>CM051267.1:24321011-24848511 GCA_027921565.1 Artemia sinica | reverse complement strand
ATTTGACACGGGGCTGCAATGCTTTAAATATGCATTTTTAGCAGCAGCCCATAAAACATTAAAAGATGATTCAAGAATGAAAAATCTCGACAGCCTTGCACGTAACGGTGGAGAAAATTTCCCTAAAGTAAATTTTGATTGTTTAGAGGGGAAGTATCCGGTGTCCTTGAAAGAAATAACCATATTTGAAAAAGCAAATGAAAATCTTAGGTTGGGGGTGGTTGTTCTCCAGTATGACACTGAATTTGTAGATGGGGGAAAGAAACCAAATAAAAAAGGGGTTTTATATTCAGTTAGGACACCGTCAGTAGATAATGTTAAAAATTGGGTTTGGGTTATTTATGAGCCCCCCAAAGATTTAAATTTCTATGGTCATTTTTTCCCCGTTACAGCAATAACTCAACTCTTATCCCAAAGCACGAAGAAAGGAGAATGTCTCTATTACCCCATGTGCCTTTCCTCATTTAGATCTGAGCGAACATTCTCGAATCACATGAGACATTGCAAAATTCAGGGCAATCAACGAATAGAAATGCCGGCAGAAGGCAAAGATACTTTACAATTTAAAAATTTCCAAAATTCCCTGCTACAAGTTGATAAAGTATGTTTAGATTGTGAATCAAGACTGGTGGAGGTATCAGACCCATCAAGGCCAAATATAGTCAAGGAACACAAACTAGTTGCGTGTTCCTATGCGCATGCCCGTCGCGATTCCAATAATAAATTGCAATTGGAAGAGTTTTTTTTGGCTATGGATGAGAAGGGTAGCATGGAAAATTTATTGATATCTTTAATAAAAACAGCAAACGCCGCAATTTCAAGATTGCGTCACACCAACTACCCAATGACATTATTAGATAAAGAGCAAGTGGCACTAGAAAAGGGGACAATTTGTTGGGTTTGTAGGAGTGCTCTTACCCCAAAAGACGCGGTCCAGGATCATAATCACCTTATTGACCCCAATTCAACGGGAAAAAGTAACTTTCGGGGGTGGGCTCACAATTCATGTTATTTAAAAATTAAACAGCAACTCTTTCTTCCGGTTTTTATACATAACTCTAACTACGATCTGAAGTATGTGCTACCAGCAATGGCACATCTTCAAAGAAATGGAACAGTGGATGATGCATGGGTGATAGACAGCTTTTCCTGCAAAATCATTCCTAAATCATCGGAAAAGTTGCTTGTTTTGGAATTTATGTGGAAATTTGTTGAAGACGACGTTGAGTACACGAATAAAATTCGCTTTTTAGATTCCTACAGTTTTTTCCCCAAATCATCGAGAGAATTAATTCAAGTGCAGAAAAACGATGACGGCTGCAACGCTTTCCCCCTTCTCAAGCAACAATTTCCAAATGATTTATATGATTTGTTGACGGTCAAGGGCATATATCCTTATGATTATTATTGTTCCATGTCGAGATTCGTCGAGGAAACTATTCCATCGATTGAATCATTTTACGACAGTCTACACGATCGTAGGTGCGCCCCCGATGACTACAGTTTTGCTAAAAAAAGTGTGGGCAGAGGGAGGGTGTAAAAATGGGTTTGACTACTGCAAGCTGTATTTGTCGAGTGATGTGTTAACTTTGTTAGACATTATGTGTAAAAATACGGACAAAATCTATGGGGAATTTAATCTTGATTTGGGCTATTATTTTTCATCTCCTCATCTGGTGATGGACCTCATCCTAAAAATTAGTGTGGAAAAAATTGGGCTAATCACTGACATCGATCAGCATCTGTTCATCGAAAGGTCAATGAGGGGTGGATACGTTTTTCACGGGGATCGTATCTTGGAAACTGATCCAACTGGAAAGAAGACGGGGACAAAATCGGATGCAGTTTTCCTTGATATGAATTCTCTCTACCCCTCGGCCATGTCCCATTATGCGCTACCTTGCGGTGACTATAAATGGTGGATGGTTTTTTGAAGTTGATGGGGAGATACCAGTTGAGCTTCACGATTCAGTAAAGGATTTTATTTTCCGTGCATCAATAGACCTGTGACTAGGGACTCTTTGAACCCCCGCAATAGGCGTTTAGTCGAGGTGGACGGATTGCATTGGTCACCTTCAAAACAAAAACTTATTGCTGACCTTCTGCAAAAAAAAAATATTGTTGTACATCATGTGGCTTTAAAATGGATGTGCAACAACGGTTTCAACGTCACAAAGGTTCACAGAGCGCTCCAGTTTAGTCAAAAACCCTATCTGAAAACGTTTGTTGACACCTTTGTCAAGAAACGTTCTGAAGCACAAACGAAAGCCGAAAAAGAAATTTATAAGCTCATTTTAAATTCAGCTTTCGGTAAAATGTGTGAGAGTGTTCGCAATAGAAATCGTTGTGACGTCGTGACCGATCCCAAAAAATGTGCTCGAATTATTGCCGATCCAAGTTACACTTCCTTCACGATCATTGGCCCGGGCATGGTACTATTGAATAGAAAAAAAGAAGCATTGTCCTGAATAAAAATATTGCTGCAGGCAGTGCGATCTTGGAGATCTCTAAAAAGCTCATGTTGGAATTCTACTACAATGTGGCTAGGGTACAGTGGCCGGAAAAGGGGCAAGTAGAGGTCTGCTACGGGGACACAGATTCTCTACTGTTAAAAGTAAAAACCCCAAATCTAATTGATGATTTGGCGCACGGTGAAATTATTAGCTCACGGATGGACTACACCAATTGGAGTGGGCTTTACCCAGAGCTAGTGAAACGTCGGGCGCCAAATCAGCTTTTATTTTTTAAATCAGAAACGGGAAGCGACATGATTTCCCGTGGTATCTTTGTAAGTCCGAAGGTGTACTTTATGCAGACACACGACGAGAAAATCAAGAAACGTTGGAAAGGAGTACCCACGCGCTATGGGGATAAGAATTTCGACATGGACATCTATAGGAATTGTATTGTTCAAAATACAATTCCACGAGCCAAATTGCTGGCAATTCGTTCCCTCAACTACAGGAACTTTACTGTAAATGTAGAAAAAATTGCCATGAGTACCATTTCCGACAAGGTCTATGTTTGTCAAGACGGTGTGACTACCCTCCCCCTTGGGCACTATTTAACTTCAGACCGGGCCGAATGTGTTATCCATAGGGAAAGTTTCGGTTTGAATAAAGTCCAATAAAATTTTCCCAAAACCTTGGGGGGGCCTCGTGGCCTTTGGGGGGGCATCACGGCCCGGGGGGGGGGCCGCCAGCGGGGGGCGCACGGCCAGCCACTACCAAAGTTATCTTTTTTTTTACTTAGAGCAGATTTTTTTTGTGCTTTTGTAAATATACATGTTTCATTAAAAAAAAAATTGATATTATTTTAAGTGCTTTAATCTAATAAATGTTGTATTTTTTCTATAAATAAATAAACAAAAAATTGTATTTATTTACGTGTTTTTTCTCTGTAAATGTTGTATTATTTATTATAAATAAATTAAAAAAAATTGTATTTTTTTCATGTTTAATGTGCTTTTTTGTCAATGTAGTATTTTTCAAGTATTGTTACTTTTTTATGCATATAATAAAAGAAAATATGATTCTTTATTCGTCTTCTTCTTCTTCTTATTATTATTACTATTCTTGAACGGAGCAGTAGTAGTAATAGTAGTAGTAGTAGTAGTAGTAGTAGTAGTAGTAGTAGTAGTAGTAGTAGTAGGGAAATTATTTATTCATTAGACATCTATAGTCTACAGTTAGTTTTCTAGGTGAACTGTTGAAGAAAACATGTATCAATTTAAAACACCATTCAGATCGTTTTTGTTTGGGCCGTCAATGTCGGGCAAAACAACACTATTAACTAAAATAATTAAAAATTGCGATAAAATGTTTGTGGAAAAGCCGAAAAAAAATCTACTATTGTTACAGTATTTGGCAGGAGTCATACGATAAAATAAAAGCAATTTCCACCACGGGATTTGTGCAGATACAATTCATGCAGGGACTTGATGTTTTCAGCATTATTGAACCAAACTCTTGGCTGATCATTGACGATCTGGCTGAATCTATTGAACAATGGTCCCAGGAAATGCTACAACTGTTCACTGTTCGCTCTCATCATGAACAGATTTCCGTTACTCTGGTTCTACACAATCTCTTTCATCAGAGCAAATGTATGCGAACACTTGCATTGAACTGCACCTACTATATCATCTACAGAGTTGTTCGAGATTCCAGCTCGCTAATAAACCTCAATAAACAAATCTATCCAGGCGCCCCTAAATTTCTGCTCTCAGCATACAATCAGGCAACTAATAAACCCTACGGCTATATCCTATTAGATCTTAATCAAAATACACCCGAGGATCTGCATGTAGTTACAGATATTTTCGACAATGAAATTACAGTATATCTCCCCGTGAACACTAAAAGGACCTATTAGTTGCTATCATGACACTGAAGAAACTAAATGAAAATAGACATCTGTTTTCAGTTCTAAGCACTTCAAAACCCCCGCTTAGGAAAGCCATACTCAAACATGGTATTGACAATGATTTCATTAATCTAATATCTGAACTTTGTTTAAATTTGACCGAGGGTAATGTTCAACTACCAGAAGTAGTTAAGCAACAGGCAAAGCAACATCGTTCCATTGTACGTTCATTGGCCTCTAAAAACAAAGGAAAGAATTTTAAAAAGAAACGACTTCTTCAGGCAGGCGGTAGCTTTTTCACACTTTTACTGCCAATAATTGCAGGACTTGTAAACAGTTTTCTCTAGATGGCAAAACCCTATAAATTGACTCCAATAGAACTCGCTCTCTCACCCGTGGAACACTTTGAGAACAATCTGAGTAAATTCCTTGACAACGAGAATATTGAGGATGATAAAAAACTGCTTTTACTTCAAGATGCACTTCGCCGAGTGGACAAACATAAGCCCTATCGGTCGAAGGCTACTGCTGCTATTGATCACAAAAAAGAATCATCTCCTCAAGAGTCTGCTGCTGCTGCTGCTGCTGCTGGAACACAATTAAAGAAGGAAGAATTGGATACAATTTTATTGAAAATTGGAAATCTAATGCACCACTCATATCGTGAACAAAGTAAACGACTCCTAACCTATCTCATGGAAAGTGGT
This sequence comes from Artemia sinica, assembly GCA_027921565.1. NCBI lineage: Eukaryota > Metazoa > Arthropoda > Branchiopoda > Anostraca > Artemiidae > Artemia > Artemia sinica. The sequence continues at coordinate 24,843,439 of CM051267.1, read as the reverse complement.
CAAGATCATATTCAAGTTGAGAGCAATGGGAAAGGGATTATAATTCAGGGCAAGAGCTATAATCTACTTGATTTAATCTATGATATGGTTACAAATCGTAAAGGACTATTATCATTTGACGCTCATCTATACAACTTTCTAAATACATTAAACTTCCCCAAAAGTCTTATTAGCAATAGACAAATTCTAAAAGAATTAAATGAACATGCATCATTGTCAACACCATTAAAATATGAACATGAAGAAGAAGAAGAAGAAGAAGATTTTAAATCAATTTTGGAAAATACTAGCACACCACTGATAGCTAGACAAAAGCGAAGACGTATCAAGTCAACGTCACCACCACCACCACCACCAACCGCCAGTATACAAAAGGGTAGCGGACATTACACAACGTGTTTACGTTCAAAATGGTTGAAGTTCTGAATGGTGTTTATGAAAATATTGGTGAAGTGGGGAGTTTAAGTTCCCCCACCACTCTTTCCAAAGCCACTGGTGTTCACGATAAAAGTGTACAAGACTATCTACAAAATGAATCAATTTACACTCTCAATAGAAATCATAGACTTCGTGCTAATCATTATCGAAAAAATAAAGCCTTTTTCCCATTGCATATAATGCAAGCAGATCTCCTAACTCAAGATGAGATTCAAAGACGTCACAATACACTGTACAAGTACATTCTACTTGCAATCAGTGTTTTTAGTCGCTTTGCATATGCAATTCCATTGCGAACAAAGAGAGGCGTTGAAGTTGTTCAGGCCATTGAAAGTATTCTCGAACAGGATTCATATAAAAAAATTCAAACGGATCGCGGTAGTGAATTTGTTAATCCCCATGTTGCAAAAGTACTAGTGAAATATAGTAAACTGCTCTATCATAGTCATAGCCCTATAAAGGCTGCATTAGCCGAACGATTAATAAGAACTATTCGACTTTTAATTTCAAGATATTGTACATTGAAAAATACACCGGCTTTTATTCATGATTTAGATAAAATCATGTTGATTTATAATCAACAACCTCATCGATCATTGTCCAACTCTACGCCAACGGAAGTTCATCATTCTGATCATGATACAATTGACACTTTTCTTAAACAATATTCCAATGAATCGATCGTCAAGAAGAAAAATAAATTCAATGTTGGTGATACTGTTCGAATTAATAGAACAACTAATTTTTTTGAAAAGGGGAATTACTTGTGATCCACAGAACTTTTTAAAGTGGCAAAAATCCTAGACACTAAACCCATAACTTATCGTTTGCGCGATACCAAAGATGAAGAGATTCTCGGCGGCTTTTATGACTATGAACTACAAAAAGTTAAAAATAATAGTGAAATCAATCAAATTGAAAAGATGTTAAAGACTCGTACTCGCAGGGGTAGGAAACAGTTACTTGTTCGGTGGCTAGGATACAACTCTGATTTTGATTCTTGGATCGGTGTTGAAGATATTGACAATGTCCAATGATTTCTATGTAACTTTTATGTCCAATGTTTCCGATCCTCTCTACAACGACTTGAATACGACAAGTGATTTTTTGACGAAACTCTCCCCCGCCATCAAATTTGACGGTGCGGATGAAGTGGCTCTTGCCGACTGTATTCTCAAAAATACCGATGACATCCTGAGAAAGGATCGTGTATATGATATAAAAGTTATACCATTCGATTGGACACTCTTTGTCGACTATGAATGGGTTGAACACTTGGGTTGAACGACTATGAACAATGGGTTGAGCAAATATCCACATGCTAAATTGAAATATATTGATAATATGACAGATTTGTGTCGTACAATCAATAGAAAAATTTCATATCGTAGGAATGGTAAATTCCATTTTGATTATTCATTGGAACACGATAGGATTTACATTACCTCACCTGTTGACACCAAAATAATTATTCTCAATGATAATCTGAGAGACGGTCTTGGCTTTAAACAGAATATGATCAATGGGAAAAATGCTGTCACCGTTTACGGGATGAATCAAGTTATTTTTGCTGATGATCCACCTGGTTTCGCCTCGGACTCTTGCATATTTCTCTATGCATCCTTTGTGGAAACATCGACAGTTGGTAATTCAAATGTCCCCCTTCTACGTGTTCTTGAACGAAAAAAAACTCATGAACTTGTTCATCACTATAATATAAAGCATCTTCAGTATGTTCCTGTAAACACTTCGTATTTGGAACTCTGTCAGTTAACACTAAGAAGTGACTTGGGTGATCCTCTAGCAATAACAAAAGGCTTAGCAGTGATTACATGTCATTTTCGACCCATTGTTGGCGACAGTACAATCACCTAAAATGAACAATAGAAGAATTCCATTTGTCTGTCCCGATATCGATTGTTATGTTGATGCTTTGAGTCCACATCAAATAGGCAATGGATTGGACTACTACAAGGGTCGTACTACGATGTCTGGCTACGGTCTTGGTAGCTGGTTTGCTAGGCTATTTCGTTCTGCACTACCCCTTGCCAGAAAATATCTTGTGCCTGCTGCATCAAATTTTGCTGCCTCAACACTACAGGACTGGGGGTCAGGCAAGAATTTCAAGGAGAGTGTTAAGGAAAATATTAGATCTTCAGCAAGAGCCATTGGTGAGCAACTAAAATCTCGACAAAATGGGGAGGGATTGAAAAGGATGCGTGCGCGTCACTCACTCATCAGTCTCCACCCAGGCGGGAAGCGAAGGACATCAACAAGGACTTTGAGGAATAAAAAAAGGAAGACCAATTAGCAGAAGAAGAAAAAGAAAAAGATTGTTAGATCAAAGAAGGATTTCTTCTCTTAACCCCCCACAAGGAATCTCCCCCACAAGGAATCATACCCATCAATCAGTTCCTCATTGAATCTATTAAATGCTGAAAATGTTGATGTCAGTGTCAAGTATGGCTACTATGAACAATTTCACCCCCAACAACCCCTCTCGGAAAATATACACTTTCAAATATTTTCCAATGAAGACTATTTCATTGATTTGTCGTCAACATTTATTGATTTAAATGTTGTGGTGAAGAAAAAGTCAGATAATACAACTCCAACTGCTGCCGATGGTCTCTCCTATGAAAACTGTATTCTACACAACTTATTCAAACAAATTAATGTATTTATTAATGGAACATTGGTGAGCACTAGCAATAATTTATCAAACTATGCAAGCTACATGCAATATATGATGATGACACCAAAGGCATACAAGGAGTTGAGAGGACAATCATTGGGCTATGAATATCGATCAGGTGTTGATACTGACGGTGAGTTGACTACTGCAGTGACCCAGGAGTATCATCTGGTTGGAAAATTAAATCATGAGATATTCAATATATCCCAATGGCTACCCCCCAATATCAAGATTGACATAAAGTTACAGATGGCCCCATCGAATTTCATTTTGAGAAAAACACTTCCTGCAGCACCTGATGCAAATATCATTATCACATCGGCAATTCTCCACGTCCGAAAACAACAGGTTATGAGCTCTGTTGCATTGGCACTGGAAAAGCTAAGAGCCAATGATAACAACATTAAACTTCTTGTCCCCCATACGATCACCAATCAACGTCACTTTGCCACCGGTTCTCGTAGCTATAGCGATTCATCATTTATCAATGGAGAAATCCCATCAAAATTAGCTTTGGCCTTTGTGAAGAGTGGCAGTGCCGTTGGATCCTGGACTGAATCCCCCATGATTTAATTTTTTTTGGTCTATCTAGCCCTGTGTGCAAAGTGAATGGTATTCCATTGTACACTCTATCATTTGACAAAAAATCCTATAGAACTTTGTACGAGTTGACCATGCATTCCCTAGATCATGACTCTCAACTATTTGAAAATGGAATAACCGATTCAATGTTTTCAAAAAATCATGGGGTAATTGTTTTGGACTTGTCGGGGACTCAGAATATGAGCATAGTACGAACAGGGAACATACGTTTTGAGTGTACATTTGCCGATGCTCTGACTGAGAGTATCAAGCTAATATCACTGAGTCAATTTGAAACCTATTGGGAAATCACACCCGACGGCAGTGTTCTACTAGACCTAGCACCATGAACAGAAACCAAATAATCAACGTATTTAGTATGGATCCAAACATGTCCCAGTACAACTCCTATTGCTTACCTTCGGACTTCACTGAAAAAATTCCAAGTGTTAACAATACCCTAATCATTGTTAATAGCAGTCCATCGACTTTGAAGACCGGTCATTGGCTATGCATCTTTCAAACAACGAAGAATATTGAATTTTTTGATCCTCTTGGCCTATCGTATAAATTCTACATTCCATACATCCACAACTTTATTGAAAGCAGTGGGAAAACCATTATTCAAAATAACTAAGAGTACAGGATTTAACGACTAAGACATGTGGCTTTCATGCACTACTCTTTTCATGTTCAGATGTCGTGACTACACCTACAAACAGTTTCTCGACATCTACGTTGACTTACCTCGATTGAATGACTTTCTAGTGGAAAATATACTTACAAGCGTATTTAATATTGATTTTAGTGCCCTACGAATAAAATGTTCTAAAAATGTATGTGAAGTTGTTTATTAATAAATGATAAAAATTTATATACATGATAAAACGGCTTTTCTACTCTTTAGATTTCATCTTCTACTAGGTATAGGTATTTGTCGACAACAACTAGTGCAGGTAGATTATCTGAATTCACAGTGTACTGATCCTGATGTACTGCAATGTCAGGACCACATTTTCTACAGTAGAGTGTAACTTCACTCTTGTCTTATCTCTTTGTATAGTCAATGATACTATTCTCATTCATTATATAGAATTCACATGTTTTAATTTGCTTATTTGAAGCAATTTCACAAACAGTGTCCTCAAGTGTCGAATCACATTCCGTCACAGCCAAATAAAAATCAGTGGGCTTATAATCATAACACCCATTGTCTTCACAAAGATGACGTAGAAACCAAATTCTTTTGTTGTTCCAACAGTTGAATCGTTGACCCGGCTCCTCCTCCCAGAACAATCTAAAACCGCGATGATACCAATCTCGTAGCAATAAACTAAAATCACGGTTAGGATTCTTCCCAATCATACCAGGATATGTATTCTCCCACTGATTACATTTATCATAATGGCAATTGGAGCATAGGTGGCCTCTAGGATGAGAGTCACACACCTCTTCAAGACAGGAATTACAACCTTTAATTTGTACAGCATATCCTCTATGCAATTTACACGGGTTGCATAATCTACACTTTTCATCATACTCATTAATCATTGTGCAATTCTCACATGATGACCAGCTGCCCAGTGTGTACATACATAGGGGACATGTATGGAACATTTTTTCATGTGTTGCCACTCTCACTGCCACAATGAAACTGAGCTAGCAACAAAAAAATTGTCTGAGATAGAGAGAGAGGAGTAAATCATCCTTGAGCACCATCTTTCTCATGAAAAAAAAGTCCTAAATTTCTAAACTGTAGTTTAAAAGCATATCCACAATATCATTTTGCTGTATCGTGATCAATATATCAATAAATTGTGTAAATGTATTTGGACCACGATTTAGAAGCTTCATACAATAGTCTAATGATGGAGAATCAGTTTTCATTATATCGACAAGCATTCCCCGAGAAAATATCTTTCTTTGAATAGACAGTTCTAGAAAATCGTCATCTAGAATCAAACGTTTTTCCATAAGCACTAGATTCCCCATGATTCGCTCTTTCTCAAATCTATCCAATTTTTAGAGTCCTAACTCTCTCACAACCAACTACTGACTAACCAGAATTTTTTTTTCTACTCTAAAAAATATACGCTAGTCTACTATAGAAAGAAAAATACCTTTGATTTAGAAACAATTTTATTGAACATAATTACAATAATAATATTCACTGATGCATTTTGTTCTCATCAATATATTTCGATAGGACATCTAATGCTGACCGAAGTTTATTTATATGGAGAATATTCACTTTTCCAGCAAAACATTGTTGCTCCTCCTGCTTAAACTTGCTTAATGATATCACGTATCTAGCATACATATTGTCCCATTCAAGGCATAGTCTACAGCCTCCGGCTATTTCCACAGCCACATTGGGTACTCGTATATCGTTGCTGCTGCTGTCGGCTCCATCATTAATCTCCAATAATGTAAATGCACCACTCATTTTCTCTACTAATTTCCTCTCAAATAAACTATTCTCTTTGAATTCAATTCTCTTACTAATATGAATTGTAAAGGAAAACTATTCCTTTTATTCAAATCCCAACCAGAAATCAAGTTATCGTATATGGAGTAACCTCCACTCTCTGATTGGCTCCTAAAAAACGGATGTTGCCTCAAAAACCGGTTCGGTTGAGTTATATAATTATGATCATACTCTCAAAACATGTTTGACCACATTATACACTGCCAAATAACCAGTCTGGTAATCTGCCTTGGAAAGCTGCCAAGGAACGTAAAGTGGGCAAATAACACCGGAAGGAACATAAACTCCTAGAAGTATAACCTAGGTGTGAGGGAGTACTGACTCTCTTTGAAAAGGTGTAGAGCAGCCATAGAATTCCATATTAGCATTCTACTGTTATTTTCATTAAAATTATGAGACTTCAAGAGGGTCTTTCCCCTTTTTTCCAAAAATCCGACAAATTTTCTCAAGCTCGTAGCTTTTGATGGGTAAGACTAAACTTAATGAAACTAATATATTTGGATTCAGCATTATAAGCCAATTTTTTGGTATTTCTTTTCCTCTTTTTAGAGTTTTAGCTATTATTGAGCCAGGTCGCACAGTTACATGAAATGTAATTTAACAAATAGAAAAGGTTTTTCAACTAAAGTAAGGAGCAAGTTTATAACTTAAAACAAATATCAATCAATCTGTAAATAAGGGGAACTGCCCCCTTTTTGACACCTTGCTCATTTAAAAATAGTTTTTATTGCTTTGAATTTTTTTTCCAATTGCAAATTTTCTAAAAAAAAATATGGAAAAAAGCAAAACTTCACAGTAAAGAATAAGGAGCTAAGGAGGAGACGGCCCACTTCATACGAAAAATAATCTGTTCAAATAGGTTTCAAATCTGTTCCTTTTTTACAGTTGAAAAGCTCTTTTTTTATTTAATTTCTGATTTTTTTCCAAATCATACCCAGGCCTAAACAAAATATGATTTGAGGTACCGGCATGGGCGTAGGCAGCATTAGGCAGCATATTGTCTAGGGGGGGGGCCATCGATAGTGTAATGGAGTTTTATCAACTGCTTTTTCCAAACCATCTGCTTTTTATGCCATATCTAATGTAAATTTGAAGGTCTAGAGGGGGGTAGCTGCCCCCCTGTCCCCCCTCCCCACGCCCATGGGTACCGGCCCCTTAGATCCTTAGTCAATTGCTTTTAAAACATGTAAATCAACAATTGTACATTGATTAGCACCGTTTTTCGTTTAAATTTGCAATTTCAATTTTGGATAAAATTTGAATATGCTTAAAAATTGGAGATAAACAGTAATTTTGGTGAAAAGTCCTTGTTAATATTATTACTAAAGAATTTTGGTTGGAAGAAAAGTAGGATTATTGTTTGGATGGATGAAACTTCTGTGAGAGTTTTGATCTATTACATAACTGAAGCCATCACAACCTCTACAATAGGATTTTCTTATTGATAAATACATGACACATATTTTTTTAAAGAAATTGAAGTACTTCATATGAGAAGATATGTGATCCTCGTCCTCCACTGGTATCCGGGATATTTGCTTTTCCTGAGGCGAAAATAATTTCAATAATTTAAAGAACATGAAAATTGGAACTTGGAATGTTACGACGTTAAAAAATGACTATTGTATCGACATTTTGACAGTAGGGAGGCCTTATGAGTAACTTTACGAACACCGTGCTGCCATCTATAATTGAGTCTAATGCTGACAGGTTATAATTTATTCAAAGATTATTGATCGAGTCTAACGGGTCAATGACACCATTTTCAAGGTCGATTTATTTGTTGTTTCTAGGTGTAATGACTCCGGGCGATGTATTGATCGACAATAGGGGAAGTAGATTTCTGGGAAATTGATTACATAATCGGCGAGGAATTATTGATCGAGTATAACGTGTCTCTTTCTAAGATCCCGTGTCTCTTTCTAAGTCAATCAGGAGTCGGAAATATTAGCGGGACAGGATTGCAGAGAATACAAGGAAAGAATTTTTGCTTTAGTTTTTATTAGTATGTGAATAGAGTTCATTAAGTCTATAGTTAGCAGTGTGATAACATGAGTGAACAAATTGAGTTACAAATATCCTTTTTTGTGACTGTTCTATTTGTAAAGGTCATTTTCATGATTTTGAGTATTCTCATGAACCTACTGCATGTTTAGACAGCTTAGAGGCAGAGATAGATGAGAAGAATCTGGAGGAAATGAGAAGAAAAATAATAAATGATACGGAGAGAAATATATGTCGATTGCAGGTAAGCTCACATAAAACAAGGTTTGATATGTCAGAAACGGAAGATCGAAAGAAGAGACAGAGAAAAGTGGGCTTTCTCTATAGAGATATCTCAAAATATAGTGTAAAAGACAGCAATGAAAATCCAAAGAAAATGTGTATAGAGCAAAATATAACACTGAATTTTATGATGAATATGTTCTAAGAGAAGAGAAAAAGTGGACCTTTAAGAGACAACATAAGAGGTCGTTCTATGGAATGGATTTTAAACAACGAAAACCGGGATGGAAGAGCTCTCATATCTCCTTTAATGATAAATCTAATTATTGATATGCATAATGAGTTTTATATTGTAACCATACAATAAATTTTTTTGTAATATATTTTTTTTTCTCATACTAGATATGTATAGAATAAGGATACCAGCAGAGACTTCTGTACATGAATAGTTCAGTTTGATTAGATCACTCCATAGAGTACTATCAGTTCACAGCCAAGTTTTTATCAAAGATAAAAAAAAATCATTCTTCTAAATATTTTTATTAAATTGTTAAATCGATATATATTATGCTTTCTAAATATATGACCTCATCATCATCCCCAACTACCTCGTCCTCAATGGTAATTTCTTCTATTTGAGGTGAAGGTAATGTAATCATTTGTATGCTGTCATCTTCATCATCATTGACTATTTCAATATTTCTCAAGGGGGCATATCTACATATAGACGATCGTCGTCTTTGATACATATTCTCCCTGATGGTCCCCTCCTCACTAAATCATCTGATGTATATGATAGTCCAGATGACGTATAGTGGATCTCCATTATATCATCTGTACCATCAATGGTTGTGTCGTACAAATGAAGCTCCTCACTTTCCGTGAGCTCCCAATCGGTCCATATATCCTAAAAAGATCAAGAGCACCATAATCAAAAAAGCTCAGTGGAAAGGTATAGTCTTCTTGAATATACTGAGAGGTGTTCTATAAATGTAATAGACAGGGTTACTTAATATTTTTCATTATATCCGTAATTTTTTATGTCTAAAACTCATCAATTAGCCAGATATGGGTTTTTTTTATTTTTTACATACGGGACGAGATTTAATGTCCTTGATAGAAACCTGTATGAGATTTAATGTCTGTGATAAAACCAGAAAAAAAACCTTTCCAAGAACTAAGTTTTCAAAGAAAAGTAAAGAGCTACTACAATAAATCAACGATGAGCAGAATTAAAGTTGAATAATTGCTTAAACGTAAATTTTCTGTAAACATACTTCTAAATAATCAACCCTAGAAGGGTAAGTTAACTCTAAAAGGTTAAAGAATTTCTCTGAAATCACATTTTCAGATCCAATATGCCGGAGAAGCCATACATTACTTTTCAACTTCTTCTATATCCCAACACCAAATTTTCACAATGAAAAAGAAATATGTTACAGATCAATTCTAATTTTTTCATGAGAAAATAAAAAGGTTCCAGTTCCAATTTTCTCAAAGAGATGAAAAAATTTAAAGTTCTGTTCCAAACTTTTTTCATAGAAGATAGAAAAAAGTTGTACTTTGATCGTGATTTTGACAAATGATTTTTTCATCAAAAAACTATTTCTTATACTTCCATAAAAAACAAAAGAAAATCAACTAAATATCCCCCCTTAGATTTTGAAAAATATATTTGCTCCGCTCGATGTTTTTGAGAATCGGCACTGGTGATCAAATTTGTTAATATTACAACCTTATTAAAACCAGGATTATATTTTAAGCTGTTTAATAATATAATCTTTGATTGAAATAGTCGAAGAAACTAATATTAAATCAATATATTTCTTCGTCTCGACCATAAGGCCAGTTGCATATCGACTAGTCCTTAGTGTGGGCATTTACAATCGAAAATCAATATGATTGTCACGACATTTATCAATGGAGCTATTAAAATAGGTATACGATATAGAAACAGCCCTGGTCTAAAGTAAAAAAAAATAATAAACAATACTTTGTGCAAACATCGTTCTTTACTTAGGCAGCACGATTGCGATGCCTATGATATGTCAAACGCTTTTGAAAAACTTTTTCTAGAAAGGTATTTACAAATTCGTTTCAGTCACGATTAAATTACAATTTCGCTTTCAATGCTATGGGACACAAAATTGAATCGAGCCTCATTTAGTTTTGGGGGAGGAGCCGTTCTTTAAAAAAAATCAATATATTAAGTTAAAACAAACGAATAGTATGATAATAAAGATTATTATAAACTAAACAACAGCTGGGCATGGGTTTGGAGCCCCCTCCCTTTGCATGCATTGATACTTTAAATTTTCCTTTTTAATTTAATTGCTCATCTAGTTTTGATGCTTTCTTATTACATCGACCACACCGTTGTTCTTGACCTGTTGATGTAAAACCAGTTTTCTTGTGTGCACACATGTGGTAATTAGCTTCGCCTGAGTGAGATAAACAACTATAGTTTGGTATATTTCATTATGATTAACCTAACTTCATTTCTTGAGTGTGATCTATGTAACACGTAAGTACCCTACTTTTTCTTTACTGGAATGTATGAATACATTGCAAATAGTTGGTGGGAGGGGGACAGGAAGGCTTGAGAAAGGACAATTTCGTTTGTCTTTTTAAGCATACTCTTTATTTTAATGCAAAACTTAGGTTTGTTTTTTTAATTTAGCAAGAATTTAATGTAGCATTATAGACTGATTAATGAAAATGACTTAAGATAGCTCGTTTGAGCAGGTTACTCAAAATTGCCATAGGATTTCTAGTTGGGAGTTTCGGATGAACCATGATAATCTAGAACTTTTTCCGTAGACACACTTTTTTAAACATCCGATCCCAGGCAGTGCATGCTGAGGGGATTTTCGAGTTTATACCCCATCCTTAAAATTTTAGGATTTTACTCATAATTTCTAAGTGTCTAACCAAATTCATTTTTTTTCTCTTGTTTTTTTTCGAACTGCCTTTTTTCTTAACAAAATATAATGCACACCAAAGCTTAATGTTTTATTTCTTTACACTAGATATATCCAAATACGAATTAGACCTCCGGTGCCAAAGCCCTCTGGAGTTTTGCAGCAACTGTGAGCCCATGGACCATAGTTGCAGAGGAACTATAAATAACGGTTAATAAATTTACATGTTCTGTATTACGTTCCATGGTGTTTTATGATTATTGCAAGCAATTATTTGCAAGGTCAGCGTGTAAGACCTTCTGAAATAAGGTCTGTGTGTACGAGAAACCGTCAGACTGTTTAACCATATTGTTTTTGTTCTTACCTGGATAATGATTAACTTTTATTTCTCAATGCATGGCTCATTTTCAGGTATAGGAGAGCACACGGCTTCTTATTTACTTTTCATGCTATTAAACATCTACAATATAATAAACAGTCAAATCGAAAATTTACAAAGAAATACAGAAAAATCATAACTTATGTTTCAAAATCAGAATTTTCAGTAGACAAAATATGAATTTTTTTCAGGATTAAAAAGTTGTTTGATTTCTAAAAAGTTAAGCATCGAAGGTAGAACATTTCGCTTAAACAAAATGTAGGAAGTTTGCAAAATAATAAATTAAAAATGGAAAAAGTCATAGAAGGAATTTTACTTCTGGAAAACCAATGTATGCTCCATTTCATAGATGATCAAGATCTGTTTATCCGAGTTTTAGAAAACAAATGAAACAAATCGGTACTGCGAGGTTTTGAAATCAAGATTTACTTTATTATTCCGAAAATTTATGCAAGACATGGAAATTTCACTAAGGTTTTCGAAGAGATAATATAAAGTTACATCAGTACTAAAAGTTATTTGATTTAAAAAAAGTTTGGCTTTGAAACTAGTTTATTTTACTTAAACGAAATATGAGGAATTAGCCAAACCAAATTTAGAAATAGAAAGTCACTCAAAAGATTCAATTTTCGGAAAACCAACGTCGGCTTCAATTCTTAGAAAATCGACATCTGTCTATCAACGCTGTACAAAAAATTCTATCTTGTCTTAAAAAAAGTTGCCATTAGGGCATAAAAAAAATTAATGTGTCATGAAAACTTTGCAAATTATTTCTACGTGAACAAAGTAACTTCGTATATGGGAAAGTTCTTGTCATAATGTGAATTTTTCATAGTATCACTCGATTGAAATAAAAGAGGTATCGAACTGTTAATATTAACAATTTTACAGAGCTTCCAACCCGGTGTGGGGTGGTTTGTATAGTTTTAAAATGCTATAAAATCTCTAAGGAGAAATACAAATTAAAATTTAAACTTACATTAGCCATTGAAGGACCGGTGACTTATTTGGGGTATTCATTACTATATTTATATATATCTTTATTTCAATATGCACTGAAGTTAAAACCATTAAACACCAAATAATATACGGTAATAACGGTATATTTCTTTTGATAATTAAATTAACAAATGCTATTTAGAACTATAGAACAAGTTCATATAGGACTTCATCCATTTGCATAAGACATTCAAAGTCACCCTCAAAGGAACAGTTATATCAATCCGAGAGCTTTATTCTTAAAATGAATACATTGGTCTATCATTAAAGACATTTACAAGCTCATATCTGTAAAAATGTGGAATTCCGTAATTTTGCTAAATGAAAGATCATGGATGCATGTTTGCTTGTTGTTTTTTTTTCCATGGGTGATCATATTGATCCAGTGGGCACAGACCGTCGAGAGGGGGTTCATTCTAATGGAAATAAAAGATTCTAGTGCCCTTTTAAGTGACAAAAATAATTGGAGGACAACTAGGCCCCCTCTCACATCAATTTTTCCCAAAACGGTCTAATCAAAATTTTGAGATGAATTTTTTCTCCAGCAAAGTTGAAAGGCTCACTAACTATGTCCTTAGAGATAAAATGGCCCCCTTCATCCCCTGGGGAATGGTTTTTAAGTTATAAAATTTATACATAAAGCCGGTAAAAGTTGGGAATGAAAGCAAATTTGTACTCCAGCTCGAAACACGGATTTAGGGGGAATATTAAGAAAAGAACTTGTATTGAATTTAAATAATAATGCCTTTGAATTACGTGCGCACACGCACGGAAACATCAAAACCATAGAGTTCTCCAACATGCTGAATCTGAAAGTGTAATTTTCAAGGAGATTCTTTAACCTTTTAGAGTTAACTTACCCTTTTAGGGTTGACCATTTAGGGTTCTCCGACATGCTGAACCTGAAATTGTGTTCTCTGACATGCTGAATCTGAAAGTGTAATTTTCATGTATGACCTTTTAGGGTTCTCCGACACGATGAATCTGAAAGTGTGTTCTCCGACATGCTGACTCTGAAAGTGTAATTTTCGAACCTGAAATTGTGTTCTCAGACATGCTGAATCTGTAATATTGCACATGTAAAAACCACATTTTTTAATTTTGCTAAGTTCCTTCGCCACTTTTCTAAATCTGAATCAAATACTTTTTTAATAAATACATATAAAATAAAAAACCCTGTTGATGTTTTGGAGAAAAAGCAAAAGAAATTTTTATCCAATTTACCTATTTTTTCTCATAATTTATATAGAGCTGCGCACGAAGCTTAATTTATTTTATTTGATTTAATTTTTGAATGAGGTTTTAATTTGTGAAGTGTTAATTTTAAGTGTTAATTTATTATCTATTGAATGAAGTGTTAATTTGTGTGGTAATTTTGATTGAAGGCCTTTGCGTACTTGTTGTTATATAGTTTAAAATACTTTTATGGCCTGTTGATTAGCGGTTATTATTTTTATTCATTTTTTTTACTCTTCGTATTCGGAGGAAATAAAAAGTTTGAATTGAATTGAATTGAACCTGAAATTGTGTTCTCAGACATGCCGAATCTGAAAGTGTGTTTTCTGACATGATGACACTGAAAGTGTAATTTTCATGGAGATTATTTGACCTTTTGATGAATTTTTTCTTCGGCATAGCTGAAAGGCTCAATAACTATGTCTTTAGAGATAAAATGGCCCCCTTCAGTCCCTGAGGAAAGGTTTTAAAATTATAAAATCTGATGAATCTGAAAGTGTAATTTTTATGGAGATTCTTTAACCTTTTAGAGTTAACTTACCCTTTTAGGGTTGACCTTTTAGGGTTCTCTGACATACTGAACCTGAAATTGTGTTCTCTGACATGCTGAATCTGAAAGTTTAATTTTCATGGAGATTATTTGATCTTTTAGGGTTAATTTACACTAAGAACTTATATTGAATGAATATAATAAAGCCGTTGAATTACATGTGCGCACTCACGGAAACATCGAAACAATGGGCTTCTCCGACATGTTGAATCTGAAAGTGTAATTTTCACGGAGATTCTTTTTACCTTTTAGAGTTTACCTACCCTTCTAGGGTTGACCTTTTAGGTTTCTCCGACATGCTGAACCTGAAAGTACGTTCTCCGACATGCTGACTCTGAAAGTGTAATTTTCGAACCTGAAATTGTGTTCTCAGATATGCTGAATCTAAATGTGTAATTTTCATGGAGATTATTTGACCTTTTAGGGTTAATCTACACTAAGAACTTATATTGAATTTATAAAATAAAACCGTTGAATTACTTGCGCAAACGCACGGAAACATCAAAACCATGGGGTTCTCCGACATGCTGAATCTGAAAGTGTAATTTTCAAGGAGATTCTTTAACCTTTTAGAGTTAAATTACCCTTCTAGGGATGACCTTTTAGGGCTCTCCGACATGCTGAACCTGAAAGTGTGTTCTGCGACTTGCTGACTCTGTACCTTGGAGTACAACTGGGAAAGCCGTCTCCAATGTAAGAGCAACCATAGAGTACGTTTGCTACAGCCACAAGCATACATAGTGAGAGAGAAATACAAAGTCAACATAGGGAGATTTTCCGGCGGGTATGGTTAGGTTAGGTTAGGCTAGATTAGGTTACGTGTGCGCACCTAACATTTTTAGGTTAACTTACACAAGGTAAAGTGGCCCGCCACTTTACCTAAAAATGTTAGGTGCGCACACGTAACCTAATATAGCCTAACCTAACCTTACCATACCCGCCGGAAAATCCCCCCATGTCGACACTTTTCAGGGCGAAAATGAAGTCCATGCTCACTAAAAACCTTTGCTAAAAAATCTACATTTTGTTGAAGTGACTGAAGTGATCGACTCAAAAGGAGTAAATCATCTGCGTAAGCAATCCACGACAAAACATAACCTTTACAATAAATAAAATTCAACTGAATTTGATCAAATGGCCCCGAAACAGTAATATTGAAAATCAAAGGAGAAATAATGCTTCCTTGTCTCAGCCCCCTACATAACTCAACATTATAATCACTAAGCTGATTCTTCAACTTAATACGAATACGAGAGGAGCCATACCACTTTTTTAAAACCAAAACTGCTGGTAGTGGGACATTATTCTTCAGAAACACAGTCATAGCCCAAGAATGGATAATTGAATCATACGCCGCCACAAAATCTAACGCAAGTGTATAAACTCTATCCCATTGCTTACAAAAGGATATTATTCTTGAAAGGAGGGTATGAGCAACATCCATGCTTAGACCCTTGCGGAACCCAATTTGATTCAGGCCTTGGTTACAAGACTCCAAATACTTTAATAAAACTAACTCAAAAACTTTGCTAATCTGGCACAAAACAGTAATCGGCCTGTAATCAGAAAATCGATTCGTATTCCCTCCTTTTTTTGAAAGGGGTGAAGTGGTAGCACGAGAAAAGCTAGTTGGAAGAACTCCAGAAGAAAGAATAGTAGTAAAAAGAGTAGCGAGGAGAAGGATTGCTTTGGGGGATGCCCATTTTATATGGTTTGAATGTATACCATCATGATCAAAAGAATGCTTACTTTTTAGAGCTTCAATTGCTACCGTTACATCTTCAACAGAAACAGATATTTTACTATTTGGGCGGGGCTTTGAAATTTCTTCCGATAATAAAGAGTCAAGCCGTGATTCACTTGCCTCATCACCGGATGAAAAAACATGATTATAATGAGTTATCCAATCATCTAGTTTCAGAGAACTACTAGAATCTGGTGAACAATTATTATTACGACGTCTAGAATTAACCAAACTCCAAAGCTCATTCTTATCACTAGTAATCCTTGAACCAATTTCATCTTTTATAATTTCATTATGCAAACGCAACTCAGCCCAAAAAATGCGTTTAGTTAATTTCATACCATCAAAAAATGGTCCAGATCGCGGTTTTCCCTCGCAATTCCAAAGGTAACAAGCTTGAGATGCATTCTTTTGGCTTTGCTTTAAAATCGGGTTAAGGTTCCAACCTAAAACACGAGATCCACGACGGAAAGAATCCGTCGTAAATGCTTTATTAGTCCCGACTTTTAAACTATGAACAATTTCAAGGTAAAATAGATCAATATCAATTTGATCAACATCCTTAGAATAACTTACAATTATTTCAGCTAAAAGTGTATCTGATTCTTCATGATATTTGAACATTTTTTCCGTGTCCCAGATCATTTTATTTACAATTTGACTAGAACGATGAATAATTTTAAAAGATGGAATTTGAATATTTAAATGAAAAGAAAGGTAAAAATGGTCACTAATAGGCATATCCAATCCAGCATGAACAGGCTGTGGCAATAACGCTGCATTTGAAACAAGCACATGGTCTAGATTAGAGCAAGAACCAGAATTATGGACATACGTAAAATCCGCATCAATTGAAACTATAGTAAAAACCGAAAACAAAGATTAGATGCTAAAAGTGCATCTGATTCTTCATGATATTTGCATATTTTTTCCCTGTCCCAGATCATTTTATTTACAATTTGACTAGAACGATGGATAATTTTAAAAGATGGAATTTGAATATTTAAATGAATAGAAAGGTAAAAATGGTCACTAATAGGCATATCCAATCCAAAATGAACAGGCTGTGGCAATAACGCTGCATTTTAAACAAGCACATGGTCTAGATTAGAGCAAGAACCAGAATTATGGACATACGTAAAATCCGCATCAATTGAAACTGTAGTAAAAACCGAAAACAAAGATTAGATGCTAAAAGTGCATCTGATTCTTCATGATATTTGCATATTTTTTCCCTGTCCCAGATCATTTTATTTACAATTTGACTAGAACGATGGATAATTTTAAAAGATGGAATTTGAATATTTAAATGAATAGAAAGGTAAAAATGGTCACTAATAGGCATATCCAATCCAAAATGAACAGGCTGTGGCAATAACGCTGCATTTTAAACAAGCACATGGTCTAGATTAGAGCAAGAACCAGAATTATGGACATACGTAAAATCCGCATCAATTGAAACTATAGTAAAAACCGAAAACAAAGATTAGATGCTAAAAGTGCATCTGATTCTTCATGATATTTGCATATTTTTTCCCTGTCCCAGATCATTTTATTTACAATTTGACTAGAACGATGGATAATTTTAAAAGATGGAATTTGAATATTTAAATGAATAGAAAGGTAAAAATGGTCACTAATAGGCATATCCAATCCAAAATGAACAGGCTGTGGCAATAACGCTGCATTTTAAACAAGCACATGGTCTAGATTAGAGCAAGAACCAGAATTATGGACATACGTAAAATCCGCATCAATTGAAACTGTAGTAAAAACCGAAAACAAAGATTAGATGCTAAAAGTGCATCTGATTCTTCATGATATTTGCATATTTTTTCCCTGTCCCAGATCATTTTATTTACGATTTGACTAGAACGATGGATAATTTTAAAAGATGGAATTTGAATATTTAAATGAATAGAAAGGTAAAAATGGTCACTAATAGGCATATCCAATCCAAAATGAACAGGCTGTGGCAATAACGCTGCATTTTAAACAAGCACATGGTCTAGATTAGAGCAAGAACCAGAATTATGGACATACGTAAAATCCGCATCAATTGAAACTGTAGTAAAAACCGAAAACAAAGATTAGATGCTAAAAGTGCATCTGATTCTTCATGATATTTGCATATTTTTTCCCTGTCCCAGATCATTTTATTTACAATTTGACTAGAACGATGGATAATTTTAAAAGATGGAATTTGAATATTTAAATGAATAGAAAGGTAAAAATGGTCACTAATAGGCATATCCAATCCAAAATGAACAGGCTGTGGCAATAACGCTGCATTTTAAACAAGCACATGGTCTAGATTAGAGCAAGAACCAGAATTATGGACATACGTAAAATCCGCATCAATTGAAACTATAGTAAAAACCGAAAACAAAGATTAGATGCTAAAAGTGCATCTGATTCTTCATGATATTTGCATATTTTTTCCCTGTCCCAGATCATTTTATTTACAATTTGACTAGAACGATGGATAATTTTAAAAGATGGAATTTGAATATTTAAATGAATAGAAAGGTAAAAATGGTCACTAATAGGCATATCCAATCCAAAATGAACAGGCTGTGGCAATAACGCTGCATTTTAAACAAGCACATGGTCTAGATTAGAGCAAGAACCAGAATTATGGACATACGTAAAATCCGCATCAATTGAAACTATAGTAAAAACCGAAAACAAAGAATAGATGCTAAAAGTGCATCTGATTCTTCATGATATTTGCATATTTTTTCCCTGTCCCAGATCATTTTATTTACAATTTGACTAGAACGATGGATAATTTTAAAAGATGGAATTTGAATATTTAAATGAATAGAAAGGTAAAAATGGTCACTAATAGGCATATCCAATCCAAAATGAACAGGCTGTGGCAATAACGCTGCATTTTAAACAAGCACATGGTCTAGATTAGAGCAAGAACCAGAATTATGGACATACGTAAAATCCGCATCAATTAAAACTATAGTAAAAACCGAAAACAAAGATTAGATGCTAAAAGTGCATCTGATTCTTCATGATATTTGCATATTTTTTCCCTGTCCCAGATCATTTTATTTACAATTTGACTAGAACGATGGATAATTTTAAAAGATGGAATTTGAATATTTAAATGAATAGAAAGGTAAAAATGGTCACTAATAGGCATATCCAATCCAAAATGAACAGGCTGTGGCAATAACGCTGCATTTTAAACAAGCACATGGTCTAGATTAGAGCAAGAACCAGAATTATGGACATACGTAAAATCCGCATCAATTAAAACTATAGTAAAAACCGAAAACAAAGATTAGATGCTAAAAGTGCATCTGATTCTTCATGATATTTGCATATTTTTTCCCTGTCCCAGATCATTTTATTTACAATTTGACTAGAACGATGGATAATTTTAAAAGATGGAATTTGAATATTTAAATGAATAGAAAGGTAAAAATGGTCACTAATAGGCATATCCAATCCAAAATGAACAGGCTGTGGCAATAACGCTGCATTTTAAACAAGCACATGGTCTAGATTAGAGCAAGAACCAGAATGATGGACATACGTAAAATCCGCATCTTTTGAAACTATAGTAAAAACCAAAAACAAAGATAAAAGAGCAGAGGAGCGGACATCAGAGATAGCAATGTTGCAGTTAAAATCCCCGCAAATAAGCCACTGGAAATCTGATGGAACTTTCGCCACAAATCGCGATAATTCTAAACATGCAAAATTGAAATCAAAATTCGAATCAATAGTATGATAATTTGTTGGTAAATAGCACGAGAAAACGATAATCCCTGGGATTCGAACAGCAACAAAATAACGATTAACGGCAAACACTGAAACTGGAATATTCTCTCGAATCAGATTCAGAGATATAATCTTTGCACTAATCATATTTTATTCTTTGCAAATTTTCGGTTAACCGTTTGCAGCGGAAGCTAAATCCAGTATGCTCATGAGATCCACAATTTAAGCAACAAGGTTCATTCTGGCAAGGGTTGTTCCTAGAATGAGAGTGTCCACTACCAAGACACTTGAGACAACGTTCCACGCTAGAGCAGTCCGACGATATATGCTCTAGCGACCCGCATTTGTAGCACATTCGCGGTAAAAACTTATAATCTCTAGGCCGGAAATGTTCGTAGCCAATGTGAATCCCATGACGCAAATAATGAGACTTGGCCGTCACCGAACGGAAGTAAACACGATATGATTTCGAATCACCGATGTGCTGTATCTCTTCGATACCTTGGTTAGAAGCACACACACTCTCTGGATCGATCGGGAAGTTCACTCGTGATAATAAACCGACAATTCTCGATTTGCGAACCTCAGTTTTACCGACCTTTTCATTCAAACAGGCTTTCAAGTTTTCGGCGTTTTGTCTTTTCGTATGAATGACCCATTTCTGTTGCTGGGATCCTGATTCCTTTGAAACTGAAATCCGCACTATACCTTCAGCTCCGTCCAACGATTTCAGAAAAGCTTCACGCTTTAAGGGATCATCACAATCTTGTGGCTGTGAATCTACTACAAGACCCACTGTTTCTGACTCGTTATTCAGCGGAGGTCAGGATTTATCATTAAGTTTTTCTTTATTTATACAGCTCAAAACCTCACTCTGTACTCCGTCAAAACACTCTTTCACCAAAGCAGGGGTCTCCGCTACCTTACTTATGACGTAATCAAGTTTATCAATTATGCTAAAAAGATGCCGGTCCCAGGTTTGAATGGCATGGCTAAAGTGAGCATTTTGATCCGTATCTATCGCAGGTATCGCATCTTTTGCAGTCATAACGAATTTCAGATTTGGCAAGCGGGGGGTTGCATCCTCAGAAATAAGGACGTCTAAAATATCCTGTGACAGGCTTTGAAGTCACCAGTCCTTCAATGGCTAATGTAAGTTTAAATTTTAATTCGTATTTCTCCTTAGAGATTTTATAGCATTTTAAAACTATAGAAACAACCCCACACCGGGTTAGAAGCTCTGTAAAATTGTTAATATTAACAGTTCGATACCTCATTTATTTCAATCGAGTGATACTGTGAAAAATGCACATTATGACAAGAACTTTCATTTATACGAAGTTACTTTGTTCACGTAGAAATAATTTGCAAAGTTTTCATGATAAATTAATTTTTTTTCTATGTCCTCATGGCAACTTTTTTTAAGACAAGATAGAATTTTTGTACAGCGTTGATAGACACACGTCGATTTTCTAAGAATTGAAGCCGACCTTGTTTTTCCGAAAATGAATCTTTTCAGGGACTTTCTATTTCTAAATTAGGTTTGGCTAATTCCTTATTTCGTTTAAGTAAAATGAACTAGTTTCAAAGCCAACCTTTTTAGAAATCAAATATCTTTTTGTACTGATGCAACTTTACATTATCTCTTCGAAAACCTCAGTGAAATTTCCGTGTCTCGCATAAATTTTCGGAATAATACCGTAAATCTTGATTTCAAAACCTCGCAGTACCGATTTTTCATTTGTTTTCTAAAACTCGGATAAACAGATCTTGATCATCTATGAAATGGAGCATACATTGGTTTTCCAGAGGTAAAATTCCTTCTATTACTTTTTCCATTTTGAATTTATTATTTTGCAAACTTCCTACATTTTGTTTAAGCGAAATGTTCTAGCTTCGAAGCTTAACTTTTTAGAAATCAAACAACTTTTTAATCCTGAAAGAAATTCATATTTTGTCTACTGAAAATTCTGATTTTGAAACAGAAGTTAAGATTTTTCTGTATTTCTTTGTAAATTTTCGATTTGACTGTTTATTATATTGTAGATGTTTAATAGCATGAAAAGTAAATAAGAAGCCGTGCGCTCTCCTATACCTGAAAATGAGCCATGCATTGAAAAATAAAAGTTAATCATTATCCAGGTAAGAACAAAAACAATATGGTTAAACAGTCTGACGGTTTCTCGTACACACAAACCTTATTTCAGAAGGTCTTACACGCAGACCTTGAAAATAATTTCTTGCAATAATCATAAAACACCATGAAACGTAATACATAACATAGAAATTTATTAACCGTTATTTATAGTTGCTCTGCAACTATGGTCCATAGGCTCACAGTTGCTGCAAAACTCCAGAGGGCTTTGGCACCGGAGGTCTAATTCGTATTTGGATATATCTAGTGTAAAGAGGTAAAACATTAAGCTTTGGCATGCATTATATTTTTTTAAGAAAAAAGGCAGTTCGAAAAAAAGAAGAGAAAAAAATGAATTTGGTTAGACACTTACAAATTATGATTAAAATCCTAAAATTTTAAGGATGGGTATAAACTCTAAAATCCCCTCAGCATGCACTGCCTGGGATCGGATGTTTAAAAAAGTGCGTCTATGGAAAAAGTTCTAGATTATCATGGTTCATCCGAAACTCCCAACTAGAAATCCTATGGCAGTTTTTGAGTAACCTGCTCAAATGAGCTATCTTAAGTCATTTTCATTAATCAGCTTTTAATGCTACATTAGATTCTTTCTAAATTAAAAAAAAACAAACCTAGGTTTCGCATTAAAATAAAGAGTATTCTTAAAAAGACAAACGAAATTTTCCTCTCCCAAGCCTTCCTGTCCCCCTCCCACCAACTATTTGCAATGTATTCATACATTCCAGTAAAGAAAAAATTGGGTACTTACGTGTTACATAGATCACACTCAAGAAATGAAGTCAGGTTAATCATAATGAAATATACCAAACTATAGTTGTTTATCTCACTCAGGCGAAGCTAATTATCACACGTGTGATAATGTGCACAAAATGTGCACACAAGCAAACTGGTTTTACATCAACAGGTCAAGAACAACGGTGTGGTCGATGCAATACGAAAGCATCAAAATTAGATAAACAATTAAATTAAAAAGGAAAATTTAAGGTATCAATGCATGCAAAGGGAGGGGGCTCTAAACCCATGCCCAGCTGTTGTTTTAGTTTATAATTATCTTTATTATCATACTTTTCATTTTTTTTAACTTAACATATTGAATTTTTTAAAGAAAGCCTCCTCCCCCAAAACCAAATGAGGCTCGATTCACTTTTGGGTCCCACAGCATTGAAAGCAAAATTGTAATTTAATCGGGACTGAAATGAATTTGTAAATACCTTTCTAGAAAATTTTTTTCAAAAGCGTTTGACACATCATAGGCACCGCAATCGTGCTGCCTAAGTGAAGAACAATGTTTGCGCAAAGTATTATTTATTATTTTTTTTTTTTACTTTAGACCAGGGCTGTTTCTATATCGTATACCTATTTTGATAGCTCCATTGATAACTGTCGTGACAATCAGATTGATTTTCGATTGTAAATGCCCACACTAAGGACTAGTCGATATGCAACTGGCCTTATGGTCGAGACCCGGAAATATATTGATTTAATATTAGTTTCTTCGACTATTTCAATCAACAATTATATTATTAAGTAGCTTAAAATATAATCCTGGTTTTAATAAGGTTGTAATATAAACAAATTTGTTCACCAGTGCCGATTCTCAAAAACATAGAGCGGAGCAAATGTATTTTTCAAAATCTAAGGGGGGAAATTTAGTTGATTTTCCTTTTTTTTAAATGAAAGTATAAGAAATTATTTTTTGATGAAAAAATGATTTTTCAAAATCGAGATCAAAGTATAACTTTTTTTCTATCTTCTATGGAAAAACTTGGAACAGAACTTTAAATTTTTTCATCTCTTTGACAAAAATTGGAACTGAATTGGAACCTTTATATTTTCTCATGAAAAAATTAGAATTGATCTGTAACATATTTCTTTTTCATTGTGAAAATTTGGGGTTGGGATATAGAAGAAGTTGAAAAGTAATGTATGACTTCTCCGGCATATGGGATCTGAAAATGTGATTTCAGAGATATTCTTTAACCTTTTAGAGTTAACTTACCCTTCTAGGGTTGATTATTTAGAAGTATGTTTACAGAAAATTTACGTTTAAGCAATTATTCAACTTTATTACTGCTCATCTTTGATTTAATGGAGTAGCTCTTTACTTTTCTTTGAAAAACTTAGTTCTTGGAAAGGTTTTTTTCCTGGTTTTATCACAGACATTAAATATCATACAGGCTTCTATAAAGGACATTAAATCTCGTCCCGTATGTAAAAATTAAAAAAAAACCATATCTGGCTAATTGATGAATTTTAGACATAAAAAATTACGGATATAATGAAAAATATTAAGTAACCCTGTTTATTACATTTATAGAACACCCCTCAGTATATTCAAGAAGACTAACCCTTCCACTGAGCTTTTTTGATTATAGTGTTCTCGATCTTTTTAGGATATATGGACCGAATGGGAGCTCACGGAAAGTGAGGAGCTTCATTTGTACGACACAACCATTGATGGTACAGATGATATAATGGAGATCCACTATACGTCATCTTGACTATCATATACATCAGATGATTTAGTGAGGAGGAGACCATCAGGGAGAAGGTGTATCGAAGACGACGATCGTCTATATGTAGATATGCCCCCCTTGAGAAATATTGAAATAGTCAATGATGATGAAGATGACAGCATACAAATAATTACATTACATTCACCTCAAATAGAAGAAATTACCATTGAGGACGAGGTGGTTGGGGATGATGATGAGGTTATATATTTAAAAAGCATTATTTATATCGATTTGACAATTGAATGAAAATATTTAGAAGAATGATTTTTTTCATCTTTGATAAAAACTTGGCTTTGGACTGATAGTTCTCTATGGAGTGATCTAATCAAACTGAACTATTTATGTACAGAAGTCTCTGCTGGTATCCTTATTCTATACATATCTAGTATGAGAAAATAAATATAGTACAAACAAATTTATTGTATGATTAAAATATAAAACTCATTATGCATATCAATAATTAGATTTATCGTTAAAGGAGATATGAGAGCTCTTCCATCCCGGTTTTCGTTGTTTAAAATCCATTCCATAGAATAACCTCTTATGTTGTCTCTCAAAGGTCCACTTTTTCTCTTCTCTTAGAACACATTCATCATAATATTCAGTGTTATATCTTGCACTATACACATTTTTCTTTGGGTTTTCATTGCTGTCTTTTACACTATATTTTGAGATATCTCTATAGAGAAAGCCATCTTTTCTCTGTCTCTTCTTTCGATCTTCCTTTTCTGACATATTAAACCTTGTTTTATGTGAGCTTACTTGCAATCGGTATAAATTTTTCTCCGTATCATGTATTATTTTTCTTCTCATTTCCTCCAGATTTTTCTCATCTATCTCTGCCTCTATGCTGTCTAAACATACAGTAGGTTCATGAGAATCCTCAAAATCATGAAAATGACCTTTACAAAAAGAACAGTCACAAAAAAGGGATATTTTTAACTCAATTTGTTAACTCATGTTATCACACTGCTAACTATAGACTTAATGAATTCTATTGACATACTAATAAAAACTAAAGCAAAAATCCTTTCCTTATATTCTCTGTAATCCTGTCCCGCTAATATTTCCGACTCCTGATTGACTTAGAAAGAGACACGTGATCTTGTTCCCGTTAGACTCGATCAATAATTCCCCGCCGATTATGTAATCAATTTCCCAGAATTCTACTTCCCCTCTTGTCGATCAATACATTGCCCCGTTAGAATTCAATGCGCATGTGCAAACTTCAACCCGGAGTCATTACACCTAGAAACCACAAATAAATCGACCTTGAAAATGGTGTCATTGACCCGTTAGACTCGATCAATAATCCTTGAATAAATTATAACCTTTCTGCGTTAGACTCAATTATAGATGGCAGCACGTTTTTCGTACAGTAACTCATGAGGCCTCCCTACTTTTGACTGACGAATTCAGACGATTCGAACTGGATTTATTAGGAGTTACAGAAACTCATATCCCAGGGGTAGGAAGCATGAGATTAGGTGATGTAGAATTTGTTTGCTCAGGCAGGAAGGATGGGGTACATAGACAGGGAGTAGGGCTCACGATGAATAAAGAAGCTGCTAAGTCTTGTTTAGGCTGGGAAGGTATTAATAATAGAATACTAATTGCTCATTTTATGACTAAAAAGTTCAGGGTATCAGTTATAGTAGTATACGCCACTGTAGAACCAACTGACGGATATACTAGTGACTCAGATGAATTTTACTTACAGTTACAGGAGCAAATAGACAGGGTCCCAGGTAGAAATATGACGTTATTACTGGGAGATTTTAACGCCCAGGTTGGTAGAAATAGGGATAGATGGTATCCTAGCCTAGGTAAATTTGGTGTAGGAAAAGAAAACTGTAATGGATACAGACTTTTGCAATTTTGTAGGTATAACGATCTAGTTATAACCAATACGGTGTTTGGTCATAAAATGGCTCATAAATTAACATGGTATTCACGTGATGGTAAGACAGCAAACCTTATTGATTATGTTTTAGTAAACCGAAGACTGGCAGGATCCAGTATATAGGAGTGCCGTTATTATGTTAAACAAAAAGATCACCATCTAGTAGTGTCAAGGGTTAATTTAAAGCTGAAATATCGGAAGGGTAACTACCTCCCGGGAAGTTATGATGTTGGTAGACTCCAGGATGAGAATTTGAGAGAAACTTTCTGGGAACAGTTGAATACTAAACTTGATAGTTTAAAATTTGATAACGTGGAAGATGGTTTGAATAATTTTAGAAAAATAATTTGTGAAGCTGCTGAATGTGTATTAGGGAAGAAATCTAGAACTGCAGCAAGGCATATTAGTGAAAAGCCTTATGTTTAATAGAAAGGAGAAAGGACTTTTACAAGAATTATATGAGTGATAGATCCTATGAAAACAAAAGGAACGTAAAGAAAGTGGAGAAAGCATTGAAATATGAACTAAGGAGGTGTGAAGTGGAGGCCATGGATAAAATTGCCAAGGATCTGGAAGATGCAGCTAGACGGCATATTAGTAAAATATTGTACTGGCATGTTAACAAATTGAGAGGGAGTAGTCAATCTGGACTTGGACAACTTAAAGATAGGAATGGGGCCGCATTTACCGATAAGAAAAAAACTAAAGAGAGATGGGCCGAACATTTTGTGAATTTGCTTAACCGAGATAGAGTTGCAGGAAAAGATATAGAGGAAAATGAAAAAGTTTGTGATACCTTGGATGTGAAGGAAGATTTGTTTTGTGAGGAGGAATTAACAACAGTACTAAAAGGATTAAAAAATAATAAGGCTCCAGGTGCTGATAGGGTGGTAAATGAGTTTCTTAAATATGGTGGCTCTGAGGTTAGAAATAAGTTACTGAAGATTATGAATATGATTTTTGAAAAAGGGGAAGTACCTAACAATTTTAGGAAAACCTTAATTAAGCCACTTTATAAGAAATGTGATAAAGTGAGTGTGGTAATTATCGAGGCATTAGTCTGGTCTCTGTAGGTAGTAAATTACTTAGTAATATGATACTTTTTAGAATGAGAGGTGCCGTAGACAAAGTTTTAAAAGAAGAGCAGTGCGGTTTTAGAAAAGGTAGAGGATGTGTCAACCAAATCTTCACTCTTAGGCTAATAATTGAGAAGTGCCTGAGTTTTCAAACACGTTTGGTCCTCAGTTTTATAGATTATGAGCAAGCGATTGATTCTGTCGATAGAAGAGCTTTAGTAAAGGTTTTATCCTTGTATGATATACCTGACAAAGACAATAAAGTGATTAGTGCTATGCACGAGAATAACACTAATGCCGTTAAGGTAGGAAATGAGGTTAGCAGCTGGTTCTGTATTAAATCAGGAGTTGAGCAGGGTTGTGTTCTATTCCCCTTTATATGGATTATTTTGATGGACTCTGTTTTTAGGAGCACAGGAAATGCAATGGGAGACCACAGAATCAAATGGGGAGGAAAAAGTCTCCTGGACTTGGATTATGCTGATGATTTAAGCATCCTAGATGAAAGTGTGAGCAAAATGAATGACGTTTTAGAGGTTTTGCGAGTTCAGGGTGCCAGAATTTGTTTGAAAATTAATGTTAAGAAGACTAAGTCACTAAGGCTAGGAATAAGTGAAGATGAAAAGGTGACGTTGGGTAATGAAAAGATTGATCAGGTGGGCAGCTTCACTTAGCTTGGTAGTATTATTAGTAAAGAAGGTGGGAGCAGTGAAGATGTTAAAAATAGAATAGCCAAGGCTCAGGGTGTTTTTTCACAGTTAAAAAAAGTTTGGAAGAATAGGAAGATAAGTCTGCAAACCAAGATTAGAATATTAGAAGTTACAGTGATGATAGCGGTCAAATATGGCTCTGAACCATTAAAGCTCCGAAAAGCGGATGAATATTTGCTATACGAATAATGTGGTTCAATACCGCTCTCTACGGCTATAATGAAAGAAAGGTTGAGGTGGCTAGGGCATGTTGAGCGGATGAAGTATGACAGATTGCCGAAGATTGTTCTTTTCAGCCAACCGTCTAGGGCTAAACGGAAAGCAGGTCGTCCCCGTCTGGGGTAGAAGGGCGTCATAAAGAAAGATTTAAAGGAAATGGGAACTTCGTGGGCGGGTGTAAAAAGGGAGGTTTTGAATAGATTGGGGTGGAGGAGGAGCGTGCGTAGCTGTGTTGGCCTCAGGCGGCTTGGTGCTGCGGTGAGTTGGCAGCAGTAGTAGTTGTAGTAGTATTACTTCATATAAATGAAAAAGAAAATATTATCATTTGTCTATACTTATTTGTCTATCTATCTAATATGCAGAATAATTTTACCAAACAAATTTTGCATGCAGACCCGCTAGGCTTACCCCCTCCCCTAATGTGCAAGTCTATATCGCAAATTAATTTCTAAAGTAACGAAGAAACTAACAAAAAAAACGGTGTCTTCTCGCATTTTACACAACGTAAACTTGAGTGAGTGGCGCATAATAAACAAGTACCAAAATTCCTTCCCCCTACGGAAATTAAAAAATAAAACTCAGATAAAATTCTCAAATTTGGAAAGCCTAATTTTCCACGGGGAAGTATTTTCCAGGGGGGTATTTTCAAGGGGGTATTTTCCGCGGAGGGAGGAGATTTTCCGGTGAGGTATTCTCCAGGGGGTATTTTCCGCTGGGGGGGGGGGGTATTTTTCACGGGGGGGGGGTATTTTTAGGGGGTATTTTACGGGAGGGTATTTTCTGCAGGGGGATTTTCCGGGGGGTTTCCGGGAGGGATATGTTCCGCGGGGTGGTATTTTCCGTGAGGAAGGGGGGGGGGGTATTATCTGGGGGAGTGTTTTCCGAGGGGGGTGTTTTCCATGGGGGGGGTATTTTCCGTGGGGGTACTTCCCGGGGGAGGATAAACGCCTAGAACTATAGTATCGACCCTGTGGTCCTAGAATGTCGCAAGATAGCTCATTCGAATGGAAATTGAAACTTCTAGTACCATTTTTAAGTGATCAAAAATATTGGAGGGCAACAAGGCCCCTTCCCACACTTATTTTTTCCCCAAAGTCACCGGATCAAATTTTGAGATAGACATTTTGTTCAGTATAGTTGTAAAATGTAATAACTATGTCTTTGAGGACGACTTAATCCCCCACAGTCCCCGGGGGAAGGCTGCAAGTTATAAACTTTGCCCATTGTTTACATATAGTATTGGTTATTGGAGAGTATACAGCCATTTTCAGTTTTTTTCTGGTGAGTGGGGGGGGGGGTCAGGGGAGGGATTTACGTAGGAAGATCTTTCCCATGGAGGAAATTTTTATGGGAGAAGAGAATTTCCATCACGGGGTGTGCTGGATTTCCCAGCATTATTTAAAAACAATCAGAAATTAAATAAAAAACAAGTTTTTTGACTGAAAGTAAGGAGCAACATTAAAAATTAAAACTAACAGAAATATTACGTATATAAGGGGGTTGCCTCTCATCAATAGCTCTCTCTTACGCTACAGTTTTTTTAACTTTTAAAAGAGGTTATTGTTCTAAGTAAACAGCCTTTGTGATTCAGGAGTCATTCTTCAATAACTGGAACAAAAATCAAACTTGTGTTATTATAAGGTTGTTATCAGTTTAAAAAAGTAAAATTAATGTGCAAATTTCGTTTTAATTATTCATGTACGGTGCGCCAAGTTCAAAACCTGCATTAATTCAAAAATATTCAGAAATTAATTAAAAATAACAACTTTTTTTTAACTGAAAGAAAGGAGCGACACTAAAACTTAAAACGAACAGAAATTGTTCCGTGTATGAAAGGGGCTGTCTCCTCCTCAACACCTCGCTCTTTACGCCAAAGTTTGACTCTTTCTCACAGCTCTACTTTTCAAAACAATAAAAACCTTAGCGT
The DNA here is from genome assembly GCA_027921565.1 of Artemia sinica. Classification (NCBI taxonomy): domain Eukaryota; kingdom Metazoa; phylum Arthropoda; class Branchiopoda; order Anostraca; family Artemiidae; genus Artemia; species Artemia sinica. The sequence goes on along the minus strand of CM051267.1, from coordinate 24,812,934 downwards.
AAACAGCGAAGCGTTGAGGAGGGGACAGCCCCTTTCATATACGGAATAATTTCTGTTCATTTTAAGTTTTAATGTGGCTCCTTACTTTCAGTTAAAACAAAACTTGTTTTTTATTTAATTCTATCAGAATTATTAACCATATTTTAAACGGAGCTAGCAGAGTATTCCTTTAAAACGTCAAGTTTACAAGACAAAATTTGTTATCCATAATTTACAAAACAATACATGTTTAGGCACAGAGGACAGGAATGTAGTATGGAACTAGCTGCTTGTTTCAACATTGAAACCGATATTGGTTTGGGTTTAGCATTTTAAATATTTTTAATACCATGCAGATCAGGCAAAAAAACATACAATCTTTTATATTAAAAATGAACTGCACACTAAGAAATAATTTCTAAGATTTTTATAATGCTTCGATTTCCTTGTCGTTCTAGAAGTAGCTATTTTTCTAAGGAAAATTTCAAGGTTTTCAAAAAATAATAAGATTTTTTATATCTCTAACTTATTTCACAAACCATCCCCTCTTCTAAACACCAAAAAACATTAGATATACAGGCGTAGAATAGCAATAAGCAAAAAAATATTGGAATGCAACTTGACAACTAAACAAATAACACAAAAAAGTGCTAACAGGTTTTTATTACTATCTATAGGCTATCCATTTCAAATAGTCTTATCCTTTCTATTAAATAGTAAAAACAAGTAAATAAGTAGGGAGGCATCAGGTGATTCGACCGGGAGTCCATATATGGGCATTGAATACTAACGGTAGTGACGCTATACGCTCATTGAATACAGCCGGGACTACATCTTTGACCTCCAATGATTTAGAATATTACAGGGACAAGATGACAGCCAATCAGAGAGCTACAATACTAACTATACAAGACCAAACCTCTTTCTAGGTCAATGACAGGGTTAAAATACGACCGGGACAAGTGACATCGTCAGACTTTCTGAGAATTTCGACATTGAATTTACGTAACTGCTATATCACAGTTCCACCTTTACAGGATGTTATCGAAATCAACCTACGTAGTAACTGTTTGTTAGGATTCCAGACTTTGTTTATAAAATCCTCTTATCTGAATATCGAATATCCTTGAAGTAGAACTTTCATAGGGGATGAAACGAAGCTAGATATTATTCATATTTTTAATTGAATTGTAGGAAAGTGAATAATTTTCAAGAGTTTTGATAGTCTTGATGGAGCATTCTCCTTCTAAACTAGCTACAGTAGCAACATTTTACCGTATATTATTAGTATTTTCAAGGGTTTTTGGTAGCCTTGATGGAGCATTTTCCTTCTAAACTAGCTACAATAGCAACATTTTACCCTATATTATTAGTATTTTCAATGGGTTTTGGTAGCCTTGATGGAGCATTTTCAATCTAAACTAGCTACAATAACAACATTTTACCCTATATTATTAGTATTTTCAAGGGTCTTTTGGTAGCCATGATGGAGCATTCTCCTTCTAAACTAGCTAAAATAACAACATTTTACCCTATAGTATTAGTATTTTCAAGGGTTTTTGGTAGCCTCGATGAAGCATTTTCCTTCTAAACTAGCTACAATAGCAACATTTTACCCTATATTATTAGTATTTTCATGGGTTTCAGTAGCCTTGATGGAACATTCTCCCTCTAAACTAGCTACAATAGCAACATTTTACCCTATATTATTAGTATTTTCAAGGGTTTTGGTAGCCTTGATGGAGCATTTTCCTTCTAAACAGCTACAATAGCAACATTTTACCCTATACTATTAGTATTTTCAAGGGTTTTTGGTAGCCTTGATGGAGCATTCTCCTTCTAAACTAGCTACAATGGCAACATTTTACCTTATATTATTAGTATTTTCAAGGGTTTTGGTAGCCTTGATTGAGCATTCTCCTTTCTAAACTGACTACAATAGCAACAGTTTACCCTATATTATTAGTATTTTCAAGGGTTTTTGGTAGCTTTGATGGAGCATTCTTCTTCTAAACTAGCTACAATAGTAATATTTTACCCTATACTACTAGTATTTTCAAGAGTTTTGGTAGCATTGATGGAGTATTCTCCTTCTAGAGCAGCTACAATAGCAACATTTTACCCTATATTATTAGTATTTTCAAGGGTTTTGGTAGCCTTGATGGAGCATTCTCCTTCTCAACTAGCTACAATAGCAACATTTTACCCTATATTATTGGTATTTTCAAGGGTTCTCTTAGCCTTGATGGAGCATTTTCCTTTTAAACTAGCTACAATAGCAACATTTTACCCTATCATATTAGTATTGTCAAAGGTTTTGGTAGCCTTGATGGAACATTCTTCTTATAAACTAGCTACAGTAGCAATTATTTACCCTATATTATTAGTATTTTCAAGGGTTTTGGTAGCCTTGATGGAACATTCTTCTTCTAAACTAGCTACAATAGCAACATTTTACCCTATATTATTAGTATTTTCAAGGGTTTTGGTAGCCTTGATGGAGCATTCTCCTTCTCAACTAGCTACAATAGCAACATTTTACCCTATATTATTAGTATTTTCAAGGGTTCTGGTAGCCTTGATGGAGCATTTTCCTTTTAAGCTAGCTACAATAGCAACATTTTACCCCATCATATTAGTATTGTCAAGGGTTTTTGGTAGCCTTGATGGAACATTCTCCTTCTAGACTAGCTACAATAGCAACATTTTACCCTATATTATTAGTATTTTCAAGGGTTTTGGTAGCCTTGATGGAGTATTCTTCTTTCTTAACTAGCTATTGCAAAAATTAGGTTCATTTAGGTTCACTTAGAGTGGCAAACAACTCTAAGTTAGCCTAAATGAACCTAGCTTTACTCATAATTTTTTCTACTTAGAAATTTTTTCAACTTTTTTCCACTCAGACACCCAGGCAAAGAGAGGGAGAGAGACGAAAATACAAATACAAATATATATATTCAAACATGCAAACCAACAATGACAGACAGTGGGTACCAGAAAATACCCGCCCAGACACAGAGACAAAGAGAGTGAAAGAGACAAGAGCATATAGAAATATATTTATTCAGACAGACAAAGACAGGCACTGGGACAAGCAAACACCTAACCAGACATATAGGCAAAGAGAGTGAGAGAGACAAAACACATACAAATACATATATTCATAAATACTAACCGACAAAGATAAATACCGCGAGAACCAAACACTCACCCAGACACACAGGCAAAGAGACTGAGATAGACTAAATCACATACAAATATATAGATTCAGACATACAAACCGACAAAAAAACTTCGACAGAAGCAAACACCTACTCAAATACACGGGGCAAAGAGAGTGAGAGAGAAAAAATCGCATACAAATATATAGATTCAGACAAACAAACCGACAAAGACAGGAACTGGGACAAGTAAAAACATGCCCAGACGCACATGCAAAGAGACTGAGAGGGACAAAATACATGCAAATATATAGATTCAGACATACAGACAGTTAAAGACATGCACTGGGACAAGAAAACACCAACCCAGACACACAGGCATAGAGAGTGAGAGGGACAAAAACACATACAAATATATAGATTCAGACAAACAAACCGACATAGACAAACATTGAGATAAGCAATCACCTGCCCAGATACACAGGCAAATAGAGTGATGGAGCACTCTAAGTGAGCCTAGATGAACCTAACTGTTTTGCATATCTCTTTCACTATTAGAGTGTGTATGAGTGGGTGTGCTGCCATCTATAACTAGAGGTGAAAAAACAACAGTTAATATAATGTAACCTAGTTATTTGTATGCGTTTTTGCCTCTTTCACTCTCTTTGCCTGTTTGTCTGGGCAGGTGTTTGTCTGTCCCACTGCCAGTCTTTGTTGGTTTGTATATATATATATATATATATATATATATATATATATATATATATATATATATATATATATGTATATATATATATATATGTATATATATATATATATATATATATATATATATATATATATATATATATATATATATATATATATATATATATATATATATATATATATATATATATATATATATATATATATATATATATATATATATATATATATATATATATATATATATATATATATACATATATATATATACATATATATATGTATATATATATATATATATATATATATATATATATATATATATATATATATATATATATATATATATATATATATATATATATATATATATATATATATATATACATATATACTACGTAAACTTTACGAAAAAGAAAGTTTTTTTAAAGAAAATTAAAGCCCATATTAAACTTAAGATCAGTAGAAATTGAATCCTACAATAACTCAAACTCAAAGCGACCAGATTTTATTATTAAAAAATAACAAAGGAAAGGATAATAATTGGCATGGCTGTAACACCGCATATACATTTATATAAATGTATATACAGTGGGCTGCAATAATGCAAAAGATAAATATATAACATTGGTTTAAGAATGGAAAGAAAAACAAAGAATGAATTAACAACGATAATAAAGTCAAAAATAAGTTTTATTTTAACAATGCCATAACGTGATGAAATTTGATAGTGTAATTTGGCACTTCGCATTGAAATTTCTGTTGAAATTTAGGCTTTTTCCCTGTTGCAGAATTGATTAGAAGTTAACACTAGAAATTTTCTTATTTTCACAAATTTAATTAATTTCCCACCCCCTTTTTAGAAATCCTACATAGGCCAATCAGCTAAGTTCACTGTATATAGATAATAGATTAAGTCATAATTTGTGTAAAAATTAAGTCATACCTGTGAGATGGGACAGTTGCAAACCTCTTCGCCGGCTCACCAAGTTTCTTTCTGCTTTCGCAATTACGAAATAATAAAATTCCGAAAGATTTTTCAGGGGCTGACAAATATACACTAACCCGCTAATGAAAGAGTAAGTGGGAGGAGCTGTTTGTACGCACCGAGAATGAAGCGCCAAAAATCAGCAGTCTTGAACTTACTGCTAAATTATCTTTATACAGTGGAGTAGGATCAGTAGTATTAGGATGCAAATATTTTCTTTTGCCTAGTTAAACATCCCCCACACCAAACTCTGCTCGTTTCAACTTCAAACATCAGACTGATCCTAAGATATTGCTGTTACGCTGTTGTACAGCCTGCATACAGATGGCGTGTTGTGATTCAGTTCATTCTCCCTCCCCAAAAAATACTGAAAATTTCATCTTCCTACCCTGAGGCATAGTGTTAATAGTAGTCACGGTAGTATTATTGGTATTGCTAGTAGAAGTATTAATAGTAACAGTTATATTACTAGTAGCAGCAGTAGTATTAACACTTCCCCTTTGATCGTTTGAACATCCCTCTCATCAAGTCCATGAAGTTTCAGCTTAATACAATTAGCCATTGTAATGAAATTGCTGATATGTCCTTTTGATAGCCCATATAATCATATGCTTCTTGAGATTTTCATCTTAAAGCTCTTGAACTTACAAATAGTTGCAATAGCAGGAGTAGTTTAAATAGTAGTAGCACTAGTAGTAGTAGTAGTAGGAAGTTTTAAGGCATCTATACCTTTGACGATAGATTTAATGTCCTTGGTAAAAACCTGTCAAACACCGTACGCTATCTATATATTTCACGATAGATTTAATGTCCTTGGTAAAAACCTGTCAAACACCGTATGCTACCTATACATTCTACGATAGATTTAATGTCCTTGGTAAAGACCGGTCAAACACCAATATGGTGTCTATATATTTCACGGAAGATTTAATTTCCTTGGTAGGGCAAACCTATCGGATGCGTTATACCAGTCATTTAATATACAATATATAGCAAACATCATATAAAGTTACCCGAAGACGACACATTTGGGACTAGATGTAAGTGAAGTCGTGTAAAGTAGAAAAAACAGTTTTGGACCACTTTATTTTTTAATTTGTATTTTGGAATTTTTTAATGGGATTGAAAAATGCGGTAAATGGTTATAATTGCTTATCAGTTAAGGTAAGTCTGAGGGAATCGTAAGTCTTTCGCAACGTGATATAAATGTTAGAATATCATTAGAATAACGTCATGGTTGCCAGTCTGTAGAAATGGTTAGTGGTGACAAGGCGATCTTGCAACTTGAACTAGGTTCACTTCTTGGCTCTGGACGGTATTGTAGCAATAAAAGCTTTAAGGCCGTCCTAATAGCGGTAATGAAGATTGATCGTGTCAAGTCTAAAATCATACCTTGAAACTGCGAACTTACACCTTATAAGTTCTGCGACAGCGTCGCTTATAGCGCTAAAGATCGTGCCAACAAGGCTTACGCCACAACGATGGGGAGTGAAGTAAATTTATAACCGCGCCACCCTCAATTATTGAGAGAAAATAATATGTGTAGCCATATAAATGTGACCTCTTCTCTTCGAGCTACCTGGAGATCAGATTCCTCTGGGAGCGCTACCTTGGAGACATGCGAACTAATTAGCTATCATTAGGCTAGATACGGACATATAAAATGAAATAAACACAGGTAAAAAGCAATGGATTTATTGAGACTTACACATTTAGGTGAGCAGCAGTGAGTCACTTCAAACGACAACAATGGTGACTGAGATACAACAATCAAAGAATTGCCCAGATCGTACGCCGAGTAATTCTGTCTGAGCGGTCCTGATTCTAAAATACGAATCCTTCAAAAAAGCACTTTTACCCCACTATCAAACATAGCTTTTTTTTGTCCTGCGCTGTGAGAACTGGCTCACAATTGGCTCAGGTGGTCCAAGGATGCGAATCCTTCGTCCAATAATCTTTCTTGACTATTTTTGATGATTTAGACGTTCACACGGTTCTTATCGTTTCAACTTCCTTAGAAGTATTGTGCGCAGCACCTTTTTTATTGCTCACTGTCTTTGCGAAATCCAAAACTTGGATAGCGCCGTTCTTTGACTGAAGCTAGAATGCAAATTCTCTTTTTGCTGATTAAGGATTTACACTCTTGGAAGCGGTATTTGAACTCAATTAGGGGACGTTTAATTTCTGTCAGAATCATCTTTAGAAGGAAGGAATCTTTGTATTTTAAATATATCGCATTTTGCTCATGGTACATATTACCCGTCCCATTAATTAATGACGTCCCGTCATTATGACTTGCTTGCCTTTGGGCTTTTGAAATGTTTGCAATTTATTAACTATTTCTTCTACATAATTATTTTATATTTATGTTATGGCTTAATCAGGAGTGCTAAAAATTTTCCCTATTACTTTTCTTATTTTATTCTACATCCCTATCTAAAATTCGTCTATCGGACTAAGATTATTCATGGTTCTAGGCTAGCTACTATACTAAAGATATTTTTTTCTACATCTAACACTGATTACCTTTACATTTCCAACAAGGTTGGGGCTATTCTACCTTCACATAAGATTTTTTTGAATTTACTTTTTACAAGGCTTTTTTTTATTGATTTTGCAAACTATATGGCACACTACTTTCTATCTATGCTACATTAAATGAATAGCTCGACAACGCTACACATAACTACATCTGGGCATCTAACATTACATGTAAGATCAATTTAAAACACACAATATTGGGATTACCAAATTCACTGGTAACATTAAAACACTTTCACTGGAGATGTTCGCTATGCAACGTTAATGATAGGATATTGGGATTTTTGAGTTATCAAAGTTGTTAAGAAGTAACATATATAACTTCACATCTATTTTATCACCTTTCGAGTCTTTAGTGTACTCAATCCTTCTGTTGTAGATTATTGTCCTTCTTCTTTTCGTTTTGGCAAAATTTCTTGAAGCACTTACGTTATGGTTTCTTCAGGGGACTGTTCAAGCACGATTGTGTTCACACGATGAGCTTTCTCTAATTGTCAACTGGGAAATGATGTTATCAACTACAGGTATTGGAATATGCTATCAGGGTTCGTTCTCACCTGCTTTTTGATAGTTCATAGGGTGCCTTATCATTAAGGGGTCGAACACTGGGAGTGCGTTTATTTTCTTCTCAGCATATCATTTTTGGGATATTTTGAGGCACATAGAGAATGTATTCTCGCATAAAATTGTTCATTAGTGTCTCTTATAAAATTGTTAGCTCATGGCTTGCGTCTATTAACCTTTGCGGTAATTCCTAGGTTAATCATGGGGGATTTGAAGTTTGGGTTTGGAATAGGTCGACATCAAGCTATAGTGACTCCTTTTAAAATATTGTCTTTAACTTTTGGGAGGGGTATATTGTCACTGAGGGGTTGGTCGCTGGGTTAATTTTGGTTTCCAGGTTCATTGTTCAGAAATTATCTCGGAACATTTATGGGATAACAGAGATATGAACTTTCCACACCGAAGAGATAGGATGGATTCCGAGAGATGGTCGAAAGGGATTCGACGCGTAAGTCTGTGACACATAAATAGTTTTTGGGGTCATCAAATATCATCACTATACAGTCAAATGGTTCTTGGGTCCATAATGATTATCAAAGGCAATATTTATGTATTTATATCTTGTACTGATCGATGGGGTTCTCAGAATTTATGTGATTATATAGTTCGATAATGCGCTGGATACTGAGATTCAAATATAATGTTACCTGATACGTAATATGGTTCATGGTCGAAAAAACAATGATCGAAGGTAACTGTTGTTTTCGTAGACGAAGCTGGGATGAAAATTGCCTGGAGTGTATGGTGAGTACTCTTCGTTGGTTGAGGTATGATGAAAATAGATGCTACTAAGTTTTATCTGCACTGGGCAACTCATTGTAATGCTCGATATCCAATTTTGTCAATCCATTTCCTGTAATAAAAATAACGAGGCAGAATCACACGTTCTTTAAGGTAAATACTCATAGTACAAATAAGTCACGTATTGATTGGGAACATGAATTTTGCGCTATGAGACAGAGTTACATAAATACACTAATATTAGTACAGAAAACGAAATGTTTATCGTGAAGGTTATAATAAAACGACATAATTCCCATTGGGAAATTCAATACATAGAAGTTTCTTCTAAGTTGTTATAGCCTAACGACGATATAAAAGACTAATTCTTTAACTTTATGCTTTCTAATATACACTACTACATACAATTTATTTTAACTTCTTTCAACACTTAGCTAATTTTACATTAGATTTAAAATATTCATTTAAACAGAGTTTATGCTACATGATTAATTTTGAGGTCTAATTTTACAACATGTTTCATGCCTGCATTGTTCACGCACGTCCGTGCTGTTTAAGAAACGCATGTTGCAGCGTCATAACCACACAGTTTTACGTAAACGGTACTACAATGAGGGAACAAGACATAGCGAGGCCGAGTGGAGACCTCTATACCCACTCGTTTTCTAATGTCTTCCCTATTTCTTGGCTTAGACGTTCTCATGGGGTTCCGGGTTTAACCTCTGCATTTCAGCTGTTTCCCCGTGTTCTTCTCTTGGTTTTCGCCTTCTTAGTCTCAGGATTTTTCCGTAATTACAAGTCAATATGGTTCTTATGGCCAGGGAAGTCGCGAATACGAAACATACGGCCAAAAGTATGTTCCACCAGAAATTAGTCGATTCTTTGAGTTCATTCTTGTTTCTTTCTAGTCTTGTTACTTGTTGAAACAAGGTCTCCAAGGGTTTTGGGTCCAATTTCATAAAGATCTTCCTTGCGTCATGGCTAGCTAGCAATGAATTTTAATGCTTGAATATTAATCCATGTTTTACAATATCTTGGGCCATTGCGTGAACAACGAGGATTATGATGATATTCTTAAGCCTCATCTTATTTTTTGTTTCTAGAATTAACTTATCATTAATTTTACCCGTTTTTTGCAAAATTCGTTTATTCACTACTTTGTTATTATTGTATTTTTTCAATAGCACTTTAGTTTTTAACTCATGTTATTGCTTTATTATATAATCATTTTGTGGCATTGGCCAAAGAAAACTGATTTGTAGGCGTAAAACAGAATAAATATTTTGGTATTAGATAGGTTAGGAAAGTAAAGTTAGGACTTCCGAGCTTTATTCTGGTCGTGATATACCTCTAGGACTGGTTGAGATATAACTTTAAAGCGTAGCTAGTAATCGCTATACAATTTAATTTTAACTTATATTTCTCGAGTAAGAAACAAATAAATAAGCAAGCGTGCAGCACATAATTACGCTGGTATCCTATTTTATGTGTAGGCCTAAAATAACTATAATCTGCACTAAGACAAAATATTTCATATATATGGGATTAATTTCTGGTTTTGGGTAATATCCATCTTGGTTAGGACATGGGTCGATTTTCTCATAGAAAATCCGAGGGGACCGCCAAAACTCAACAAATTAAACGCTGCCTGGGTTTTGAGTTTCTCCCCGGGCTTCCCACAAATTTGTCTTTATATTAATTAGGGATATTTCCATCTGTCAGGTTTTTTAACCGTTCTGCCTGACTGTGTCGTTATTTTCTCCTCGACTTCTTGCGGTTTTTTCCTTTTTGGTTTTTCTAGCGAAATAAGGTCAAACTTTTTGTATTGTTTTTTCAAAAATTCTTGCCCTTTTAATTTCGTTTGTTTCGCGTGCGCGGCTGCTGAAGTCGGTCTTGATTTCCCTATTTCTTTAACTACTGTATGGTCTGATTCGCCATCAGACTCTTCAGAACTGGTTTCCGACGAATCCACATTAGAACCTTTAGAGGTTGCACCTCACGTTTTTGGGGTATCACCTCCCCTTCTTTCGTAAATTTCTACTCCTCTGGAAGTAGAAGGTTTATTCTCTAAGTTCTTGCCTTGAGTTTTCAACTCGGGAGATTTGAAAGATTCTTGAGAGCTTTGGGAGGAATCAATAGTTTTTGCGGGGTTCCTCCACTGTTTGAATGCCATGTCCTCAGGGGGATGGGGCATTTTTGCACTAGGGTTTCCCTCCATGAAGTCCACTGTTTAGGCTTGACTTTGGACACGGTTATATCATGATATTGTCCTTGCTGGTCATCCTTGGGAGTTTTATTCTCGGGCAATGTACTTTGACTCGTTTTTATGGGGAAATTTATTAAATCCATAGGTTCTCGCAGGTTTGTTTTAGTTAAATCTTTGGGAGGAGTTTTCTTTACAGTAATACCGCGGGTTTCTACAGCTCTGTTTAATTCCTCCTGTAAGGACAGGGGCCTTTCTATCGGTGTTGCAGGGGAAACCATATCGTCTGGAAATCTTTTGGGGGGACAAGGGGTCGAAATTCTATCGGGGAAAAATTGGGTTTTTGGAGATATTGTATAATCTAGCTCTCCTGTGCTCGCCGATGAATAACTTTTTGGATATTTTGGTGTTTTTATTTTAGGAAAAAATCCTGGTATTAGGGATTTTTTCTTCGGAATAACTAGATTTTTCATTGCTAAAAATTCTTCAAAGTTTTCCTCATCACTGTCATCTTCAAAATAATCTTGTTTAAAATTAAGGGGTTTTAGCTCTGCCAATCTTGATCTAGGGGCTCATTTTCTGCAACGGACGATTCTGTAGAGGATGGATGTGATACCCATCTCTCTGGAAATTTGGCTCTTTTTATTCGGCTAACATGTGCCTTGTAAGTTCTTCCGCTATCGGGGTTCTCCATTTTAAAAGTATAATCGTTATCGAACTTTTTGACTATTCTGTACGGTCCAGAATATTTGTTGGAAAGTTTTTTTCCTTCCGTTTTTGCTTCATTCTTTAGGTAGACGCAGTCTCCTACTTTGAAATCTATACTCCCCTTGACTTTGGGTTGGTTTCTTAGCTCTTGGTTTCTTTTACATTTTTTCCAACTCTTGCCTGGCTATTTTATAAGTTTTCCTCATCCTATTTATGAATTCTTGTTTGTAATCTTCCGAGTTATCATAATACTGCCGAGACTCAATAATCTCATCATATGGGATTCTAAAATCACGACCAAAGAGTAAATAAAATGGATTATCTTTAGTTGTTTCTGAATAAGCAGTGTTGATTACGTTAGTTATATAAGGTAAGAATTGATCCCAGTCGTTCCTATTGTCTTTTGTATAAATACTTAATACGTTCGAGAATATTTTATGCCTATTTTCTATTTTACCATTAGCTTGTGGATGGTACGAAGCTGTCACCATTTTCTCTATATTAAGAAAACTCATTAAGTCTTTTGTTGCTTTTGAAACAAAATTGCTCCCGTTGTCACTCAAAATTTTATTAGGAATGTCAAATTTTAAAAATAATTTTGCTAACGCCTTACTTGTGGCGTAAGCACCTTGGTTTTTCAATGCTTTTGCAAAAGTAAATCCTGAAAAATGGTCTATAACTGAAAGAATACAAGTATGGCCTCTGCTGGAAACAAGCAAGCCTCCGCTCGTCCCGTATAAGTCAAATGAGATAATATCGAAGGGGTACTTTGCTACTGGGACCCTTCCCATTGGAGGGTTAGGATAAGCTGGGGGATTTTTCTTAAGTTACATGCTTCGCATGTACTTACAAATTCTTTAAGTTTTGTCATTGCCGACGGCACGTAAAAATATTGTTTTAATTTATGGAATGTTTTCATTACTCCTAAATGTCCACCTATACCTGAATGAAAATATTCAAATGCAGGCACTATTAAGTTTTGTGGTAATGCAGGTATTATTGAGGTTTGGTTTCTATTTGTCTCCGCAGTCACGATTCTACATAGTATTTCTTCATCAAGGTCATAGTAAAAATTATCTATCTCTTTTCTAAGAGTTTTGAATTTATCCGGTAACGCATCGTCATTCACAAAATAATTAATAAGCGCAGCACAGATTTCGTCCTTTTTTTGCTTTCTTTTTTTCTAAAGACAAGGGACAATAGTTAACCTTATTTTCCTTTACTGTGTCTTTGACTTTTTTTTGTTACATTTATGTTTGCTCTTAGCATTGATAGCGTTGACTTCATTTTCCTCAGTTTCCGACGGAGTATTTTCTGGGTATCTACTCAAAAAGTCACAAGCTGCGTTTTGTTTACCTTTTAAATGTTCAAATTCGTAATCTAGGTCTTGGATTTTCATAATCCATCTAGCTAGAATGCCCGTGGGGTTTTTAAATGTGCGCAGGTACTGCAAGCTTTTATGGTCTGGTCGTAGTATAAATTTTCTACCAATCAAATAGTGTCTAAATTTGTCCAAGTGGTGGATTATAGATAATAATTCTAAGTTTGTGGAAGAATAACTACTTTCGCCTTTTGATAAAGTTCTACTCGAATAGCATATAACTTTTTCTATTTTTTTTATTAGAAAGTCCTTGTAAAGGATCAGGGTTTCCTATGGGAATTATTTGCGAAAGAATAGCCCCAATGCCTTTTGAACTAGCATCGGTTGTGACCACAAATTTCCCGTTTTTGAAATCAGGAAGTGGTAATATTGGTTCAGAAGTGAGTGCCTTTTTGAGAAGGTCTAGGGTAGTTTGAGCTTCCTGGGACCAGGTAACATTTTGGGAGTTCCCTTTAGTTAATTCCGTGAGGGGTTTCGCAATTTGGGCGTAATTGCGCACGAATTTTCTGAAGTAACCAGTAAGACCTAATATTCCCCTTAATTCTTTCATGGTTCCAGGGGGTTTGAGGTTTTCAACACATTTTATTTTATCAGGGTCTGGGGACATCTCTCCTTGTGTCACCACTACTCCTAAAAATTTAATTTTAGGTTGAAATAAATTTACTTTCTCAGGCCGACATTTTAAACTGCCCTGTCTGAACTTCTCGAAGACCTTAGCTAATGTTGCTAAGTGTTGTTCAGTGTTTTCTCCCACGCATATTGCATCATCAACAAAATGAATTATATTCTTTAATCCTCTTAACAGGTTTAATAGGGGTCTACACAGCGCGCTTGAACTTGTTTTGAGTCCAAAGGGCACCCTTAAGTATTCATATGAACCACATTCACATGTTGAAAATGCAGTTTTATGGACATCTTTTTCGGCTATTTTCACTTGGTGGTAGCCTTGGGTAAGGTCCAAAGAAGTAAAAATTTAGTTTTTGCTTGAAATAGAGTCAAGAATTTCATCTATTCTTGATAAAGGAAATTTATCGCTAACTACTTGTTTGTTGAGGGCTCTGTAGTCTACTACAAGTCTAAGGTCACCATTCTTCTTTGGTACTAAGATCACTGGTGCACTATACGGACTTATACTTGGACGTATAATTTCATTTTTTTCTAATTCATGGATTTTATTTTTTAACCATTCTTTTTGCTTATATGGCACACGATATGGCTGTTTCGCTACGGGATTACCAGTCGTTAAAATTGAGTGTTCATAAAACGGTATTAGCCCGATGTCATCTTCAGATGCAGAAAATACATCCTTAAAATTCCATAATAATTCGCATAATTTGTTCCTAAGTTCCTTGTCCGTAATATGATCCATATTAAATTCGTTTAAAAATTGCGATTTAGTTAAGGGATATTTGTTATTTGAGGTTTTAATGCCATTAACTAGGTTTCTTTTAGAATTTTCCCATGTATTTAAATCATTCTCTGATAAAACTTGAATTTGAACTAAACACGTTTCCTTTTTTATTGTAATTGTATCATTTTCGTGGTTATTAGTTACCCAAATAAAACCTTCTCCTTTGTCATAAGATATAATCTGTTCCTCACATAGCAGATTTTCGGGAATTTCAGATGGGGTCGCAAACCATATTTCGGATTTGCTAACCACTGGCTCAATCCTCTGTGATATTTGAATTTTTGCATCGTTTTGGGGAGGGACTTTTGTTTTCCTTATCGCGAATCCGTAATATTTCTCTTTATTTTCATTGTTTATTAGATTCATACTGGCGCTATGCTCGTCATTGCGGCATCTTGTGGCGTCACGTTGGGTTTTACTATTTTTCCATAATTCCGCTATTTTCTTGATTTCGTTCGACCTGTACTGTCGCATATCTCTTATTTTTATTTTTGCGGATTCAATACTTTTATTATTTAAATTTGCTTCATCTCTGCACTGTCTTTCAGAATAATTGAACAATTTTCTGATTATTCCTTTTCCTCCTTTAAAGACATGAGGTTCAAAAGATTGTGACATTATGCCGTCAGGAATTTTGTTTACTGTTACGTTGTTTTCGTAACCTCTGTTACGATTTCTTAAGGTAGAAATTTTTTCCCCTACCTTAGCTGGGTAGACAAGCCTCTCGTTTGCTACGTCTAAGAGTACTCTATTAGACCTTAGAAAATTTGCACCTATAATTGCTTTATACGGAAAGTTATCGCATATTATAAAATTTGTCGAAAATATCCTATTGTCCCTTTTTACGTTTAGGCAAATTGAACCTCTTGCATCCAATTTATGTCCTGTCACACTAGTTAAATTGGGATTATTAAAATTTTTTTGTTGTCTAATATGGGGAGGCAACATATTAAATACGCAGGAGCTTATAATGTTGACTGTAGTTCCGCTGTCAACTAAGGCTTTAAAGTAAATGTTTTCTACACAAAAATCATTAAATATGGGCAACCTATTATTACTATCACTACAAGACGGCACTACCGTTGTTTCGGACCTATTAAATATTCTGGGCACCCTCTGGGTCCAATTTATATTTCTGAGGGGCCTGAAACGTTTCCCTGAGGATTTATTTCATGTGTCGGTGCCTGTAATAGATATTCAGGCATATGAGGTTCCGTGGGCATATCTAATTGATTTACATCTGTCTGCCTTCGCCATATATTATTATGGTAACTTGAATGTCTTGTGTCAGTGCCGCTTGCTGTTGCTGACTGCCAATGCCGTTGGCTTGCAAAATTTTCATGTCCCGTCGGCAAGTTTTCGTGATTTCTATATAGCATTCTCGCATTATATTGGCTTTGGCGATTATTTGGGTTTTCAAATCGGTAATTAATTTGTCTATTGGGGGGAGGGGTATAAAAATTTGTTTTGGACGTGTTGTAAGGTACTGATTGGCGCAATCGTCCCTGGCTATAGCCTAGCGCCCCACCGGCACTAAAATTTGTTTTTCCGAACAAATGGTTGCCATAATTTTGCGTACTACCGTCAGCAATTCTTGGTATGCGATTGGGGACATAACGGCACTCTCTCGCGATATGTCCAGGTTTATTACAAATATAGCACCTTATTATTGTAGGGTTATTTTCGTAATTAGATTGTTTGACAGGCTGAAAACGTACTGTTTTTTGCCTAGCGGGTTCTTGCGTTTTATTTCTTTGTGGCACTGGGGAGTTATCCCTTGAAAAGAAACTGGGAGACGCCTGATCGCCCTTGAAGATTGGATTCGCGTTTGAATCGCCTAGGCTATTTATTTTTGCCTTACTATGATTAGCGACCATCGTATTGACTTCGATCAATCGCTCTACCTCCTGAACTCCGAGATCCAACGTCTGAATATTTTTGAATATTACCACTACATATATATTCTATATAGTTTTGGGGGTAGCCCTTGCAAAAAGGTATTTAGTGTGATTTTTTCATACAGTTGCCCCCAACCACTTCCGTATTTTGCCTCTACAGAAATGCGTATATTATCAAGGTATTCTCTTATATTTTGTGAAAAGTCAAAGCTTACTGTTCCGTGTTTTAATTTATTTATGGAACTGGTTTCTATAAATCTATCTTTAAACGCCTTTAATAGTTTGTCCACCGTATTTATCGGCAAGTTGGCGTCATTGCCTATGGTATGTTCAATTTGTTTTAGAAAGGTTAAGGCCTGGCCTTTTAGTCGTAATAGGAGCATGTCGATTAACGCTTCTAGCTCTGTTTTTGTTAGTTGTACAAACTGGGTCAATTGGATATTAAATTCGTCAATATCTGATTGGCCATTGTATTCCGGGATAGATTTTGCTATTTCTATATTTTTCGTGACTAACTTTTGCACTATTAATAAGTCATTGAGATCTTCCGCCATTTTTTTTTCATCAATTCAAAATAAATTTGTTTATTTTTATTTTTTTTCACTTAACCTATTTTGGGGGATGCTATTATCTCCTATGAGATATCTAAAGGGGTTCCCTGTCGTAGCTTAGCGGCAATAGGCCTAATCGCTTTACTTATATGTCTATATCTCTCCGATAATTAAATTTAAATTACAAAGTTTTATAGCCTAATTAGTTCGCAAGTTTTTCTCCAATTTCTGACTCGCGCCAATGGTAGCGGTGAAAATCCTACCGACCGCGCCATTTGTAGCAATAAAAGCTTTAAGGCCGTCTTAATAGCGGTAATGAAGATTGATCGCGTCAAGTCTAAAATTATACCTTGAAACTGCAAACTTACACCTTATAAGTTCTACGACAGCGCCGCTTATAGCGCTAAAGATCGTGCCAACAAGGCTTACGCCACAACGATGGGGAGTGAAGTAAATTTATAACCGCGCCACCCTCAATTATTGAGAGAAAATAATATGTGTAGCCAAATAAATGTGACCTCTTCTCTTCGAGCTACCTGGAGATCAGATTCCTCTGGGAGCGCTACCTTGGAGACATGCGAACTATTTAGCTATCATTAGGCTAGATACGGACATAAAAAATGAAATAAACACAGGTAAAAAGCAATGGATTTATTGAGACTTACATATTTAGGTGAACAGCAGTGAGTCACTTCAAACGACAACAATGTTGACTGAGATACAACAATCAAAGAATTGCCCAGATCGTACACCGAGTAATTCTGTCTGAGCGGTCCTGATTCTCAAATACGAATCCTTCAAAAAAGCACTTTTACCCCACTATCAAACATAGCTTTTTTTGTCCTGCGCTGTGAGAAGTGGCTCACAATTGGCTCAGGTGGCCCAAGGATGCGAATCCTTCGTCCAATAATCTTTCTTGACTATTTTTGATGATTTAGACGTTCACACGGTTCTTATCGTTTGAACTTCCTTAGAAATATTGTGCGAAGCACCTTTTTTATTGCTCACTGTCTTAGCGAAATCCAAAGCTTGGATAGCGCTGTTCTTTGACTGAAGCTAGAATGCAAATTCTCTTTTTGATGATTAAGGATTTACACTCTTGGAAGCGGTATTTGAACTCAATTAGGGGACGTTTAATTTCTGTCAGAATCATCTTTAGAAGGAAGGAATCTTTGTATTTTAAATATATCGCATTTTGCTCATGGTACATATTACCCGTCCCATTAATTAATGACGTCCCGTCATTATGACTTGCTTGCCTTTGGGCTTTTGAAATGTTTGCAATTTATTAACTATTTCTTCTACATAATTATTTTATATTTATGTTATGGCTTAATCAGGAGTGCTAAAAATTTTCCCTATTACTTTTCTTATTTTATTCTACATCCCTATCTAAAATTCGTCTATCGGACTAAGATTATTCATGGTTCTAGGCTAGCTACTATACTAAAGATATTTTTTTCTACATCTAACACTGATTACCTTTACATTTCCAACAAGGTTGGGGCTATTCTACCTTCACATAAGATTTTTTTGAATTTACTTTTTACAAGGCTTTTTTTTATTGATTTTGCAAACTATATGGCACACTACTTTCTATCTATGCTACATTAAATGAATAGCTCGACAACGCTACACATAACTACATCTGGGCATCTAACATTACATGTAAGATCAATTTAAAACACACAATATTGGGATTACCAAATTCACTGCTAACATTAAAACACTTTCACTGGAGATGTTCGCTATGCAACGTTAATGATAGGATATTGGGATTTTTGAGTTATCAAAGTTGTTAAGAAGTAACATATATAACTTCACATCTATTTTATCACCTTTCGAGTCTTTAGTGTACTCAATCCTTCTGTTGTAGATTATTGTCCTTCTTCTTTTCGTTTTGGCAAAATTTCTTGAAGCACTTACGTTATGGTTTCTTCAGGGGACTGTTCAAGCACGATTGTGTTCACACGATGAGCTTTCTCTAATTGTCAACTGGGAAATGATGTTATCAACTACAGGTATTGGAATATGCTATCAGGGTTCGTTCTCACCTGCTTTTTGATAGTTCATAGGGTGCCTTATCATTAAGGGGTCGAACACTGGGAGTGCGTTTATTTTCTTCTCAGCATATCATTTTTGGGATATTTTGAGGCACATAGAGAATGTATTCTCGCATAAAATTGTTCATTAGTGTCTCTTATAAAATTGTTAGCTCATGGCTTGCGTCTATTAACCTTTGCGGTAATTCCTAGGTTAATCATGGGGGATTTGAAGTTTGGGTTTGGAATAGGTCGACATCAAGCTATAGTGACTCCTTTTAAAATATTGTCTTTAACTTTTGGGAGGGGTATATTGTCACTGAGGGGTTGGTCACTGGGGTTAATTTTGGTTTCCAGGTTCATTGTTCAGAAATTATCTCGGAACATTTATGGGATAACAGAGATATGAACTTTCCACACCGAGGAGATAGGATGGATCCCGAGAGATGGTCGAAAGGGATTCGACGCGTAAGTCTGTGACACATAAATAGTTTTTGGGGTCATCAAATATCATCACTATACAGTCAAATGGTTCTTGGTTCCATAATGATTATCAAAGGCAATATTTATGTATTTATATCTTGTACTGATCGATGGGGTTCTCAGAATTTATGTGATTATATAGTTCGATAATGCGCTGGATACTGAGATTCAAATATAATGTTACCTGATACGTAATATGGTTCATGGTCGAAAAAACAATGATCGAAGGTAACTGTTGTTTTCGTAGACGAAGCTGGGATGAAAATTGCCTGGAGTGTATGGTGAGTACTCTTCGTTGGTTGAGGTATGATGAAAATAGATGCTACTAAGTTTTATCTGCACTGGGCAACTCATTGTAATGCTCGATATCCAATTTTGTCAATCCATTTCCTGTAATAAAAATAACGAGGCAGAATCACACGTTCTTTAAGGTAAATACTCATAGTACAAATAAGTCACGTATTGATTGGGAACATGAATTTTGCGCTATGAGACAGAGTTACATAAATACACTAATATTAGTACAGAAAACGAAATGTTTATCGTGAAGGTTATAATAAAACGACATAATTCCCATTGGGAAATTCAATACATAGAAGTTTCTTCTAAGTTGTTATAGCCTAACGACGATATAAAAGACTAATTCTTTAACTTTATGCTTTCTAATATACACTACTACATACAATTTATTTTAACTTCTTTCAACACTTAGCTAATTTTACATTAGATTTAAAATATTCATTTAAACAGAGTTTATGCTACATGATTAATTTTGAGGTCTAATTTTACAACATGTTTCATGCCTGCATTGTTCACGCACGTCCGTGCTGTTTAAGAAACGCATGTTGCAGCGTCATAACCACACAGTTTTACGTAAACGGTACTACAATGAGGGAACAAGACATAGCGAGGCCGAGTGGAGACCTCTATACCCACTCGTTTTCTAATGTCTTCCCTATTTCTTGGCTTAGACGTTCTCATGGGGTTCCGGGTTTAACCTCTGCATTTCAGCTGTTTCCCCGTGTTCTTCTCTTGGTTTTCGCCTTCTTAGTCTCAGGATTTTTCCGTAATTACAAGTCAATATGGTTCTTATGGCCAGGGAAGTCGCGAATACGAAACATACGGCCAAAAGTATGTTCCACCAGAAATTAGTCGATTCTTTGAGTTCATTCTTGTTTCTTTCTAGTCTTGTTACTTGTTGAAACAAGGTCTCCAAGGGTTTTGGGTCCAATTTCATAAAGATCTTCCTTGCGTCATGGCTAGCTAGCAATGAATTTTAATGCTTGAATATTAATCCATGTTTTACAATATCTTGGGCCATTGTTTGAACAACGAGGATTATGATGATATTCTTAAGCCTCATCTTATTTTTTGTTTCTAGAATTAACTTATCATTAATTTTACCCGTTTTTTGCAAAATTCGTTTATTCACTACTTTGTTATTATTGTATTTTTTCAATAGCACTTTAGTTTTTAACTCATGTTATTGCTTTATTATATAATCATTTTGTGGCATTGGCCAAAGAAAACTGATTTGTAGGCGTAAAACAGAATAAATATTTTGGTATTAGATAGGTTAGGAAAGTAAAGTTAGGACTTCCGAGCTTTATTCTGGTCGTGATATACCTCTAGGACTGGTTGAGATATAACTTTAAAGCGTAGCTAGTAATCGCTATACAATTTAATTTTAACTTATATTTCTCGAGTAAGAAACAAATAAATAAGCAAGCGTGCAGCACATAATTACGCTGGTATCCTATTTTATGTGTAGGCCTAAAATAACTATAATCTGCACTAAGACAAAATATTTCATATATATGGGATTAATTTCTGGTTTTGGGTAATATCCATCTTGGTTAGGACATGGGTCGATTTTCTCATAGAAAATCCGAGGGGACCGCCAAAACTCAACAAATTAAACGCTGCCTGGGTTTTGAGTTTCTCCCCGGGCTTCCCACAAATTTGTCTTTATATTAATTAGGGATATTTCCATCTGTCAGGTTTTTTAACCGTTCTGCCTGACTGTGTCGTTATTTTCTCCTCGACTTCTTGCGGTTTTTTCCTTTTTGGTTTTTCTAGCGAAATAAGGTCAAACTTTTTGTATTGTTTTTTCAAAAATTCTTGCCCTTTTAATTTCGTTTGTTTCGCGTGCGCGGCTGCTGAAGTCGGTCTTGATTTCCCTATTTCTTTAACTACTGTATGGTCTGATTCGCCATCAGACTCTTCAGAACTGGTTTCCGACGAATCCACATTAGAACCTTTAGAGGTTGCACCTCGCGTTTTTGGGGTATCACCTCCCCTTCCTTCGTAAATTTCTACTCCTCTGGAAGTAGAAGGTTTATTCTCTAAGTTCTTGCCTTGAGTTTTCAACTCGGGAGATTTGAAAGATTCTTGAGAGCTTTGGGAGGAATCAATAGTTTTTGCGGGGTTCCTCCACTGTTTGAATGCCATGTCCTCAGGGGGATGGGGCATTTTTGCACTAGGGTTTCCCTCCATGAAGTCCACTGTTTAGGCTTGACTTTGGACACGGTTATATCATGATATTGTCCTTGCTGGTCATCCTTGGGAGTTTTATTCTCGGGCAATGTACTTTGACTCGTTTTTATGGGGAAATTTATTAAATCCATAGGTTCTCGCAGGTTTGTTTTAGTTAAATCTTTGGGAGGAGTTTTCTTTACAGTAATACCGCGGGTTTCTACAGCTCTGTTTAATTCCTCCTGTAAGGACAGGGGCCTTTCTATCGGTGTTGCAGGGGAAACCATATCGTCTGGAAATCTTTTGGGGGACAAGGGGTCGAAATTCTATCGGGGAAAAATTGGGTTTTTGGAGATATTGTATAATCTAGCTCTCCTGTGCTCGCCGATGAATAACTTTTTGGATATTTTGGTGTTTTTATTTTAGGAAAAAATCCTGGTATTAGGGATTTTTTCTTCGGAATAACTAGATTTTTCATTGCTAAAAATTCTTCAAAGTTTTCCTCATCACTGTCATCTTCAAAATAATCTTGTTTAAAATTAAGGGGTTTTAGCTCTGCCAATCTTGATCTAGGGGCTCATTTTCTGCAACGGACGATTCTGTAGAGGATGGATGTGATACCCATCTCTCTGGAAATTTGGCTCTTTTTATTCGGCTAACATGTGCCTTGTAAGTTCTTCCGCTATCGGGGTTCTCCATTTTAAAAGTATAATCGTTATCGAACTTTTTGACTATTCTGTACGGTCCAGAATATTTGTTGGAAAGTTTTTTTCCTTCCGTTTTTGCTTCATTCTTTAGGTAGACGCAGTCTCCTACTTTGAAATCTATACTCCCCTTGACTTTGGGTTGGTTTCTTAGCTCTTGGTTTCTTTTACATTTTTTCCAACTCTTGCCTGGCTATTTTATAAGTTTTCCTCATCCTATTTATGAATTCTTGTTTGTAATCTTCCGAGTTATCATAATACTGCCGAGACTCAATAATCTCATCATATGGGATTCTAAAATCACGACCAAAGAGTAAATAAAATGGATTATCTTTAGTTGTTTCTGAATAAGCAGTGTTGATTACGTTAGTTATATAAGGTAAGAATTGATCCCAGTCGTTCCTATTGTCTTTTGTATAAATACTTAATACGTTCGAGAATATTTTATGCCTATTTTCTATTTTACCATTAGCTTGTGGATGGTACGAAGCTGTCACCATTTTCTCTATATTAAGAAAACTCATTAAGTCTTTTGTTGCTTTTGAAACAAAATTGCTCCCGTTGTCACTCAAAATTTTATTAGGAATGTCAAATTTTAAAAAAAATTTTGCTAACGCCTTACTTGTGGCGTAAGCACCTTGGTTTTTCAATGCTTTTGCAAAAGTAAATCCTGAAAAATGGTCTATAACTGAAAGAATACAAGTATGGCCTCTGCTGGAAACAGGCAAGCCTCCGCTCGTCCCGTATAAGTCAAATGAGATAAATATCGAAGGGGTACTTTGCTACTGGGACCCTTCCCATTGGAGGGTTAGGATAAGCTGGGGGGATTTTTCTTAAGTTACATGCTTCGCATGTACTTACAAATTCTTTAAGTTTTGTCATTGCCGACGGCACGTAAAAATATTGTTTTAATTTATGGAATGTTTTCATTACTCCTAAATGTCCACCTATACCTGAATGAAAATATTCAAATGCAGGCACTATTAAGTTTTGTGGTAATGCAGGTATTATTGAGGTTTGGTTTCTATTTGTCTCCGCAGTCACGATTCTACATAGTATTTCTTCATCAAGGTCATAGTAAAAATTATCTATCTCTTTTCTAAGAGTTTTGAATTTATCCGGTAACACATCGTCATTCACAAAATAATTAATAAGCGCAAGTTTCGTCCTTTTTTTGCTTTCTTTTTTTTCTAAAGACAAGGGACAATAGTTAACCTTATTTTCCTTTACTGTGTCTTTGACTTTTTTTTGTTACATTTATGTTTGCTCTTAGCATTGATAGCGTTGACTTCATTTTCCTCAGTTTCCGACGGAGTATTTTCTGGGTATCTACTCAAAAAGTCACAAGCTGCGTTTTGTTTACCTTTTAAATGTTCAAATTCGTAATCTAGGTCTTGGATTTTCATAATCCATCTAGCTAGAATGCCCGTGGGGTTTTTAAATGTGCGCAGATACTGCAAGCTTTTATGGTCTGATCGTAGTATAAATTTTCTACCAATCAAATAGTGTCTAAATTTGTCCAAGTGGTGGATTATAGATAATAATTCTAAGTTTGTGGAAGAATAACTACTTTCGCCTTTTGATAAAGTTCTACTCGAATAGCATATAACTTTTTCTATTTTTTTTATTAGAAGGTCCTTGTAAAGGATCAGGGTTTCCTATGGGAATTATTTGCGAAAGAATAGCCCCAATGCCTTTTGAACTAGCATCGGTTGTGACCACAAATTTCCCGTTTTCGAAATCAGGAAGTGGTAATATTGGTTCAGAAGTGAGTGCCTTTTTGAGAAGGTCTAGGGTAGTTTGAGCTTCCTGGGACCAGGTAACATTTTGGGAGTTCCCTTTAGTTAATTCCGTGAGGGGTTTCGCAATTTGGGCGTAATTGCGCACGAATTTTCTGAAGTAACCAGTAAGACCTAATATTCCCCTTAATTCTTTCATGGTTCCAGGGGGTTTGAGGTTTTCAACACATTTTATTTTATCAGGGTCTGGGGACATCTCTCCTTGTGTCACCACTACTCCTAAAAATTTAATTTTAGGTTGAAATAAATTTACTTTCTCAGGCCGACATTTTAAACTGCCCTGTCTGAACTTCTCGAAGACCTTAGCTAATGTTGCTAAGTGTTGTTCAGTGTTTTCTCCCACGCATATTGCATCATCAACAAAATGAATTATATTCTTTAATCCTCTTAACAGGTTTAATAGGGGTCTACACAGCGCGCTTGAACTTGTTTTGAGTCCAAAGGGCACCCTTAAGTATTCATATGAACCACATTCACATGTTGAAAATGCAGTTTTATGGACATCTTTTTCGGCTATTTTCACTTGGTGGTAGCCTTGGGTAAGGTCCAAAGAAGTAAAAATTTAGTTTTTGCTTGAAATAGAGTCAAGAATTTCATCTATTCTTGATAAAGGAAATTTATCGCTAACTACTTGTTTGTTGAGGGCTCTGTAGTCTACTACAAGTCTAAGGTCACCATTCTTCTTTGGTACTAAGATCACTGGTGCACTATACGGACTTATACTTGGACGTATAATTTCATTTTTTTCTAATTCATGGATTTTATTTTTTAACCATTCTTTTTGCTTATATGGCACACGATATGGCTGTTTCGCTACGGGATTACCAGTCGTTAAAATTGAGTGTTCATAAAACGGTATTAGCCCGATGTCATCTTCAGATGCAGAAAATACATCCTTAAAATTCCATAATAATTCGCATAATATGTTCCTAAGTTCCTTGTCCGTAATATGATCCATATTAAATTCGTTTAAAAATTGCGATTTAGTTAAGGGATATTTGTTATTTGAGGTTTTAATGCCGTTAACTAGGTTTCTTTTAGAATTTTCCCATGTATTTAAATCATTCTCTGATAAAACTTGAATTTGAACTAAACACGTTTCCTTTTTTATTGTAATTGTATCATTTTCGTGGTTATTAGTTACCCAAATAAAACCTTCTCCTTTGTCATAAGATATAATCTGTTCCTCACATAGCAGATTTTCGGGAATTTCAGATGGGGTCGCAAACCATATTTCGGATTTGCTAACCACTGGCTCAATCCTCTGTGATATTTGAATTTTTGCATCGTTTTGGGGAGGGACTTTTGTTTTCCTTATCGCGAATCCGTAATATTTCTCTTTATTTTCATTGTTTATTAGATTCATACTGGCGCTATGCTCGTCATTGCGGCATCTTGTGGCGTCACGTTGGGTTTTACTATTTTTCCATAATTCCGCTATTTTCTTGATTTCGTTCGACCTGTACTGTCGCATATCTCTTATTTTTATTTTTGCGGATTCAATACTTTTATTATTTAAATTTGCTTCATCTCTGCACTGTCTTTCAGAATAATTGAACAATTTTCTGATTATTCCTTTTCCTCCTTTAAAGACATGAGGTTCAAAAGATTGTGACATTATGCCGTCAGGAATTTTGTTTACTGTTACGTTGTTTTCGTAACCTCTGTTACGATTTCTTAAGGTAGAAATTTTTTCCCCTACCTTAGCTGGGTAGACAAGCCTCTCGTTTGCTACGTCTAAGAGTACTCTATTAGACCTTAGAAAATTTGCACCTATAATTGCTTTATACGGAAAGTTATCGCATATTATAAAATTTGTCGAAAATATCCTATTGTCCCTTTTTACGTTTAGGCAAATTGAACCTCTTGCATCCAATTTATGTCCTGTCACACTAGTTAAATTGGGATTATTAAAATTTTTTTGTTGTCTAATATGGGGAGGCAACATATTAAATACGCAGGAGCTTATAATGTTGACTGTAGTTCCGCTGTCAACTAAGGCTTTAAAGTAAATGTTTTCTACACAAAAATCATTAAATATGGGCAACCTATTATTACTATCACTACAAGACGGCACTACCGTTGTTTCGGACCTATTAAATATTCTGGGCACCCTCTGGGTCCAATTTATATTTCTGAGGGGCCTGAAACGTTTCCCTGAGGATTTATTTCATGTGTCGGTGCCTGTAATAGATATTCAGGCATATGAGGTTCCGTGGGCATATCTAATTGATTTACATCTGTCTGCCTTCGCCATATATTATTATGGTAACTTGAATGTCTTGTGTCAGTGCCGCTTGCTGTTGCTGACTGCCAATGCCGTTGGCTTGCAAAATTTTCATGTCCCGTCGGCAAGTTTTCGTGATTTCTATATAGCATTCTCGCATTATATTGGCTTTGGCGATTATTTGGGTTTTCAAATCGGTAATTAATTTGTCTATTGGGGGGAGGGGTATAAAAATTTGTTTTGGACGTGTTGTAAGGTACTGATTGGCGCAATCGTCCCTGGCTATAGCCTAGCGCCCCACCGGCACTAAAATTTGTTTTTCCGAACAAATGGTTGCCATAATTTTGCGTACTACCGTCAGCAATTCTTGGTATGCGATTGGGGACATAACGGCACTCTCTCGCGATATGTCCAGGTTTATTACAAATATAGCACCTTATTATTGTAGGGTTATTTTCGTAATTAGATTGTTTGACAGGCTGAAAACGTACTGTTTTTTGCCTAGCGGGTTCTTGCGTTTTATTTCTTTGTGGCACTGGGGAGTTATCCCTTGAAAAGAAACTGGGAGACGCCTGATCGCCCTTGAAGATTGGATTCGCGTTTGAATCGCCTAGGCTATTTATTTTTGCCTTACTATGATTAGCGACCATCGTATTGACTTCGATCAATCGCTCTACCTCCTGAACTCCGAGATCCAACGTCTGAATATTTTTGAATATTACCACTACATATATATTCTATATAGTTTTGGGGGTAGCCCTTGCAAAAAGGTATTTAGTGTGATTTTTTCATACAGTTGCCCCCAACCACTTCCGTATTTTGCCTCTACAGAAATGCGTATATTATCAAGGTATTCTCTTATATTTTGTGAAAAGTCAAAGCTTACTGTTCCGTGTTTTAATTTATTTATGGAACTGGTTTCTATAAATCTATCTTTAAACGCCTTTAATAGTTTGTCCACCGTATTTATCGGCAAGTTGGCGTCATTGCCTATGGTATGTTCAATTTGTTTTAGAAAGGTTAAGGCCTGGCCTTTTAGTCGTAATAGGAGCATGTCGATTAACGCTTCTAGCTCTGTTTTTGTTAGTTGTACAAACTGGGTCAATTGGATATTAAATTCGTCAATATCTAATTGGCCATTGTATTCCGGGATAGATTTTGCTATTTCTATATTTTTCGTGACTAACTTTTGCACTATTAATAAGTCATTGAGATCTTCCGCCATTTTTTTTTCATCAATTCAAAATAAATTTGTTTATTTTTATTTTTTTTCACTTAACCTATTTTGGGGGATGCTATTATCTCCTATGAGATATCTAAAGGGGTTCCCTGTCGTAGCTTAGCGGCAATAGGCCTAATCGCTTTACTTATATGTCTATATCTCTCCGATAATTAAATTTAAATTACAAAGTTTTATAGCCTAATTAGTTCGCAAGTTTTTCTCCAATTTCTGACTCGCGCCAATGGTAGCGGTGAAAATCCTACCGACCGCGCCATTTGTAGCAATAAAAGCTTTAAGGCCGTCTTAATAGCGGTAATGAAGATTGATCGCGTCAAGTCTAAAATTATACCTTGAAACTGCAAACTTACACCTTATAAGTTCTACGACAGCACCGCTTATAGCGCTAAAGATCGTGCCAACAAGGCTTACGCCACAACGATGGGGAGTGAAGTAAATTTATAACCGCGCCACCCTCAATTATTGAGAGAAAATAATATGTGTAGCCAAATAAATGTGACCTCTTCTCTTCGAGCTACCTGGAGATCAGATTCCTCTGGGAGCGCTACCTTGGAGACATGCGAACTATTTAGCTATCATTAGGCTAGATACGGACATAAAAAATGAAATAAACACAGGTAAAAAGCAATGGATTTATTGAGACTTACATATTTAGGTGAACAGCAGTGAGTCACTTCAAACGACAACAATGTTGACTGAGATACAACAATCAAAGAATTGCCCAGATCGTACACCGAGTAATTCTGTCTGAGCGGTCCTGATTCTCAAATACGAATCCTTCAAAAAAGCACTTTTACCCCACTATCAAACATAGCTTTTTTTGTCCTGCGCTGTGAGAAGTGGCTCACAATTGGCTCAGGTGGCCCAAGGATGCGAATCCTTCGTCCAATAATCTTTCTTGACTATTTTTGATGATTTAGACGTTCACACGGTTCTTATCGTTTGAACTTCCTTAGAAATATTGTGCGAAGCACCTTTTTTATGGCTCACTGTCTTAGCGAAATCCAAAGCTTGGATAGCGCCGTTCTTTGACTGAAGCTAGAATGCAAATTCTCTTTTTGATGATTAAGGATTTACACTCTTGGAAGCGGTATTTGAACTCAATTAGGGGACGTTTAATTTCTGTCAGAATCATCTTTAGAAGGAAGGAATCTTTGTATTTTAAATATATCGCATTTTGCTCATGGTACATATTTGTAGCAGTGAAAATCCTACCGACGGCACCATCTGTAGCAATAAAAGCTTTAAGGCCGTCCTAATAGCGGTAATGAAGATTGATCGCGTCAAGTCTAAAATTATACCTTGAAACTGCAAACTTACACCTTATAAGTTCTGCGACAGCTCCGCTTATAGCGCTAAAGATCGTGCCAACAAGGCTTACGCCACAACGATGGGGAGTGAAGTAAATTTATAACCACGCCACCCTCAATTATTGAGAGAAAATAATATGTGTAGCCATATAAATTTGACCTCTTCTCTTCGAGCTACCTGGAGATCAGATTCCTCTGGGAGCGCTACCTTCGAGACATGCGAACTAATTAGCTATCATTAGGCTAGATACGGACATATAAAATGAAATAAAAACAGGTAAAAAGCAATGGATTTATTGAGAATTACATATTTAGGTGAACAGCAGTGAGTCACTTCAAACGACAACAATGGTGACTGAGATACAACAATCAAAGAATTGCCCAGATCGTACACCGAGTAATTCTGTCTGAGCGGTCCTGATTCTCAAATACGAATCCTTCAAAAAAGCACTTTTACCCCACTATCAAACATAGCTTTTTTTGTCCTGCGCTGTGAGAACTGGCTCACAATTGGCTCAGGTGGCCCAAGGATGCGAATCCTTCGTCCAAAAATCTTTCTTGACTATTTTTGATGATTTAGACGTTCACACGGTTCTTATCGTTTGAACTTCCTTAGAAACATTGTGCGCAGCACCTTTTTTATTGCTCACTGTCTTAGCGAAATCCAAAGCTTGGATAGCGCCATTCTTTGACTGAAGCTAGAATGCAAATTCTCTTTTTGCTGATTAAGGATTTAGACTCTTGGAAGCGGTATTTGAACTCAATTAGGGGACGTTTAATTTCTGTCAAAATCATCTTTAGAAGGAAGGAATCTTTGTATTTTAAATATATCGCATTTTGCTCATGGTACAGTATAACACACAAGTACCAATTGAGGAGTGCAGGCAATATAAAATATTCTTAGTATTGTAGTATGTTAAAAAGTGGAAACTAAAAATGTCTTAGGCACATAGAAAAGAATTTTAATATAGAAATTCAGAACAATCCTTAGAAATCCTTAGAATTCAAGCAGTGAGTTGGTTAAGTATTTGAACCATCAAGGTCCCTAGCCACCAAAGGCCCTAATAAAAGGACCTCAACCTCCATGGGCCCCAACCTCTAATAACACTCCCCCAACTTTTTAACCCTTTTTCCCTTTGTTATACTTTTTTTCAAATCTATTTTTTAAACTTTTTTAACTTTAATTTTTTTATATCTTTAACATAGAATTTTTTCAACTTTTTTTTTACATGTTATAGAATGACATGGAATATACTTAAGACCAAAATATTCATATTTACTATTTTCGAAATACAAAACGAGAATGATATAGATATGTTAGTCGTGACTTGTACATATAGAAAAATAATGTTTGTAGTAACACTTTTTTTGCGTTTCTGACAGGAAATTTTTGGATTTGAACAATTTTTTAATTTTTTCACATGTCTTAAAACGACATGAAATATACTTAAAACATAAAAATTCAAATTTAATAGTTTCGATATATAAAAATGAGAATGATACGGATACGTAAGTCGTGATTTCTTACTACTAGAAAAATAATGTTTGTAGTAACACTTTTCCTTTTTTTGCTTAGAATGTATTTGGACTTAGAAATTTTTTCAACTTATTTCCGCTTAGACACACAGGCAAAGAGAGTAAAACACATACAAATATATAGATTCAGACATACTAACCAACAAATACAGGCAGTGGGCACAAGGAAACACCCACCCAGACACACAGGCAAAGAGAGTAAAAGAGACAAAAACACATACAAATATACAGATTCAGACATACAAACATACAAAGACAGGAACTGGGATAAGCAAACACCTGCCAAGATATGTAGGCAAAGAGAGTGATAGAGACAAAAAACACACAGGAATACATAGATTCATACATACATACAAACCGACAAAGATAAATACTGTGAGAACCATACACCCGCCCAGACCCACATGCAAAGAGAGTGAGAGAGACAAAAACACATACTAATATATAGATTCAGACATGGAAACTGACAAAGACTAACACTGAGAGAAGCAAACACCTACCCAGATACACAGGCAAGCAGAGTGAGAGAGAAAAAAAAAACATATACAAATATATAGATTCAGACAAACAAACCGACAAAGACAAACACTGAGAAAAGTCAACACCTGCCCAGATACACAGGCAAAGAGAGTGAGAGAGACAAAAATATATACAAATATATAGATTCAGGCATACAAACCGACTTAGAGATGCACTGGGACAACCAAACACAGACCCAGACACACAGGCAAAGGGATTGAGAGAGACAAACACATACAAGTACATAGATTCAGACATAAAAACAGACAAAGACAGGCACTGGGAGAAGTGAATACCCGCCCAGACACACAGGCAAAGAGAGTGGAAGAAACATAAACAAAAACAAATATATAGATTCAGAAATACAAACCGACAAAGACAGGCAGTGTGACTGCAAACACCCGCCTAGATACAGAGTCAAAGAGAGGGAAAGAGACAAAAACAGATACAAATTTATAGATTCAGACATACAAACCGACAAAGACAGGCAATGAGATAAGCAAACACCTGCCCAGACACGCAGGCAAGGAGAGCGAGAGAGACAAAATACATACAAATATATACATTCAGTCATACAAACTGGCAAAGGCAGGCACTGGAAGAAGCAAACACCCGCCCCAGACACACAGACAATAAGAGTAATAGAGACAAAGACACATACAAATATATAGATTCAGACATACAAACCGACAAAGGTAGGCACTGGGAGAAGCAAACATCAAGCCAGACACAAAGATAAAGAAAGTGAGAGAGACAAACAGAAATAATAATACATATATTCTATCATACAAACTGACAAAGACAGGCACTGGGACAAGCAAAAACCCACCCTGACACACACGCAAAGAGAGTCAGAGAGACAAAACCACATACAAATATATAGATTCAGACATACAAACTGACAAGACAAGCATTGGGACAAGCAAACACCCGCCCAGACAAACAAGCAAATAGAGTGAGAGAGACAAAAACACGTGCAAATACATAGATTCAGGAATAAAAACCGACAAAAACAGGAAATGGGAAAAGCAAACACTTGCCAAAACACGCACGCAACGAGAGTGAGAAAGACAAATACAAATACATAGATTCAGTCATACAAACCGACAAAGACAGGCACTGGGAGAAGCAAAAACTGACCCCAGACACAGAAGCCAAGAGAGTGAGAGAGATAAAAGTACATACAAATATAAAGGTTCAAACATGCAAACCGATAAAGACAGGCACAGGGACAAACAAACACCCGCCCAGACACAAAGGCAAAGAGAGTGAGAGAGGCAAAAACACATACAAATATATAAATTCAGACATACACGACGACAAAGATAGGCAAAGACACAAAGACAGCAGCATAAAACATTCTGAGTCATACTTTTCAAACGAGAAACCTCCAAAATGCACTTTGAAACATCAACTGAGGTAACACTGACAAGATAAACCATGACATAAGTAGGGATCGGTAAGAAGGCACAGGGGGGACTCCATATATGGGCATAGAATCCATCTAAGTGTATTGATCCACGAAGGGGGACAGATTTCTGAGAAATTGATTGCATAATCGACTAGGACAAGAGGAGAACTGGATTTCTGAGAAATTGATTACATAATCGAGGGGAATTATTTATCCACGAAAGGGGAATTAAGAAACAATATGGCTTCTTTGATCTTTAGGTCTGAGTGATAAATGGTCTTTAGTGACAGAGATAAATTAATATCCTATCGAAGCCTTAATAGAGTAACCAAGAACACCTTAGAGATGAAGAGATTAACACGGGAATTTTTCTATGGGAATTTCAAATGTGACAGCGCAGGGATGCCAAAACAAAAGGAACACACAGAAATTACTTTTAGGGGATTATTTGGGCAAAACCGTTTGAGACATTTTAGAAGATGATTTGGGTGAAACCGTTTGAGACATTTTAGAAGATGATTTAGGCGAAACAGTTTGAGACATTTCAGAAGATGATTTTAGAACGTGATTTAGAAGATGATTTGGATGAAACTCCATGGTCGTTATAATACACAAGTTCCATTTGAACAGTGTTGTAAGGTCCCCTACCCCAACCCCAAAGGGCCTACCGGCCCCCAAAGGCCCCCTGGGCCCCCAAGGTCCCCTGGGCCCCCCAAAGGCCCCCCGAGCCCCCGAAGGGCCCCGGGCCCCCAAAGGCCCCCCTCCTTATTTATTTAATTCTTTTTTTGGTCACTTGAGACACAGAAGGGCCCCCACATTTCAAAAGGCTTTATTATATCTTATCAGAACAAGTTCCTTTCTTAATATCCCTCTTAAACCCATTTTACAAGTTGAAGTACTCATCCTTTTCACCACAACTTTACTTTACAACTTTTGAATTCCCCAACACCAAGCAATACTTTTAAAAGGCTTTATTATATCTTTTCAGAACAAGTTCATTACGTAATGTCCCTCCTAAACCCATTTTACAAGTTGAAGTACTCATCCTTTCACACACAACTTTACCTTACGGCTTTTTGCATACCGCAACACCAAGCAATACTTTTCAAAAGACTTTTTTATATTATTTCAGAACAAGTTCTTTTCTTAATGTCCCTCCTAAACCAATTTACAAGTTGAAGTACCCATCCTTTTCACCCACATACAAACAGAGAAAGACAGGCACTTTAGACATACAAACCAACAAAGACAGACACTTCAGACATACAAACCAACAAAGACAAACACTTCAGACATACAAACCAACAAAGACAAACACTACAGACATACAAACAGAGAAAGACAGACACTTTAGACAGACAAACCAACAAAGACAAATACTTAAGATATACAAACAGAGAAAGACAGACACTTCAGACATACAAACAAAAAAGACAGACACTTCAGACATACAAACCAACAAAGACAAACACTTCAGACATACAAACAGAGAAAGACAAACACTTTAGACATACAAACAGAGAAATACAGACACTTCAGATATACAAACCAACAAAGACAAGCACTTTAGACATACAAACCAACAACGACAGACACTTCAAACATACACACCAACAAAGATAAACACTACAGACATACAAACAGAGAAACACATGCAATTTAGACATACAAACTAACAAAGAAAAACACTTCAGACACAAACAGAGACACACAAACTAATAGAGTGACGCGCCATCTAAGTTAACCTAAATTAACCCAACTTTTTGAATTTGCTTATGTTAACCTAAATTAACCCAACTTTTTGCAGTTGCATGTGCATTCCAGTGCATGTCTTTCTCGGTGTGTGTGTCTGAATCTATGTATTTGTATGTGTTTCTCACTCTCTTTGCCAGTGTGTGCCGGCAGGTGTTTGCTTATTCCAGTGCCTGTTTTTCTCGGTTTGTATGTTTGAATCTATGTATTTGTATGTGTGTCTCACTCTCTTTGCCTGTGTGTGTTTGTGCGTGTGTTTGCTTGTTCCACTGCCTGTCATTCTCGGTTCTTTGTATTTTGGATCTTTGTATTTTTATTTGTCTCTCACCCTATTTGTCTGTTTGTCAGGGTTGGTGTTTGCAAGTCCAAGGGTTTGTCTTTGATGGTTTGTATATCTGAAGTGTGTGTCTTTCTCGGTTTGTATGTTTGAATCTATTTGTTTGTATGTGACTCTCATTCTTTTTGCTTGTGTGTCTGGGCGGGTGTTTGCATATCCAACTGTCTGTCTTTGTTGGTTTGTGTGTCTAAAGTGCATGTCTTTCTCTGCTTCTATGTCTTAAGTGTTTGTCTTTGTTGGTTTGTAAGTCTGAAGTGTCTGTCTTTGTTGGTTTGTATGTCTAAAGTGTCTGTCTTTCTCTGTTTGAATGTCTGAAGTGCCTGTCTTTGTTGGTTTGTATGTCTCAAGTGTTTGTCTTTGTTTGTTTGTATGTCTAAAGTGTTTGTCTTTCTCTGTTTATATATCTGAAGTGTTTGTCGTTGTTGGTTTGTATGTCTGAAGTGTCTGTCTTTGTTGGTTTGTATGTCTAAAGTGCCTGTCTTTCTCTGTTTGTATGTCTGAAGTGTTTGTCTTTGTTGGTTTGTATGTCTGAGGTTTCTGTCTTTGTTGGTTTGTATGCCTAAAGTGCTTGTCTTTCTCTGTTTGTATGTCTGAAGTGTTTGTCTTTGTTGGATTGTATGTCTGAAGTGCCTGTCTTTTTCTGTTTGTATGTCTAAAGTGTTTGTCTTTCTCTGTTTATATATCTGAAGTGTTTGTCGTTGTTGGTTTGTATGTCTGAAGTGTCTGTCTTTGTTGGTTCGTATGTCTAAAGTGCCTGTCTTTCTCCTGTTGTATGTCTGAAGTGTTTTTCTTTATTGGTTTATATGTATGAAGTGTCTGTCTTTGTTGGTTTGTATGTCTAAAGTGCCTGTCTTTCTCTGTTTGTATGTCTTTGTTGGTTTTTATGTCTGGAGTGTCTGTCTTTGTTGGTTTGTATGTCTAAAGTGCTTGTCTTTCTCTGTTTGTATGTCTGAAGTGTTTGTCTTTGTTGGTTTGTATGTCTGAAGTGTCTGTCTTTGTTGGTTTGTATGTTTAAAGTGTTTGTCTTTCTCTGTTTGTATGTCTGAAGTGTTTGTTATTGTTGGTTTGCATGTCTAAAGTGTCTGCCTTTGTTGGTTTGTATGTCTAAAGTGCCTGTCTTTCTCTGTTTGTATGTCTGAAGTGTTTGTCTTTGTTGGTTTGTATGTCTGAGGTGTCTGTGTTTGTTGGTT
This sequence comes from Artemia sinica, assembly GCA_027921565.1. Taxonomy (NCBI): domain Eukaryota; kingdom Metazoa; phylum Arthropoda; class Branchiopoda; order Anostraca; family Artemiidae; genus Artemia; species Artemia sinica. Next base: position 24,777,075 of record CM051267.1, on the reverse strand, counting down.
TGTATGTCTAAAGTGCCTTTCTTTCTATGTTTGTATGTTTGAAGTGTTTGTCTTTGTTGGTTTGTATGTCTGATGTGCCTGTCTTTCTCAGTTTGTTTGTCTAAAGTGTTTTTCACTGTTTGTATGTCTAAAGTGTTTGTCTTTGTTGGTTTGTATGTGTGAAGTGTCTGTCTTTGTTGGTATGTATGTCTAAAGTGCTTGTCTTTCTCTGTTTGTATGTCTGAAGTGTTTGTCTTTGTTGGTTTGTATGTCTGAAGTGTCTGTCTTTGTTGGTTTGTATGTCTAAAGTGCCTGTCTTTCTCTGTTTGTATGTCTGAAGTGTTTGTCTTTGTTGGTTTGTATGTCTGAAGTGTCTGTCTTTGTTGGTTTGTATGTATAAAGTGCCTGTCTTTCTCTGTTTGTATGTCTAAAGTGTCTGTCTTTGCTGGTTTGTATGTCTATAGTGCCTGTCTTTGTTGGTTTGTATGTCTGAAGTGTTTGTCTTTGTTGGTTTATAAGTCTGAAGTGTCTGTCTTTGTTGGTTTGTATGTCTAAAGTGCTTGTCTTTCTCTGTTTGTGTGTCTAAAGTGTTTGTCTTTGTTGGTTTGTGTGTCTGAAGTATCTGTCTTCGTTGGTTTGTATGTCTGAAGTGTCTGTCTTTGTTAGTTTGTATGTCTAAAGTGTCTGTCTTTCTCTGTTTGTATGTCTGAAGTGTCGGTCTTTGTTGGTTTGTATGTCTAAAGTACCTGTCTTTCTTTGTTTGTATGTCTAAAGTATCTTTCTTTGCTGGTTTGTACGTCTAAAGTGCTTGTTTTTCTCTGTTTGTATGTCAAAGGTGTCTGTCTTTCTCTGTTTGTATGTCTGAAGTGTCCGTCTTTGTTTGTTTGTATGTGTGAAGTGTCTGTCTTTGTTGGTTTGTATGTCTGAAGGGTTTGTCTTTGTTGGTTTGTATGTCTGAAGTGTCTGTCATTGTTGGTTTGTATGTCTAAAGTGCTTGTCTTTCTCTGTTTGTATGTCTGAAGTGACTGTTTCTGTTGGTTTGTATGTCTGAAGTGTCTGTCTTTCTCTGTTGCTATGTCTAAAGTGTCTGTCTTTCTCTGTTTGTATTTCTGAAGTGTTTGCCTTTCTCTGTTTGTATGTCTGAAGTGTTTGTCTTTGTTGGTTTGTATGTCTGAAGTGTCTGTCTTTGTTAATTTGTATGTCTAAAGTGCATGTCTTTCTCTGTTTGTATGTCTGTAGTGTTTATCTTTGTTCGCGTGTATGTTTGAAATATCTAGCTTTGTTGGTTTGTATGTCTGAAATGTTTGTCTTTGTTGGTTTGTATGTCTGAAGTGCCTGTCTTTGTTGGTTTGTACGTCTAAAGTGCTTGTCTTTGTTGGTTTGTATGTCTGAAGTGTCTGTCTTTCTCTGTTTGTATGTCTAAAGTATTTGTCTTTCTCTGTTTGTATATCTGAATTGTCTGTCTTTTGTTGGTTTGAATGTCTAAAGTGTTTGTCTTTCTCTGTTCGTATATCTGAAGTGACTGTCTTTCTCTGTTTGTATGTCTAAAGTGTCTGTCTTTCTCTGTTTGTATGTCTGAAGTGTTTGTCTTTGTTGGTTTGTATGTCTGAAGTGTCTGTCATTGTTGGTTTGTATGTCTAAAGTGCCTGTCTTTCTCTGTTTGTATGTCTGAAGTGTTTGTCTTTGTTGATTTGTATGTCTGAAGTGTCTGTCTTTGTTGGTTTGTATGTCTAAAGTGACTGTCTTTCTCTGTTTGTATGTCTGGAGTGTCTGTCTTTGTTGGTTTATATGTCTAGAGTGTTTTTCTTTCTCTGTTTGTATATCTGAAGTGTCTGTCTTTGTTGGTTTGTATGTCTAAAGTGCTTGCCTTTCTCTGTTTGTCTGTCTGAAGTGTCTGTCTTTGTTGGTTTGTATGTCTATAGTACATGCCTTTCTCTGTTTGTATGTCTAAAGTGTCTGTCTTTGCTGGTTTGTATGTCTATAGTGTCTGTCTTTGTTGGTTTGTGTGTCTAAAGTGCCTGTCATTGTTGGTTTGTATATCTGAAGTGTCTGTCTTTGTTGGTTTGTATGTCTAAAGGGCTTGTCTTTCTCTGTTTGTATGTCTAAAGTGTTTTTCTTTGTTGGTTTGTATATCTGAAGTGTCTGTCTTTGTTGGTTCGTATGTCTAAAGTGTTTGTCTTTGTTGGTTTGCTTGTCTGGAGTGTCAGTCTTTGTTGGTTTGTATGTCTGAAGTGTCTGTATTTGTTGGTTTGTATGTCTGAAGTGTTTGTCTTTGTTGGTTTGCTTGTCTGAAGTGTCTGTCTTTGTTTGTTTTTATGTCTGAAGTGTCTGTCTTTATTGGTTTGTATGTGTGAAGTGTCTGTCTTTGTTGATTTGTATGTTTAAAGTCTTTGTCTTTGTTGGCTTGTATGTCTGAAGTGTCTGTCTTTGTTGGTTTTTATGTCTGAAGTGTCTGTCTTTTTTGGTTTGTATATCTAAAGTGTTTTTCTTTGTTGGTTGTCTTGTCTGAAGTGTCTGTCTTTGTTGGTTTGTATGTCTGAAGTGTTTGTCTTTGTTGGTTTGCTTGTCTGAAGCGTCTGTCTTTGTTTGTTTGTATGTCTGAAGTGTCTGTCTTTGTTGGTTTGTATGTGTGAAGTGTCTGTCTTTGTTGGTTTGTATGTCTGAAGTGTTTGTCTTTGTTGGTTTGTATGTCTGAAGTGTCTGTCTTTGTTGGTTTGTATGTCTAAAGTGCTTGTCTTCCTCTGTTTGTATGTCTGAAGTGTCTGTCTTTGTTGGTTTGTATATCTGAAGTGTCTGTCTTTCTCTGTTTAGATATCCAAAGTGTTTGTCTTTCTCTGTTTGTATGTCTGAAGTATTTGTCTTTGTTGGTTTGTATGTCTGAAGTGTCTGTATTTGTTAGTTTGTATGTCTAAAGTGCATGTCTTTCTCTGTTTGTATGTCTGTAGTGTTTATTTTTTGGTGTGTATGTTTCAAGTGTCTGTCTTTGTTGGTTTGTATGTCTGAAGTGTTTGTCTTTGTTGGTTTGTACGTCTGAAGTGTCTGTCTTTGTTGGTTTGTATGTCTAAAGTGCTTGTCTTTGTTGGTTTGTATGTCTGAAGTGTCTGTCTTTCTCTGTTTGTATGTCTAAAGTGTTTGTCTTTCTCTGTTTGTATGTCTGAAGTGTTTGTTTTTGTTGGTTTGTATGTCTGAAGTGTCTGTCATTGTTGTTTGTATGTCTGAAGTGTCTGTCTTTCTCTGTTTGTATGTCTGAAGTATTTGTATTTGTTTGTTTGTATGTCTGAAGTGTCTGTCTTTCTCTGTTTGTATGTCTGAAGTGTTTGTCTTTGTTGGTTTGTATGTCTGAAGTGTCTGTCTTTGTTGGTTTGTATGTCTAAGGTGCCTGTCTTTCTCTGTTTGTATGTCTGAAGTGTTTGTCTTTGTTGGTTTGTATGTCTGAAGTGTCTGTCTTTGTTGGTTTGTATGTCTAAGGTGCCTGTCTTTCTCTGTTTGTATGTCCGAAGTGTTTGTCTTTGTTGGTTTGTATGTCTGAAGTGTCTGTCTTTCTCTGTTTGTATGTCTGAAGTGTTTGTCCTTGTTGGTTTGTATGTCTGAAGTGTCTGTCTTTGTTGGTTTGTATGTCTAAAGTGCCTGTATTTCTCTGTTTGTATGTGGGTGAAAAGGGTGGGTACTTCAACTTGTAAATTGGTTTAGGAGGGACATTAAGAAAAGAACTTGTTCTGAAATAATATAAAAAAGCCTTTTGAAATGTATTGCTTGGTGTTGGGGTATGCAAAAAGCCGTAAGGTAAAGTTGTGTGTGAAAGGATGAGTACTTTAACTTGTAAAATGGGTTTAGGAGGGACATTACGTAATGAAATTGTTCTGAAAAGATATAATAAAGCCTTTGAAAAGTATTGCTTGGTGTTGGGGTGTTCAAAAAATTGTAAAGTAAAGTTGTGGTGAAAAGGATGAGTACTTCAACTTGTAAAATGGATTTAAGAGGGATATTAAGAAAGGAACTTGTTCTGAAAAGATATAATAAAGCCTTTTGAAATGTAGGGGCCCTTCTGTGTCTCAAGTGCACAAAAAAAAGTATTAAAAATGGGGAGGGGGCCTTTGGGGGCCCGGAGGGCCTTCGGGGGCCTTTGGGAGGCCCGGAGGACCTTGGGGGCAGGGGGCCTTTGGGGGCTCGGGGGCCTTTGGAGTCCCGGGGACCTAAGGGGGCCCGGGGGGCCTTTGGGGGCCCGGGGGACCTTTGGAGGCCCGAGGGACCTTTGGGGGCCCGGGGGGCCTTTTGGGGCCCAGGGGGCCTTTAAGGGCCCGGGGGGCCTTTAAGGGCCCGTGGGGGCCTTTGGGGTTGGGGTAGGAGAACTTACAACACTGTTCAAATGGAACTTGTGTATTATAACGACCACGGAGTTTCACCCAAATAATCTTCTAAACCATCTTCTAAAATCATCTTCTAAAATGTCTCAAACTGTTTCGCCTAAATCATCTCCTAAAATGTCTCAAACAGTTTCGCCCAAATCATGTTCTAAAATGTCTCAAACGGTTTCGCCCAAATTATCCCCTAAAAGTAATTTATGAGTGTTCCTTTTGTTTTGGCATCCCTGCGCTGTCACATTTGAAATTCCCATGAAAAAATTCCCGCGTTAATCTCTTCGTCATTAAGGTGTTCTTTGTTACTTTATTAAGGCTTCAATAGAATATTAGTTTATCGCTAAGTCTAATGACCTGAGAAGCCATATTTAAAAAATAGAATATTAATTTATCTCTGTCACTAAAGACCATTTGTCCATCAGACCTAAAGATCAAAGAAGCCATATTGTTTCTTAATTCCCCTTTCATGGATCAATAATTCCCCTTGATTATGTAATTAGTTTCTCAGAAATCCAGTTCCCCTCTTGTCCTAGTCAATTATGCAATCAATTTCTCAGAAATCTGTCCCCACTCGTGGATCAATACGCTTAGATGGATTCTATGCCCATGTATGGAGTCCCCCTGTGCCTTCTTACCCATCCCTACTGACATAACAGTATAAAAACATTCTGAGTCATTTTTTCAAACGAGAAACCTTAAAAATGCACTTTGAAACATCGACTGAGGCAACACTGACAAGATATACTACGTTGCACAGTATCATTTGTACATTTGATGTGAAAACAAGTCGTGGGATTATTTATTGGATAATTAGATCTACCTGTTGAACCATTTTTTTTCGTTTTGACTCATGACCTAAGCTTATTTTTGGACTTCTCTAATTGAATCACTCCAAAATCCCCGATTGTTTATTGGAGAAATTATTACGTTTAAGCTCTAAGGTTGAAAACAAAAGCTTATACAGGACTGTGGTATACTCATTGTGAACTGTGTTTCTGCTATTACAATAATGAGCGACGACAATATTATATGGAATCCTATTCTGAATTACATTTGTCGGGCAATTAAAGCCGGGAATCGCTCTGACGATATAGCCTGAAAATCAGTGGAATTTTTTTCAAAGGATTCGATTGTTAATGCTAAAGAATGGTTGCGGCCTCTGGCAGGAATTTCTACTCGTTTTACTGTGCGAACGAAAATTATGGACAATGTTTCGGATATAATTAAAGTATTTCATGCGAGTAAAGATAAAAAGACTTGTTTGCCACGTTTTATATTTTTCGAGCCCGAGGAAGTTCCAATAATCACAAGCGAGATCACGGCTACTCTTACCAGAAAAGTAAATGAATTGTGCGTCAAGTTTAACAACTTTGTTGAGTTTAGTCCTTCTTCTCATGTTCCCGCTCCTCCTGTGTTTGTTGCTGAGCTTCATTCTACTGGAGCGAAATCGTCATATACTGTAGTCTTAAATATTCCCCCCAAAGATCTACCAAACCCTAAAGCGCGAAAAGCATGTTTAGACAGTATATGTGGAGATAATAGTTCAAATATTGTCGAATTAAAAGCAAGAAAAACTGAGTGGAAACTTTTTTTTAACAACAAAAGTGCAACGGAATCACTCGCTGAAACAGTGAGCGTAAAAGATACAAAAGTAAATGCAAAAGTAAAAAGCCCTTCGGTTTTTGGAATTATTAGTCATGTTCCAAATGAAATTTCAGCTCAAGAGCTTTGTCAATGATACCAAATTGTGTTAAGGCAATACGAATGGGTAATAATCGATCCTTTAAGATACAGTTCGATGACAAGCTTCAGTTAAGTTTTGTAATGGATTCTCCGCCAATTTTTGGTTACGAAAGGTTGTCAGTAAAGGAATTCAAATTTAAGCCTATGCAATGCTATAATTGTCAATCATTCGGTCATGCAGCTAAATTGTGTACCAGTCCTCCAATCTGCTCCAGGTGCGGTGGAAGTCATTTGAATTCTCGGGCTAATCCTTGCCAAAATGCTAAAAAATGTTCTTTGTGTGGATCTGAAAGGCATCCATGCTACAGTATTAAATATCCAGAAGCCCAGCAAGTCCTGTCTAAGCAATGGATTTTGATACATTACGCGTAGCCTCTTGGAACTTAAATGGTGGTGTGATGAAAAAACTACCATTATTGGAGAGATTGTTGTGTTTTAATGATATAGTCTGTTTACAGGAACATTTCCTTTCAATAGAAGCCACCGGTATCATCGAGTTAAAAAAAGGAATGAAATGTTTTGCGGTTCCTGTAAAGTCATCTGTAAAAGGTAGACCATCTGGTGGGGTGGTCATCTTAGCTAGTGGCGTATTAAACCCTGTGTTATATAAGACATCTGACTTTTTCATCGTTGTTAAGATCCATAAGACAATCGTCTTCTCTGTGCATATGCCAACTGACTAAGGAAACAGTAAATCTGAAGTGAAATTTAGTGGGGCATGCAGTATGCTTTCTAATTCTATTAGGAGCTGTTTTAGTCAAGGTTTCAAATGTAATCTTGCCAGAGATGTGAATTGTGATTTAAAAAAAAATAATAGTGCAAGAACACAATTATTGTTAGCCTCCTGTGACGATCTGTACCTGACCATCAAGGATTCTGACTTTACTTATGTACATAATTCTGGCTCTACCTCTTCTCTTGATTTTATGTTAAGTTCATCGATGATTGAGAGGCATGGCAACTCTCATGTAGATCTGAGTGTTTGCGCATCAGATCATTTTCCAATTATAAACAGTTTTAAAATAGTTAAAGCAGCTAATGCTGGTTACACCGAAAAGTGGATTACTAGAGAAGATTGGAATAAGAGTAATCCTATCCTCTATCAAGCTATGTTAGATAAAATTCTAGATAAGATTTAGAATTTCTAGATAAAATCTAGCCTTTTCAGTTGCTTCAACAGAATGTGCATATACCAGATCAGGAGAGACAAGTGCTACTTAATATTTACTGCATTGAAATAACTCATGCTTTATTATGTGCTGAAACGGCTGCTTTCCCAACACGCAAGGTCAAAGTGGGTACTGAAATTCCTAAGTGGTCGCAGAACCCAGTTTTGAGTGAAGCTTGTCGTCGAGCAAAATTTTGGCTTGGGATATGGAATGAATGTGATCAGCCTAGATCTGACGTTGTTAACTAGATTCTTTTTTTTAGTAAACGTGAATTTGGAAAGCTTTTATCTAAGCATAAATGTGACGTTATTCATAAGCATAGTGAGAAGATTAGTCAGGAGCCAAACATGGTACGGAAACTACTTAAACGAAAAAGTAGTATTATAAAGCCTGAAACTACTCCCCCAGATGAACATGATGGGTTATCTCACTTTACGGCAGAACTCTCGCACCCTGTTCCTGTTCTCGAGAATAAGTTTAATAGGGAGCTTGATAAGTGTTTTATGTTGTGTAGATCTAGGTACAGTTTTGTTGTAGGTATTTCTAAGTTTGTTTGTTCTATTTTAAAGCTGAAAAAGAAGAAATCTAGAGGTTTTGATAGGCTATGTGGTTTACATTTAGTTCATGCCAGTGATAAATTACTTTGTTATCTGCAGCTAATGTTACAGATGGTCTTTAACTCCGGTCTTGTTCCACATTTATTTTGTAGGGGGGTAATTACACCGATACTATAAAAGGGGAAAAATCCATCTGAATGTTTATTGTACCGTCCTATAAACGTGTCACCAGTCTTATGTAAATTAATGGAACTACTTGTTGTGGATATGCTCATAGATAAGTGTTCTACTCCCGAATCCTATACTGGTTTCAAAAAGGGGGTTAGCCGCGAGCATGTGCATTATATTTTGCTAATGTAATGGGAGAAGCACATGAATAACATGAAAGATTTATACTCGCAAGTCACGATGTGCGCCGGGCTTTCGATTCGGGGATTCATTCCCAGCTACTCCTGTCGGCTCTTAAGCGCGGGGTTGACAAGTCTGTGATATTAGCATTTAGAAATATGTATAAAAATCTTCAAGTAAAAATTAATATACCGTCAAATGAGGGTCTATTTTTATCTTCTAAATAGTCCAAGTGAAGAAGGGTATTAGGCAGGGTGTAGTACCATCGCCTCTACTTATAATAACAGCATTATTGAAGCGCAAAGTATGTTAAACCAAGTTTTATACTTCGTCGTGTAGATATTTCGTTATTAAATTATGCAGACGATACTCTTACTATAAGTAGATCTTTAACTCGTATTGAAGAGAATTTTGATATTCTTAATGAAATGTATGGAGGGATTGGCCTGTCGTTAAATTCTGGTAAAGTGAGTTTATTGTTTTTAATGGTGATTCCTATAGTGCTGTTTGTAAATTTGGAAATCAGCAAGTTATAGGATCTAGTTCCATTATGTATTTAGGACTGCCAATGAGTTCAGATATAATTTCTACTTGCGCCGGCCAACATTGCAATTTTTCAGAAAAAGCCAGGAAAGCGAACGGAACTCTTGCTTCAACAAAGGTAAAATATAATCACCGAATTCCTGCAAGACTATATAATGTGCTAGTAATGCCCCATGTTTTAGCACTGGCTCTGTTTTGGAATATTTTTTCTTTAACGGATAAGAGAAAACTTCAGTCTACATTCTATAAATTTTAAAAGTTTCTATTGAATGTTCCTCTATGGGCAAAAACTTATTTTCAAGTAATAAGCATGGTGCTGCGGAGCCAGTTGCTGCCATTTTGAAACACCGAGCCCAATTTCTGAGGTCCTTAGATCCGTCTAATAGCCTAAATTTGGCAATTAGTCTTTGAGTTACTCTATATTTTAATAACTATTTGTTCTTAAATTGATTGTTTTCATGTGCTGTTTGAATTTGTTGCATTAGTGTCTTTTTTCTTTTTTCTATTATTTCTCTTTTGCTCCTTTCATGCATTTTGTGTGTACTTTTTTTTGAATGGGCTAATAAAAATTATTATTATTCTTAGTCATACGTTTCAAACGAGAAACTTCCAAAATAGACTTTGAAAACATCAAGTGAGGTAACACTGACAGATAATCCCCGACAGAACACTAGAAACTTATCTTGAGTGATGTGTTTCAAACGAGAAACTTCCAAATGAAATATGAAACATCAACTGAGGTAAAACTGACAAGATAAACCACGAAATAACAGTGTAAAAACATTTTGAATCATACGTTTCAAACAAAAAATTTTCAAAATGCACTTTAAAACATCAATTGAGGCAACACTGACAAGATAAACCACGAAACAACAGTATAAAACATTCTGAGTCACACGTTTCAAACGAGAAACTTCCAAAATACACTTTGAAACATCAATTGAGGCAACAGTGACAAGACAAACCTCGACACAACACTAGAAAAATATGTTGAGTTATACGTTTCAAACGAAAGACTTCCAAAATACACTTTGAAAACATCAACTGAGGTAACAGTGACAAGACAAACCCCGACACAACACTAGAAAAACATGATGAGTGATACGTGTTAAACGAGAAATTTTCAAAATGAACTTTAAAACATCAACTGAGGCAACATTGACAAGATAAACTATGACACAACAGTATAAAACATTCTGAGTCATATGTTTCAAACGAAAAACTACCAAATTGCACTTTGAAACATCAACTGATATTACACTGACAAGATAAATCATGAAACAACAGTATAAAAACATTCTGAGTCATACGTTTCAAACGAGAAACTTCTAAAATGTACTTTCAAACATCAACTGAGGTAACACAGACAAGATCAATCTCAACACAAAAGTATAACAACATTCTGAGTCATATTTTTCATACGAGAAACTTCCAAAATACACTTTGAAACATCAACTGAGGTAAAACTGAAATGATTAAACCCGACACAACACTAGAAAAATATCTTGTGTGATACCTTTCAAATGAGAAACTTTCAAAATGAATAATGAAACATGAACTGAGGTAACAATGACAAGATAAACCACCACATAACAGTATAAAAACATTCTGAGTCATACGCTTCAAACGGGAAACTTCCAAAACGCACTTTGAAACATCAACTGAGGTAACAATGACAAGATAAACCATGACAAAACAGTATAAAAAATTCAGCTGAGGTAACAATGACAAGATAAACCACGAAACAAAAGTGTATTCTGAGTCATACATTTCAAACGAGGAACAACCAAAATATACTTTGAAAACATCAACTGAGGTAACATTGAAAAGTTAAACCAAGACACAACAGTATGAAAATATTCTGAGTCATACGTTTCAAACGAAAAACTTCAAAAATGAACTTTGAAACAAGAACTGAGGTAACACTGACAAGATGAATCACGAAACAATAGTATAACATTCTGAGTCATAGGTTTCATATATGAAACCTATGACTCAGAATGTTTCAAAGTGTATTTTGGAAGTTTCGCTTATAAGCGAAACTTCCAAAATACACTTTGAAACATCAACTGAGGTATCACTGACAAGATAAACCAGGACACGACAGAATTAAAACATTCTAAGTCATACGTTTCAAACGAGAAACTTCCAAAATACACTTTGAAAACATCAATTGAGATAACACTGACAAGATACACCACGACAAAACAGCATAAAAACATTCTTAGTCACATTTTTCGAACGAGAAACTTCCAAAATGCACTTTGAAACATCAGGTGAGATAACACTGACAAGACAAACCAGGACATAACAGTATAAAAACATTCTGAGTCATATATTTCAAACGTAAACTTCCAAAATTCACTTTAAAACATCAGCTGAGTTAACACTGACATGATAAACCACGACACAACAGTATAAAAACATTCTGAATCATATTTTTCAAATGGGAAACTTCCAAAACTAAGATGATGGTGACAAGACAAACCCTGACACAAAACTACAAAAGCATCTTGAGTGATATGTTTCAAACGAGAAACTTCCAAAATTAACTTTGAAACATCAACTGAGGTAACACTGACAAGATAAACCACGAAACAACAGAATAAAAACATTCTGAGTCATACGTTTCAAATGAGAAACTTCAAAAATGCATTTTGAAACATCAACTGAGGTAACACTGACAAGGTAAACCACGACACAAAAGTATAAAAACAGTCTGAGTCATAAGTTTCAAACGAGAAACTTCCAAAATTAACTTTGAAACATAAAATGAGGTAACAGTGATAAGACAAACCCCGACACAACACTAGAAAAAAATCTTGAGTGTTACGTGTCAAACTAGAAACTTCCAAAATGCACTTTGAAACATCAACTGAGGTAATACTGACAACAAAAACCCGACACAACATTATAAAAACTTTCTGAGTCATTCGTTTCAAGCGAGAAACTTCCAAAATACCCTTTGAAACATCAACAGAATTGAACACTGACAGCAAGATCTTTGTGTTTTTCTTCTCGTTTGGGTTTGTATGGAGACGCTTTTGTATAATCTCACTACTAGAATCAACTTCCAGTTCCTGCACTTTTATATCATCCTCATTTTTTACTTTTTAAATATTTTGGGTGATGTTTTTGGTAGATGTGTATCTGATGTGATTTTAAGACATGAAAACAAATTTTAAAAAAGATGAAAAAAAAAGTTTGGTGGAGGGGCCCGGAGGGTTGGGGGGATGAGGAGGGATTGGATGGGGAGGGGTGGAGGGGGGTTGTGGAGGGATTAAGTGAGGACTCGGGGCACAGCAATCAGAAGAAATTGTCTGTCCAGTATGCTTCTCAAATCATCCTGGTATGCATATTCTCAGGAGGAGGATATAAATGATGCCCCGAAACATATCACTGTTAACGCTTACGAAAAATCCAATTGATAAATCAAATGTGCAAATAATTTTTTACGATATTGTCACTTAACATCAGTTGGCCAATGTCTCGGAAACAATACATTGAATAAATTTTTTAAATCATATTTTTTTCAACGGCTTGTTGGCTCAGTCGAGTAACGTGTCGTTCTTTTACCTTAGGAAATCATGGGTTTGACTTTCGATTCCTACATCAAACAAAATTTCATAAAATCAATGGGAAATTCCTTAGAAGCTAAAAATTCATGTCTTTGGATTATGTGTATGGATGTATGTATATTATTGTATTTAGGGTGTTGTGTGTTGATGTATAGATGTTATTGTATGGATGGTGTTTTGTATTGATATATGGTTGGTTATGCGTGTTGATGTATGGTGTTTATTCGGATGTATATGTGTATGGATGTATGGATGCTTATTGTTTATTGTATTGGTGTTTATTTGATGTTTAATGTATGGATGTGTGGATGTTATTGTAGGGATGGTGTTCTGTATTGATTTAGGATGGTGTTGTGTATTGATGTATGGTTAGTTATGTTTGCTAATATATGGTTGGTTATGTTTATTAATGTATGGCCGGGGTACTGTCTGCGTGGAATATAGGGCCGCATGTATGGATTTCCTATGGGACTGCTTGTATATATTACATTGTTTCACGGACAACATGAATTATTACGCAATATCAGATAAGGTGTAGTTCTTGAACTTCGCAAAATTCGGAGAAACCTATTTTCAAAAAGGATAGTGAACTGCTCGAAGATATTACTATAAAAAGGGGGTACTGTCCGCTCTCTTAGTTTACTACAAAAAGGGGGTACTGCCCCGTACCTTATATTACTGCAAAAAGGGGGGACTGCCCCGTACCTTATATTACTACAAAAAGGGGGTACTACCCCTTACCTTATATTACTACAAAAAGGAGATACTGGTCGCTTGTAATGCATACAGGGATCCAGAGGGGATATGCCCGCAGAATTAAATACAGGGATCCAGGGGGAGAGGCTTGCAAAATCGCATACAGTATTTATTAATTGAAAAAAAAAACATGTCGCCATCTATAACTGCAATTAACAATAGCGCACATCTATGACTTTAATAATGTAGGTGGCAACACTGAGGGAATCGCAGATAAACCTTCTTCATGATATTAAACCACTAAGAAAGAAAAGAGCAGCCCTATAGGCCCACTTTCTTATATTACTACATTACTACTACTGTGAAATCTTGGAGGCATATTAATTTTATTAATTTAAAAAAACACCTTCCAAAAAAGAAGCTTTTCAAAGGAAATTAAAGAGCTATATTAAAATTTAAGACGAGCAGAAATAAAGGTTTATAATAATTCACACTGGAACCGATCAGAAATTGCTGTCAAAAGATAATTGAAACCCAAAACAAACAGAAATTAAAAACAATAGCAAATAAAAAGGTAACCGGTAATGATAAAGATGAAGAATTAAATCCTAAAACGAGTATCAATTAAAATGAATACTTAAGTTAAACTCAAGACGAATAAAAATTACCCCAAACAGGAATTTGGCTACTACATCCTTCCCTCTTACTGCAAACCATGAAGATAAGCTTTTTTAATAGCCTGGATGTACATATTCTCTTTTGATTTACTTTAACATTCCTTGAACTTTTACTTCAATACCCTTAGCCGTTCCGGGTCCACCCAGGATCACACATGTACAATAATAATTCCTATATTTGAACAACGGACATTTTGTATAAATTATAACCCTTACCCTTATACCAGCGGCTTTGGGGGGGGGGGGGGTCATGCAATCCCAGAGACAAAGTAATTGTAGCTTTTGTCTGTTCTGAAAAATGCTATCTCAAAATTTTGATAGTTATTGAGGGGGAAAGGGAATCTTAAAAAGGCGAGCGATATGGAGGCTGGTTGTCCTGTAATCACTTTTTAGCATCCCCCTCAATATGCCCTAAAATTTCAACTTGATACCTTGATCTGGAAACCCTATTTGGAAACCTTATAAAAAACCCTACATGTAAACAATGAGCAAGTTTCATTACTTAAAGCCGTTGTCCCAAGGCTATGGGGAATCATGCTATCCCGGAAGACATAGTTATTTATTCTTCAGAATATTTTCAACAAAATGACTATCTCAAAATTTTTTCCGATGTGTTTGAGAGGAGGGTAGCTAAAGAAGACATTGGAGAGGGGGTTGATTGCTCTACGGTACTTTTGACTTTTAAAAAGGGCACTAGTAATTTCAATTTTCAATTGAATGAGCCTGCCTTTGAAGTTTTGCTAACAACCTCTTCCATATAAATTGACTCTGGGTGAAAATATCGTAAATATTGCTATAAAGGCTTACATCTTTGCTATAGGCAACACTAGGGTGTTGCAACTAAAACATCGACAATGCTGAGTTACTACTACTACTACTGTAACTACTACTACTGCTACTACTACTACTACTACTACTACTACTACTACTACTACTACTACTACAGTATTATCCTATATTGCTCTCCAGAACTATATTGCATAATATACCTAACCACGGGCAGGCATCTATTACTACAGACGGTACATGGCTTACCAGACGGGTTTCCGAGGCAACACCCATTTTCTGGACCACTATTAATTACTATCAACTGTACAAAGAATATGCTCAGATGTGTAATAAATTTGACGCCTACAAGAGACCTTGGTTTAACGTGTTCAAAGGTTTATTGGACTTTTCTGTAAAATGATTAACAGCCAAGCCTTCGGCTATTAGCAATCAACGGAAGGCGTAATGATAGCATATGGTATTAAACATCAAAAAGTTGTATCATTTGCGTAAAAATAAATCTATTTGCGAAAAAGATATTCCATTGGCATAACTCTACAATGAATGATCTTAGTTGGTGATTGAATAATAGGGGTGAAACAGAGCTCGACAACATTTTTAATTGGATTGTATGAAGGTGGTGAAAAGGATTAAACTGCTTAGCAGTTAAGGTAAGCCCGAAGGGGTTGCTAACTCTTGCGCAATTTAATATAAATTTGGAATAACGTCATCAGTGTCAATCTAAAGAAACGATTATTTTAATTGGATTGTATAAAAGTAGTAAAAAGGGTTAAACTGCTTACCAGTTAACGTAAGCCCGAAGGGGTTGCTAACTCTTAGGCAATCTATTATAATAGCATCGTTGGCATCAATCTACACAAACGATTATTTTAATTGGATTGTATGAAGGTGGTGAAAAGGATTAAACTGCTTAGCAGTTAAGGTAAGCCCGAAGGGGTTGCTAACTCTTGCGCAATTTATTATAAATTTGGAATAACATCGTTGGCATCAATCTATGGAAATGGTTAACGATGACAAGGTGATCATAGGACTTGACCTAGCTTTACTTTTTGACTGTGTTCTGTATAATACACAAATACCAGTTGAGCAGTGTTGCCAATATAAAATATGATTTAACATTGGGGTATGCTAAAAGGTTGAAAGTAATAGACTCATAAGCACCAAGATGAACTTATGACTTGACCTAGCTTTACTCCTCGACTGTGTTCTGTATAACACACAAGTGCCATTTTAGCAATATCGTCAATATAAAATATGCTTTCACATTGTAGTATACTAAAATGTTGATACTAATAAATCTATGGAAATTGTTAACGATGACAAGATAACCTTTTGACTTGACCTAGCTTCACTTCTCGACTGTGTTCTGTATAATACACAAGTAGCATTTGAGCAGTGTTGTCAACATAATATATGCTTTAACATTGTAGTTGATATTGATAAGGATGTAGATGCCAAGAAAAGAATTTTAATAAAGAAATTCAGAACAATCCTTAGAAATCCTTAGAAATCAACTAGTGAGATGATTATGGGTTTGAACCATCAAGGTCCGAAACCACCAATGACTCGAACCAGCAAGAACCTCAACCTCCAAGGGTCCCCTATTCCCAAACTCCAAGGGGCCCCCTCCCTCCAACTTTTTTGGGCCTCCCCCCATTTTTTAATACTTTTTGATACTTTTTTGAAGTTTTTTTAACTTTTTTTCTCGGATATTAAAATGACATGAAATATACTTGCGGCTCTACTAATCATACCCTATGCTTGTTCATAGACATGACCTGGCTTTCCCACTGGTACTTTATGGCAGGTTATCGAGACTTCCAAGTTTATTGCATGTAAAAAATCAGTATTTTTACGCAGTGGAAGAACAAACACATAATTCATATCTTTAAAAAGGTGAAGATGAAGCATTTTAAGAAAGTATGTTCACATGATAGTGTTATTGTAGCATTCAATGCTGACAAGGAGAAGTATTTGAACTATGAAACAAATACAAGTGGAGATCTTATTGGGAATGTATGCGTGCATTGTCATGACAGTAAGGAATTAAATTTCTTTGGAATACCAAAACAATTCAACTCTTGTGATGGTGGATATGCGACATTGAGATCTCCGGAGACGATTGCACTCAAAGAGAATGCCAACATAAAAATATTCGTCGATGATAGAGGACAACTCCTTGCTACTTTTTCTGGTAACAAATTACCTACTGATACATCCTATCGTCAGCTTTCGGGTATTCGCAATCAACGGAAGATCAAAAGAAGACAGGCGTACTCTTCTACTAATATCATAAATCATATCTTGTCTACATGCCGGAACTGTTACCTGTGTAAAAATAATGTTGTAATAGACAGTGAAATTGCCGGAAAAATAAAAAGGACATTAGTAGAAAATATCACTAAAGAATACAAAGATGAATCGATGAAAAACAAAGTGGCAGCAAACGTTACTACAATTGATCAAACAGTCAATGAACCAAATAATATCAAAGACGAAACGCATAATGAACCTGTCGGTGACACACCAGTAAAAATTGTGTATTATTCAAAATGGAATTTTAATTGTTCTACTGATTACGACCTAAGAGAAGACAATAGCTGTTATATCAAGAGAGAGCATGGTGAACTATTTTATGGAACAGATTCAAAATGTCCAAAGTTGTTCATTGATATTAATAATGTATAATAATATATTTTTTGTACCATTGATCAAACAGTCAATGAACCAAATTAATATCAAAGACGAACCGCATATTGAACCTGTCGGTGACACACCAGTAAAAATTGTGTATGACTCAAAATTGAATAATGATTATTCTACCAATTACAAACTAAGAGAAGACAACAGCTACAATATCAAGAGAGAGCATGGTGAACTATTTTAAGGAACAAATTTAAAATGACCAAGGTTTTTCATTGACATTAATAATGTATAATAATATATTTTTTGTATTAATATCCTACACGACATTATTTCATTAAAAATATGTTATGCATTAGATTGTTGTGTGTTCATTATCTTTAGAGTATGCTAGCATATCAAACGTTTAGAATGTCTATTGGAACATCGGAGATGTAAGAAAAGGAATTTGCAAACATCATATGTCAGATAGATAGGTTAACATGGAGAAAATCTAAGTATCAGAATGAATAAATTCTTTATCAACACGTTTTGTCGGATAGGTCAGGATAAAATTGATAAAATCCAAGTATTGGAACGAATATATTCTTTACCAACATCCTTTGCCGGATATGTCGGTTAACATTATCAAAACTTAAGTGTCAGAGTGATGAAATTCTATATCAACATCAATTGTCAGATACATGGGATAGCACTGACAAAATCTAAGTATCAGAGTGAATAAATTTTTCTATCAACATCTTTTTCAGATACATCGGATAGAATTGTCTAAATCTAAGTATCATATTGAGTAAATTCTTTATCAACATTATTTGCCCGATACGTTTGATAACATTGTCAAAATCTATGTATTAGAGTGCATAAATTCTGTATCAACTTATTTTGTCAGATACATCAGATAACATTCACGAAATCTATGTATCAGAATGAATAAATTCCTTATCAACTTCTTTCTTCGAATACATCAGATAACATTCACGGAAGCTAAGTATCAGAGTGAATAAATTCTTTATCGTCATATTTTGTCAGATATGTCTGATAAAATTGAGAAAATCTAAGTATCAGAGTGAATAAATTCTTCATCAACATCCTTTGCCGGAAATATCAGTTAACACTGATAAAATTTAAGCATCAGAGTGAACAAATTGTTATTAACATTCTTTTTCGATATTATTTGTCGGATACGCCGGATAACATTGACACAATATATATATTAGACTGAATAAATTTTCTATCAGCATGTTTTTCGGATAAATCGGATAAAATTGACAAAATCAACTTCTTTTGTGGGATACATTGGATAACATTCACAAAACTAAGCATCAGAGCCAATAAATCCATTATCACCACCATTTGTCAGATACGCTTGATAAAATTCAGAAAATCCAAGTATCGGAGTGAATAAATTTGTTATCAATGTCTTTTGACAGATATGTTTAATAGCATTGACAAGATCTAAGTATCAGAGTGAATCCTTTAATAACATTTTTTTATCGACATCATTTGTCAGATACGTCGGATAACACTGACAAAATCTATGTTTTAGAATGAATAAATTCTTAATCACCATCATATGTCGGATATGTCGGATAAAATTGACAAAATCTAAGTATCAGAGTAAAAAAATTCTTTATCAACATCCTATGCTGGATACGCTGGATAACATCAACAAAATCTAAGTATCACATGGATTAAATTCTATATCAACATCCTTTGTCGGATTAATAGGATAACATTGACAAAATCTAAATGTCAGAGTGAATAAATTCTTCATCAACATCCTCTACCGGAAATGTTAGTCAACACTGATTGAATTTAAGTATCAGAGTGAACAAATTCCTTATTAAGATTCTTTATCAATTTCATTTTTAGGATACGCCAGATACCATTGACAAAATCTATGTATTAGAATGAATAAATTTTTATCAGCATATTTGTCGAATAATCGGATAAAATTGACAAAATTAAAGTATCAGATTGAATAATTTTTTTCTATCAGCATCTATGTCGGATAAATCGGATAAAATTGACAAAATCTAAATATCAGATTGAATAAATTCTTTATCAGCATCTTTCGCCGGATACACCGGATAACATTATCCCAATCTAACTATCAGAGTGAATGATTTCTTTATCAACTTCTTTTGTCTATTACATCATATAACACTCACAAAATCTATGTATTAGAGTGAATAAGTTTCTCTGTCAACATCATTTGCCGGATACGCAGGTTAACATTATCAAAACCTAAGTGTCAGAGTGATGAAATTCTGTATTAACATCTATTGTCAGATACATGGGATAACATAGATAAAATCTAACTATCAGAGTGAATAAATTTATTTTATCAACATCTTTGTCAGATACATTGGATAAAATTGACTAAATCTAAGTATCAGAGTGAATCAATTCTTTATCAATGTCTTTTGACAGATACATTTAATAACACTTACAAATTTTAAGTATCAAAGTGAACAAACTCTTTATCAACATTCTTTATCGATACCATTTGTCGGATATATCGGATAACATTGAAAAAATATATGTATTAGAATGAATAAAATCTTTACCATCGTCCTTTGTCATATACGTCAAATAGAATTGAGAAATTCTAAGTATCAGAGTGAATAAATTCTTTATCAACATCTTTTATCAAATATGTCGGATAAAATTGACAAAACCTAAGTATCAGAGCGAATAATTTCTTTATCGTCATCATATACCGGATACATTGGTTATCCCGATAAAATTGACAAAATCTAAGTATCAGATTGAATAAATTATTTATCAGCATTCTTTGTCAGATAAGTTGGATAACATTGTCAAAATATAAGTATCAGAGTGAATAAATTCTTTATCAACTTCTTTTGTTGGATACGTCTGATAACATTCACAAAGCTAAGTATCATAGCGAATAAATTCATTATCCTCATCATTTGTCAGATACGCTTGAAAAAATTGATAAAATCCAAGTATCAGAGTAAATAAATTCGTTATCAATTTATTTCGATAGATACCTTTAATAACATTGACAAAATCTAAGTATCAGAGTGAATATATTCTTTAATAATATTTTTGTACCGACATCATTTGTCGGATACGTCGGATAACATTGACAATGTCTATGTATTAGAATGAATGAATTCTTTATCAACATCATTTGTCGGATACGACGGATAAAATGGACAAAATATAAGTATCAGAGTGAAAAAATTCTTTATCAACATCCTATTCTGGATAAGTCGGATTATATCATCAAAATCTAAGTATCAGAGTGATTAAATTCTATATCAACATCCTTTGTCGGATACATAGAATAAAATTGACAAAATGTAAGTGTCATAGAGAATAAATTCATTATCAACATCCTTTTCTGGATATGTCGGATAACATTATCAAAATCTAAGTATCAGAGTGATTAAATTCTATATCAACATCCTTTTCTCGGATACATAGGATAAAACTGACAAAAAATATAAGTGTCAGAGTGAATAATTTTTTTTTTATCAACATCCTTTGTCAGATACATCGAACAAAATTGACAAAATAAAAGCATCAGAGTGAATAAATTCGTTATCAACGTCATTATTAGATACATCAGATAACATTCATAAAATCTAAATTCTATTAATGTTACTTTATGCATCGTTACGTTGAATGTAGGTTAGACTGGTTATAGATG
Organism: Artemia sinica; assembly: GCA_027921565.1. Classification (NCBI taxonomy): domain Eukaryota; kingdom Metazoa; phylum Arthropoda; class Branchiopoda; order Anostraca; family Artemiidae; genus Artemia; species Artemia sinica. The sequence goes on along the minus strand of CM051267.1, from coordinate 24,756,313 downwards.
GTAGCACACCCACTCAGACATACAGTCATAGTAAGAGAGACATACAAAAAAGGTTAATTTAGGTTCACTTAGAGTGGTGCGCCACTCTAAGTGAACCTAAATTAACCTTTTTTTGCATTTTGTCAATGTTCTTACGTTTTTTTTGCATTTTGTCAAGATTTTGTCAATGTTATTAAACGTATCTGTCAAAAGACATTGATAATTTATTCACTCTGATACTTGGATTTTCTCAATTTAATAAGCGTATCTGACAAATGATGATGATGATAATGGATCTATTCGCTCTGGTACCTAGATTTTCTGAATGTTATCCGATGTATCCAACAAAAGAAGTTGATAAAGAATTTATTCACTCTGATACTTAGATTTTTGACAATATTATCCAACATATCTGGCAAAAGATGCTGATAAATAATTTATTCAATCTAATACTTAGATTTTTTCAATTTTATCCGGATAACCGATGTATCCGACATATGATGATGATAAAGAATTTATTCGCTCTGATACTTATATTTTGTTCATTTTATCCGACATGTCTGACAAAAGGTATTGATAAAGAATTTACTCACTCTGATACTTAGAATTTCTCAATTTTATCCGACGTATCCAACAAAGCATGATGATAAAGAATTGTCAGTTTACAATCATAAAACTTAAGTATCAGAGTGAACAAATTCTGTATTAACATTCTTTATCGATATCATTTGTCGGATATGCCGGATAACATTGACAAAATCTATGTATTAGAATGAATAAATATTTTCTATCAGCATCTTTCTCGGATAAATCGGATAGAATTGACAAAATTAAAGTATCAGATTTAATAAATTTTTTATCAACATATTTTTCCGGGTATATCGGATAACATTGTCAAAATCTAACTATCAGAGTGAATGAATTCTTTATCAACCTTTTTTTGTCTATTACATCAGATAACATTCACAAAATCTAAGTATAAGAGTGAATAAATTCTCTATCAACTTCTTTTGCCAGATGTGTAGGCTAACATTATCAAAACCTAAGTGTAAGAGGGAAATTCTGTATCAACATCTATTGTCAGAAACATGGGATAACATTGATAAAACCTAACTATCAGAGTGAATAAATTTTTCTATCAACATTTTGGTCAGAAACATTGGATAGAATTGACTAAATCTAAGTATCAGATTTAGTCAGATATTGAATTAGTGCTCAGTATTGAATTAGGGTTTAGTATTGAATTAGAGTTTAGTATCGAATTAGACTTCCTTATTGAATTAGAGTTCAAAGAGTTCACAGCTAAATAAGTTTCAATTCAGTCGGATAAAACACAGGCTTAAAATATCAATAGCTTAGCTTACGTAACCAACTAGTTTGACCACTCCTATGTATTAGTGAATTGTTATAGCTGTGACGTCAGAATATTTTAATTAGAGACATAGCGATCTATCATTCAACGAGTGAACTTGTTTGACTTGTTGTACCGGCGTTTAACCAGTCTCTGTCATTTGGATACTGCTTGGATACTGCTCCTTGCCAGCAAGTCTGTATGTGATGAAATTCTAAATGAAAGCATCAATATCACCTGAGAGTGGATTTTGTAGCTAAAGAAATATGTCGTCAGTTAGCCAGAAAACGTTTGATGATGGAATGAAGGCACTAGGAAACAAACTGGATCTCACAATTAACCAACAAAAAGAGTTTGCTGTTACACTATCGTCGATTTCGGATGAGGTTCAGACTTTGAAAAATGAATCAAAGTCTCGTGATGCAAAGATTTCTGGTCTAGAAAGCCAGCTTGAGGAGCAAAAGTCAAAGTGTGATACAATCAAAACGAAACTGCTGGAAATCGAAATAAAAGACCGAAAACTCAACTTAATCATCTTCGGATTACCGAAAGAGAACAACCAACAGACAGTTCCCGCGAATGTGTCTGCGTTACTGACATCAAAAATGAAAATCATGGATAAGATCCAAATATCACAGTGCTATCGAGTGCCTCAGAAGTCAAATGTGTCTATCCGTAAACCGATCACCCCCTAGTTTTCGTAACAGTGTCGTCAGAAAAAAAATATTCAATCAATCTTCAGTTCGATATCGAAGCTGAAAGGAACTGGGGTCCAGATTTGCACGGACTTGCTGCCCAAATTAAATATTTTAGAAACGAGTTATTGTCTAAGGGTGAGGAGCTGTGAGAGAATGGATCCGCACAACGCAAACGAATAAAACAAAAAGGGGCCAAACTCTGGCTAGAGTATAAATCGGATTCTGAGTCGCAGTGGGCAAAAGCATAAGTAATTTTAAAGGCGACTAGTGTGTAGATATTAGATCAATCCCGCTCTAGATTATAATTGTTTCGTTTTTGTGTTTGAGAAATATTGATTTTTTATTTTTATGTGTTATTTAGGCTAGCTCGGTTCAAATTATTTTTGATTATTTCTACCCAATTTATTCCTGTTCTACTTAGACCTTCTCAACTTAGGTCTTCTCGAAGGATGATAAGCATAAATAGTTTTCATTACTCGGCAGTCGTACGTGCTCCTTGTCATGCGGGCTTACTGGCACGTGGTGAGATCTTTCGAATATTATTTAGTTGACTTTAAAGTTTGTGGGTGCGGGGGGGGGCCGACAGACTGGTGGCCTTGGAGGGAAAACCCCTTACCTATCTTTACTTTCTGAGACTTTTCATGTATTTGGTCAAAGAGAAAACAACACTTTTTCTAAGATAAGACCGTCATCCTACATTTCTCCTGATAAAATAAACACACTTGAAGATAATTCATTGCGAATGGGGTTTGTGAATGTAAAAGGACTCATGAGTTATATTGATGAACTAACAAATTTATTGCCAGCAAATCAAATTGACATTTTGGGGATTTGTCAAACATTTATTAATGATGAGACAAAACCTAATGTTGAAATCTCGGGATATAAATTCATTGATAAGAATCGACTAGTTCATGAAAAAGGTGGCCTTGGGTTATTTTTGAATGATGGAGCGCAGTTTGAGTGACTGCCAGAACTGGAAAAATATAATGTTGAAAAAGTGTGTGAAATACTGGCTGTTGAATGTCGGCTTGGGACTAAAAAAATTCAAGTTTGTGTTGTGTATAAGGCCCCGTCAGCCTCAATTCGACTTTTTTTGCAATCTCTTGAGTCTTTACTAGCATCTTTGGACGATAAGGATGTTGTGGTTATGCTGGATTTTAATATAAATCTACTGGAATTTAAAGAATTTACCCACATAACAGAATTTATTACATTAATGACATCGAATTCCCTAATTCTTTCGTGTACAATTCTAACGAGTGTTTCATCGACTAGGTCAGCTCTCATTGACAACATATTTTTAACAACACCAGCCACGTTTTCACAGGTTGTTCTGACGGATTTCAATTTTTTGTTAATTTTTGATGTGAGATACCAGATTCACAAAATAAAATCACCAGGAACAGCAACCCGGATTATTAATAAAAAAAATCTAGTATGTTTAAAGGATAAACTGAATTTGACTGATTGGTCTCCTGTATTTGATGCTGATGAAATAAACTCTGCGACGGATCATTTTTTAGAAGGATTTAATGCTGCACTTGATGAGTCATGCCCAAGAGTAAAAAAAGAAAAACGGAAATATAATCAACCCACCCAACCATGGATATCACCCGGCCTTCGACGTCAATAAAACATAAGAAAAAATCTATATAAAACTTTAATATCTTTCCCAAGTGCGTAAAATAGAAGAACTTTCAAAAATTATAAAAACCTACTTTCAAAAATAATATGTAATGCTAAAATGAATATTTATTCCGATTCTTTTAATGAAGTAAGTGAGTCCCCAAAGAAAACTTGGGAACTAATCAACTCATGTCAAAATCGATCGCAGACGTCTCTCTTAACCATCAAACATACGGGTTGCCCATGGTGATACAATTGAAAGGGAACTAGAAATGGCAAATTACATAAATTCTCATTTCGTGTCAATCGGACAGTCAGTAGCTAATAAGCTCCAACGTAATATGTCCCATGGGCAATGTAATTATCGTATGTAGCTAGGAATTCCTTCTGAAAAATCTATGTTTTTAACTCCGGTAACAGAGGAAGAGCTTGCTAAGGATGGTAAGCTTTTAAAGAATGGAAATACCCCGGGGATTGATGAATCGTCGACCAATATTGTTAAAGCCATTTTACCTAGTATTAATAAAGTTATGTGTCATTTAATAAATCTGTCATCTAGATCGGGAACTTTTCCGGATTCTTTCAAAAAAGCGAAAGTGTTACCGTTATATAAAAGTGGTGGCCGGAATAGTTGCTCGAATTATAGACCCATATCTATTCTTTCGGGTTTTTCTAAACTAACGGAGCGGTGTTTTATAATCGAATGTATAATTTTCTCTGTTCAAAAGATTATTTTTCAAAAATACAATATGGATTTAGAAAAGAGCATGGTACGCAGGATGCTATATTAACTATGATACAATTTATTCACGAATGTCGGGACGAAAAATGGATCCCGGCGAGCATATTTTTGGACCTTAAGAAGGCATTCGATTCGTTATGACATGAAATATTGTTGTACAAATTGAACCATGGTGGGATACGAGGACCAGCACACGATTTTATCGCATCTTACCTAAGTGGTCGCTCCCAAGTGACTATGATCAACGACTTAGTTTCAGATCCATGTCCGTTGTCAAATATTGGTGTCCCGCAAGGTCCAATCCTGGGACCACTGCTTTTTATAATATACATAAATGACCTTCCATCAGCTACAGTAAACTGTGGTCCGAATGTTCTTTTCACTGATGATACTGGATCATTACTTACTGGACTGGCAGAAGAGAATCTCAAAGAGAAGTTGTGAATCGTATTTTCACAACTTCTTGTATGGCTAAAAGCTGATCGTTTGTCATTAAATACATCAAAAACCAAATTTATCATTTATAGTAGAATTGGGCAGAATGCACAAGGAATTTCAACAATATTTGATCATGCTACAAATATTGTAATTCAAAGGGTAATTTTGCTCCGGTATCTGGGTATTATTATTGATGAAAATCTGTCATATAAAGAACATTGTAATAGATTACGGGATAAAGGTGCTCAAGGGGTTGGTATAATGCGAAGCTTTCAGCATTTTTTCCATAAAAAATCCTACGTCTAATTTATTTTGCGTTGGTTCATTCCCATCTTACGTATTGTCCTCTGATATATTTGGCACATTCAGAAGTCATTTGAAACCGATACAAATTATTCAAAACCGGGCTCTTCTAATTTTACAGAAATATTTACCATCACTGTCTCCGTATCCCAATAAGAGTAAAACTGAAACTCTATATCTTCTAATTAATATTTTGCCTGTTTCACAGATATGCACCCTTAATTCTTTTTATTTAAGCTAAAATAAGACCGGTCGGAACTTCCTCCGTACTTTCGTTCGAATAATTTTTTCCCTGTGCAACCTGCCCATGCTTATGAAACCCGACAAACATGGAACTTTCAACACCTAAAATTTAGCATAGAGAGATCACGGTTCTTGCCATTATTTTCAATCACGGATTCATGGTGTCTTTATCTATCATTTATTGATTGCAGCAAATCTCTTCCAAATACAAAAAAGCAACTTCATTCTATCCTTATAAATAAATTCATGAATTAATATTATATTAAAAAACAGGGTACATTTGATAATATTGTTTTGTTGGGTGTTTTGTGCTGTGAACTGCCGGTCATTGGTTACACTTGCTCGCCCGTTGGTTTTCTTCATTGGTGTGTTTTCGGTGGATTTTTGCGTGGTGTCGGTGGGTTTGTGGGGTGGGTGCCCGTCTATCGGTGAGTTATGGAATAACTCTTATTTTTTTTTAATGTCAAATAGGCTTATTCCGATTAATGTATCGGGTTTTTGTCATTCGGCCTTGTGTCTCCGGCCTTTACCCTCTATTTATGTTTATTTTGTACAGATATTTTAAAATTAAACCTTGAACCTTGAATATATTCTCTATCAATGTCTTTTGACAGATACGTTTGGTAACACTGACAAAATTTAAGTATCAAAGTGAACAAACTCTTTATCAACATTCTTTATCGATATTATTTGTCGGATATGTCGGATAACATTGACAAAATCTATGCATTAGAATGACTAAATTCTCTATCATTATCCTTTGTCAGATACGTCGGATAAGATTGAGAAATACTAAGTATCAGAGTGAATAAATTCTTTATCAACATCTTTTGTCAGATATGTCGGATAAAATTGACAAAATCTAAGTATCAGAGCGAATAAATTCTTTATCATCATCATATGCCAGATACATTGGTTATCCGGATAAAATTGACAAAATCTAAATATCATATTGAATAAATTCTTTATCAGCATATTTTGTCAGATATGTGAGATATCATTGTCAAAATCTAAGTTTCAGAGTGAACAAATTCTTTATCAACTTCTTTTGTTGGATGCATCGGCTATCATTCACAAAATCTAAGTATCAGAGCGAATAAATCCGTTATCATCATAATTTGTCAGATACGCTTGATAATATTGAGAAAATCGAAGTATCAGGGTGAATAAATTCGTTATCAATGTCTTTTGACAGATACGTGTAATAACATTAACAAAATATAAGTATCAGAGTGAATAAATTTTGATGATGTTATCTGACCTATCCAGTATCGGATGTTGATTAAGAATTTGTTTACTCTGATACTTAGATTTTGTCAATTTTATCCGACGTATCCGACAATGGATGTCGATAAAAAAAAGTTAAAAAAGAATTTATTCACTCTGATACTTAGATTTTGTCAATGTTATTAAACGAATCTGTTAAATAACTTTGATAAGGAATTTATTCACTATTGTCGTAGAAACTTCAAAAAGGGCTCATTCGATTGGAAATTGGAATGGCTAGTGCCCTTTTTAATAGTCGAAAGTGACTGGAGGACAACTAGCCCCCCCCCCCCCAACCTGTCATTCCCTGAAACACATCCAATCAAAATTTTGAGATAGCCATTTTGTTCAGCGTAGTTGATTTCCAGATAGAAAACAACTTTTTGCGGAGAACACTCCCCCAAAACCCTCAGGGAAAGGGTTTTAAGTTATGCCCTGAGGGCATATAAGGTTTTTATAGAAGGCGTTGTCTTAGAAACTTCAAAAAAGGGCTCATTCGATTACAAATTCAAAGGGCTAGTGCCCTTGTTAATAGTCGAAAGTGATTAGAGGGCATCTAGCCCCCCTCCCTCACGCCCATTATTCTCGTAAACACATCCAATCAAAATTTTGAGATAGCCATTTTGTTCGGCGTAGTTGATTTCCAGATAGAAAATATATTTTTGAGGAGGATTCTCCCCCAAAACTCTCAGGGCAAGGGTTTTAAGTTATGCCCTGAGGGCTTATAAGGTTTTTATAGAAGGTGTTGTCTTAGAAACTTCAAAAAAGGGCTCATTCGATTACAAATTCAAAGGACTGGTGCCCTTTTTAATAGTCGAAAGTGATTGGAGGGCAACTAGCCCCCTCCCCCACGCCCATCATTCCCCCGGACACATGCAAAAATTTTGAGATAGCCATTTTGTTCAGCCTAGTTGATTTCCAGATAGAGAATATGTTTTTGAGGTGGATACTCCCCTACAACCCTCGGGGCAAGGGTTTTAAGTTATGCCCTGAGGGCATATAAGAACAAAGTTGGCACAATGTACTATATATTATTTTTTCCTTTAGAGCAGGGCACTTCACATAGAAGGGGTTGTCGTAGAAACTTCAAAAGGGGCTCACTCAATTGAAAATTGATAGTTCTAGTGGCCTTTTTAGTAGTCAAAAGTGATTGGAGGGCAACTAGCCCCCCAAGCCCATAATTCCCCCAAACACATCAAATCAAAATTTTGAGATAGTCATTTTGTTCAGCGTAGTTGATTTCCAGATAGAAAATATGTTTTTGAGGAGGACACTCCCCCACAACCCTCAGGGCAAGGGTTTTAAGTTATGCCCTGGGGGCCTATAAGGTTTTTATAGAATGCGTTATCGTAGAAACTTAAAAACAGACTCTTTGGATTGGAAATTTGAAGGGCTACTGCCCTTTATAATAGTCGAAAGTTATTGGAGTGAAACTAGCCCCCCACGCCAATCATTTCCCCAAACACATCCAATTAAAATCTTGAGATAGCCATTTTGTTCAGCGTAGTTGATTTCCAGATAGAAAATACATTTTAAAGGAGGATACTCCACCACAGGCCTTAAGGCAAGAGTTTTAAGTTATTCCCTGGAGGCATATAAGGATCTTAAAGAAAGCATTGTCGTAGAAACTTCAAAAAGGCTCATTCGATTGGAAATTTAGAGGACCAGTGCCCTTTTTAATAGTCGAAAGTGATTGAAGGGCAACTAGCCCCCCCCATGCCCATCCTTCCCCCAAACACATCAAACAAAAATTTTGAGATGGCTATTTTGTTCTGCGTAGTTGATATCCAGATAGAAAATATATTTTTGAGGAGGACACTCCCTCAAAACTCTCAGGGCAAAGATTATAAGTTCTGCCATGGGGGCATATGAGGTTTTTACTGAAATCTTTGTCATAGAAACTTGAGAAAGGGCTCATTCGATTTGAAATTTAAATGGACAGTACCCTTTTTAATAGGCGAAAGTGATTTGAGGGCAAATAACCCCCCTCTCATGCCCATCTTTTCCCCAAACACATCCAATCAAAATTTTTAGATAGCCTTTTTATTGAACGTAGTTGAAAGTTTTGGAAATTACGTCTTTAAGGATGAAAACCCCTCCCCCACAGCCCTCAGGGCAAGGGCTGTAAGTTATGCCCTGGGCATATAAAGTTTTTATTGAAAGTTTTGTCGTAGAAAACTTCGAAGGGCCTCATTCAATTGGAAATTGAAAGGGCTAGGACCTTTTTTAATAGTTTAAAGTGATTGGATAGCGACTAATGCCCCTCTCACGCCCATCATTTTCCAAAACACATCCAATCAAAATTTTTAGGTATCCATTTTGTTCAACGTAGTTGAACAAACTCAAAACGAGCAGAAATTAACATAAGTTGGTCACAAAACCCCTATGCCTTCCCAAAGCCAGAACAAAATTTTGCACTTTACTGAAAAAATACAAATGAATGTGCATTGTCAGTTTAATATATATATACTGATATTTAGTAATCAAAGTGTTAATATTATTTGATTTATTTAAGTTATAAAAGTAAAAACATTTATAAATTTTTAAGTGAAGTGCAAACTTTGTTCTGGCCTTGGGAAGGCATAGGGGTTTTGTGACCAACTTATTTTAATTTCTGCTCGTTTTGAGTTTGACTCGATTAATTATTGTAATTTCTGTTCGTTTTGGGTTTCATTTATTTATCGATCCTGATTTGGGGTAGTTTCACGCATGGTAGATTATTTGATTTTATTTTTGATCATTTTTTGTTTAATGGAGTTCTTTACTTTTCTTTGAAAACTTATTTTGTGCAAAAAGTTATTTAAATTAATTCTAAATCAACATCTATTGTCAGATACATGGGAAAACATTGACAAAATCCAAGTATCAGAGTGAATAAATTTTTTCGATCAACATCTTTGTCAGATACATCGGATAGAATTGACTAAATCTAAGTATCAGATTAAATAAATTCTTTATCAACATTCTTTGTCCGGTACGTTGGATAATATTGTAAAAATATATATATTAGAGTGAATAAATTCTATATCAGCTCATTTTGTCGGATACATCAGATAACATTCACGAAATCTAAGTATCAGAGTGAATAAATTTTTATCAACTTCTTTCGTTGGATACATCAGATAACATTCACGAAATCTAAGTATTAGAGTGAAAATTTTCTTTGTCATCATACTTTGTCAGATATGTCTGATAAATTGAGAAAATCTAAGTATCAGAGTGAATAAATTCTTTATCAATATCCCTTGCCGGAAATGTCAGTTGAAACTGATAAAATTTAAGTATCAGAGTGATCAAATTCTTCATTAACATTCTTTATCGATATCATTTGTCGGATACGCCGGATAACATTGACAAAACCTATGTATTAGAATGAATAATTTTTTTCTATTAGCATCTTTGTCGGACAAATCGGATAAAATCGACAAAATCTAAGTATCAGATTGAATAAATATTTACTATCAGCATCTTTGTCGGTTAAATTGGATAAAATTGACAAAATCTATGTATCAGATTGAATAAATTTTTTATCAACATCTTTTGTCGGATACATCCGATAACATTGTCAAAATCTTACTATCAGAGTGAATGAATTCTTTATCAACTTCTTTTGTCTATTAAATAAGACCACATTCACAAAATGTAAGTATCAGAGTGAATAAATTCTCTATCAACATCCTGTGCCAGATATGTAGGTTAACATTATCAAAACCTAAGTGTCAGAGTGATGAAATTCTGTATCAACATCTATTGTCAGAAACAAGGGATAACATTGATAAAATCTAACTATCAGAGTGAATAAATTTTTTCTATCAACATCTTTGTCAGATACATTAGATAAAATTGACAAAATCTAAGTACCAGAGTGAATAAATTCTTTATCAATGATTCTTGACAGATACGTTTGATAACACTGACAAAATTTAAGCATCAAAGTGAACAAACTCTTAATCAACATTCTTTTTCGATATCATTTGTCGGATATGTCAGATAGCATTGTCAAAATCTATGTATTACAATCAATAAATTCTTTATCATCATCCTTTGTCGGATACGTCGGATAAAATAGAGAAATTCTAAGTAGCAAAGTGAACAAATTCTTTATCAACATCTCTTGTCAGATATGTCGGATAAAATTGACAAAATCTAAGTATCAGAGCGAATAACTTCTTTATCATCATCGTATGCCGGATACATCGGTTATCCGGATAAAATTGACAAAATCTAAGCATCAGATTGAATAAATTCTTTATCAGCATCCTTTGTCAGATATGTCGGATAACATTGTCGAAATCTAAGTATCAGATTGAATAAATTCTTTATCAACCTCTTTTGTTGGATACATCGGATAACATTCACAAGATCTAAGTATCAGACCGAATAAATCCATTATCACCATCATCTATCAGATACGCTTGATAAAATTGAGAAAATCCAAGCATCAGAGTGAATAAATTCGTTAACAACGTTGTTTGACAGATACGTTTAATAACATTGACAAAATCTAAGTATCAGAGTCAATAAATTCTTTAATAACTTTTTTTTATTGACATCATTTGTCAGATACGTCGGATAAAATTGACAAAATCTAAGTATCAGAGTGAACAAATTCTTAATCAACATCCTATGCTGGATACGTCGGATAACATCATCAAAATTTATTCACTCTGATACTTAGATTTTGTCAATGTTATTTAACGTTTCTGTCAAAAGACATTGATAACGAATTTATTCACTCTGATACTTCGATTTTCTCAATTTTATCAAGCGCATCTGACAAATGATGATGATAATGGATTTATTCGCTCTCATACTTAGATTTTGTGAATGACATCCGATGTATCCAACAAAAGAAGTTGATAAAGAATTTATTCACTCTGAAACTTAGATTTTGACAATGGTATCTGACATATCTGACAAAAGATGCTGATAAAGAATTTATTCAATCTGACACTTAGAGTTTGTCAATTTTATCCGAATAACCGAAATATCCGGCATATGATGATGATAAAGAATTTATTCGCTCTGATACTTAGATTTTGTCAATTTTATCCGACATATCTGACAAAAGATGTTGATAAAGAATTTATTCACTCTGATACTTAGTATTTCTCAATTTTATCCGACGTATCTGACAAAGGATGATGATAAAGAATTTAGTCATTCTAATACATAGATTTTGTCAATGTTATCTGACACATCCCACAAACAATATCGATAAAGAATGTTGATAAAGAGTTTGTTCACTTTGATACTTAAATTTTGTCAGTGTTATCAAATTTATCTGTCAAAAGACATTGATAAAGAATTTATTCAAGGTTCAAGGTTTAATTTTAAAATATCTGCACAAAATAAACATAAATGGAGGGTAAACGCCGGAGACACAAGGTCGAATGACAAAACCCGGTACAATAATCGGAATAAACCTATTTGACAACAACAACAAAAATAAGAGTTATTCCATGACTCACCAATAGACGGGCGCCCACCCCACAAACCCACAAGATCCACCGAAAACACACCAGTATCCACCGGTGGTAAAGATCCACCGAAAACACACCAATAAAGAAAACATACGGGCGAGCAAGAGTAACCAATGACCGGCAGCTCACAGCGCAAAACACCCAACAAAACAATATTATCAAATGTACCCAGTTTTTAACATAATATTAATTCTTGAATTTATTTATAAGGATAGAATGTTGTTGCCTTTTTATATTTGGAAGAGATTTGCTGCAATCAATAAATGGTGGATAAGGACACCATGAACCCGTGATTGAAAATAATGGCGAAAACCGTGATCTCTCTGTGCTTAATTTTAGGTGCTGAATGTTGCATTTATGTCGGGTTTCATAAGCATGGGCATGTTGCACAGGGAAAAAATTATTCAAACGAAAGTATGGAGGAAGTTCCGACCGGTCATGTTTTACCTTAAATAAAAAGAATTAAGGTTGAATATTTGTGAAACAGGCAAAATATTATTTAGAAGATATAGAGTTTCAGTTTTACTCTTATTAGGATAAAAAGACGGTGATGGTAAATATTTCTGTGAAATTAGAAGAGCCCGGTTTTGAAGAATATGTATCGGTTTCAAATGATTTCTGAGTGTTGCCAAATATATCAGAGGACAATACGTAAGATGGGAGTGAACCGACGCAAAATAAATTAGACGTAGGATTTTTTATGGAAAAAAAATGCTGAAACTTTCGCATTATACCAACCCCTTGAGCAACTTTATCCCTTAATCTATTGCAATGTTCATTATATGACAGATTTTCATCAATAATAATGCCCAGACACCAGAGCAAAGTTACCTTTTGAATTTAAATATATGTAGCATGATCAAATATTGTTGAAATTCCTCGTGCATTCTGCCAAATTCTACTATAAATGATAAATTTGGTTTTTGATGCATTTAATGACAAACGATCAGCTTTTAGCCATACAAGAAGTTGTGAAAATACGATTCGCAACTTTTCTTTGAGATCCTCTTCCGACTGTCCAGTAAATAATGATCCGGTATCATCAGCGAAAAAAACATTCAGACCACGGTTTTCTGTAGCTGATGGAAGGTCATTTGTGTATATTATAAAAAGCAGTGGTCCCAGGATTGAACCTTGCGGGACACCAATATTTGACAACAGAAATGGATCCGAAACTATGTCGTTGATCGTAGTCACTTGAGAGCGACCACTTAGGTAAGATGCGATAAAATTGTGCGCTGGTCCTCGTATCCCACCATGGTTCAATTTGTAAAACAATATTTCATGGCTTAACGAATCAAATGCCTTCTCAAGGTCCAAAAATATCCTCGCCGGGATCCATTTTTTGTCCAGACATTCGTGAATAAATTGTATCATGGTTAATATAGTATCCTGCGTACTATGCTCTTTTCTAAATCCATATTGTGTTTTTGAGAAATAATCTTTTGAACAGAGAAAATTATACATTCGATTATAAAACACCGCTCCATTAGTTTAGAAAAACCCGAAAGAATAGAAATGGGTCTATAATTCGAGGAATTATTCCGGTCACTACTTTTATATAACGGTAACACTTTCGCTTTTTTGAAAGAATCCGGAAAAGTTCCCGATCTAAATGACAGATTTATTAAATGACACATAACTTTATTAGTACTAGGTAAATGGCTTTAACAATATTGATCGACGATTCATCAATCCCCGGGGAATTTCAATTCTTTAAAAGCTTACAAACCATAGCTCTTCCTCTGTTAGCGGAGTTAAAAACATAGATTTTTCAGAAGGACTTCCTAGGTACGTACGATAATTACATTGCCCATGGGACATATTACGTTGGAGCTTATTAGCTACTGACTGCCCGATTGACACGAAATGAGAATTTATGTAATGTGCCATTTCTAGTTCCCTTTCAATTGTATGGGCATCCCGTATGTTTGATGGTGAAGAAAACGTCCGCGATCGATTTAAACATGAGCTGATTAGTTCCCAAGTTTTCTTTGGGGACTTACTTACTTCATTAAAAGAATCGAAATAAAATTTCATTTTAGCATTACGTATTATTTTTGAAAGTAGGTTTTTATAATTTTTGAAAGTTCTTCTATTTTCTTCACTTGGGAAAGATATTAAAGTGACGTCGAAAGCCCGGGCGATATCCATGGTTGGATGGGTTGATTATATTTCCGTTTTCTTTTTTTTTACTCTTGGGCACGACTCATCAAGTGCAGCATTAAATCCTTCTAAAGAATAATCCGTCGCAGAGTTTATTTCATCAGCATCAGATACAGGAGACCAATCAGTCAAATTCAGTTTATCCTTTAAACACACTAGTTTTGTTATTAATAATCCAGGTTGCTGTTTCTGGTGATTTTATTTTATGAATCTGGTATGGGTCGGTCGAAAACAGGATCAGCCGCTTTGTGGCATGTTTGAAACAGGTTTTTGTGTGGCATGGCCGCATAGAAACAAAAATGAATTCTTGTCGAAAAGGGGCATGTTTAAGAGCTGACGTCACAAGACTTGTTTTGTTTCTTAAGCTAATACGAAGGTGATGACATGCCAATTCTAAACCAAAAATGACTCTATGGAAATGCGGCACGTTTAGGCATTACGTAAAAAACTGGTTTCTGTCACAAAATTTGAATGTCTCTTGTTTTGGCTTTTGCCAAGGATACAAAGACATATCCATCGTATATATGGGTCTGCTAATTACGAGTTATGGAGTTTGTACTTTGAATAGAAGATGGCATATGAGACGCGAATCTCTTATTTTTAAGTGCTATTTTGAAGTCTAATTTTGGATGTGTCAAACGTTCACAGATCTAGATAAATATTTGCAGGTACTGCAGATTATCCCATATACAGGTTTTAATGTGTCCTTCTCAGTGAAAATCAGTGACCAGTAGCACTAATTTATGAAAAGTTTGGCGGGGGATATTTTCCACTGTTTGTGTTGTTCCAATAAAATACCAAAACAGGTTGTTCCAATAAGAATTCTTGCAAACGGTATTTTTATTAATCTAAAGGGTTGGTTAAAAAGTAGTTCTTAATTAAAAATTTGAATAAACTTGCCCTGAAAATCTCTAATGCTTAGCAAACTTTCACATGTCAAACACTATTAACTGGGAAATTTGATTCAGGAGGCCCTTTTTAAGACTTAGGAAAAAAGGTTTAACTTTACCGTAAAGAGCAGGGTATTGAGGAGAAGGCACCGCACAAATATATTAATTTCTGTTTTTTTCTTAAGTTTTAGTGCTGCTCCGTGCTTTCAGTTGAAAAATAGTTTTTCTTAAAATTTAATTTCTGATCTTTTTTCGAATAATAACGAGACACACACCTCCCCATTCATGGCAATTTCCCAAAGGAAAACTCCCCAAGGAGAGTTCCCACGCGCAAGATAGTACCCCCATGAATTTTACCTCGTAAAAGTTCATGCTTACTGCAAATGCCCATCCCCCCCCCCCAAAAAAAAAAATCTTGTTCACTATTCTGGACGAAAAATTCTTCTGAACATAATCTAACTCGAAAAAATACTTGTTTTTAACTTTATTTATGATCTTTTTTTAATTCATACCAAAAATCACCTCTATGTTGAAAATTTTTCAAAGGTCCTTTCCCTCCAACAGGAAGTTTCTTGTGTGGAAAATTTTACAGCAGAGAATTATTACTGATGATAGTTCTTCATGGATTACTTCTCATGAGGTAAATGAGTAAATTTTGCTTATGAATTCAGGCAAACTTCCCCCCGTGTAAAATTTTTGTTGAAGTCAACCATCCCCCCCCCCACGATTTTCTGGCGTCCTCTTTCCCTGTTTTTTTTTCACTCTTCCTTTAGAATAAACTTGTATATTTGGTCAATTATTGGCCCCTTTGTCAAATTGCCCCCCCCCCCTAAAGATTTTGCTCATTGGCGCTTTTGTCACATTGCCCCACCCCTCCCACCAATATTTTGCTATCGATCCGCCCCTGGACTAGAGCTCTCAATTGCTGATCTAATCAGCATCCTCCAGAGTATCAGTGATCACTAGGTGGAGTTGCAGATGGCGAAGGGCAGTCCCCCTTCCATATGTAATAGATCCCTGCTTATTTTGGGATTTAATGATACTCTAATTTCATTTCATGATAACAGCGTAGACCAGAAATATTCCCAGAATGCAGACCAAAAAGTAATCCAGATACATTTTTTAAAGTTTCTTTTGTCCCCTCCTCAAACAATACATATCCCCCAAAAAATAAAAATTCTGGTTATGGCCCTGGTGATTATACATCGTTTTTTACTCCCGCAATGCCCTTGTCTCTCACTTAGAACTAATTTTGTATTTATCTGATGGTTCCATTAGAACTGTGATGTTTTGGCATTAAAATACACCATTTGAGATATCCCCCTCCCTCCCAAACTGCAGAATACTCACAGGATTCTATTGTAGAAGTTGAAGGGCCTTTTTAAGTTTATAATTTGTCCACTGCTTACAGATAGGATTTGTTATTGGAAAACTTTGAAGATATTTTGTGCAACCTGCAAATCCCAAATTTTAACTGTCAGCTGTCAAGTTCGTGCTTTCTTTTTCATAAGAAACAACGGTACTTGTTTAGAATCTAGGTACACACGCGAGAAGTGGAGTGTCATTAATTCTAATGAAATAAAACAAAAAAATTGGAGGGCAACTTGGCCCCCTCCCACGCTCATTTTTTTTCCGAAGTCACCCAATTAAAATTCTGAGATAGCCATTTTGTTCAACATAGTCGAAAATCTAATAAATATGTCTTTTAGGATGACTTAATCCCCCACAGTCCCCAGGGGAAGGGCTGCAATTTATGAACTTTGCCCATTGTTTACATATTGTATTGGTTATTATGAAGTTTACAGACATTTTCATGAAGGATTTTTTTCTGGTGGGGGGGGGGCAGGAGGAGGGGTTACTCGGGAAAATCTTTCCGTGGAGGATGTTTCCTTGGGGTAAGGGACATTTCTATGAAGGGGGCGCCAGATTTCCCAGCATTATTTAAAAACGATCAGAAATTAAATTAAAAAAAAACAAGTTTTTTCAACTGAAAGTAAGAAGCAACATAAGAACTTAAAACGAACAGAAATTATTACGTATATGAGTGGGATCACCCCCAAGTCAATACCTCGCTCTTTACGCTATAGTTTTTTTTTAGTGCTTTCAAAAGAGCTATTTATTCTAATTAAACAGCCTTTGTGATTCAGGGATTTGTGATTTAAACAAATTTTTAACTTTAGCGTAAAGAACGTAGTATTGACTAAGGGGAGAACCCCCTCATATACGTAATAACATATACGTAATAAAAAAAAAAAACAATAAAAAAAACAAGCGATACGGCTCAATAGTAATCAAAACTTTTAAAAATTTTGTTTAATGCTAATTCTAAATATATAAATTTTATTAAGTTTAGTATTACTCATAAAAGGCTACGAGCCTGAGAAAATTTGCCTGAATTTTGAAAGAGAGGGGAAACATCCCCTACAAGTGAAATAATTTTAATGAAAATCACACCGTCAGATTCAGCGTATCAGAAAGCCCTATTACATATGTTTCAAGCTCATATCTGCAAAAATCTGCAACTTTGTATTTTTTGCCAGAAGAAAGATCACGGAGGCGTGTTTATTTTTTTTCAGGGGTAATCGTACCGACCCATTGGCCCTAGAACATCAAGAGAGAGCTCATTCGAACGGAAATTAAAAGTTAAAGTGCCCTTTTCAGTGACCAAAAATGCTGGAGGGCAACTTGGCCCCCTCCCACGCCCTTTTTTTCCCAATTTCGTCTGATCAAAATTTTGAGATAGCCATTCTGTCCAGCATAGTTGAATAACCCAAAAAATATATCAAACAGTTCGTGGTAACGAACAGTAAGTAAGGAGCGACCCGGCTCAATGGTAACCGAAACTCTAAAAAACGGATTTTTGATACCAATAGATACATCAAAAGAATCAAATTTTAATTCTTTTTTTAAAGTTTCTTTTGTCCCCTCCTCAAACAAAACATATCCCCCAAAAAATAAAAATTCTGGTTATGGCCCTGGTGATTATACATCGTGTTTTACTCCCGCAATGCCCTTGTCTCTCACTTAGAACTAATTCTGTATTTATCTGATGGTTCAATTAGAACTGTGATGTTTTGGCATTAAAATACACCATTTGAGATATCCCCCTCCCTCCCAAACTGCAGAATACTCACAGGATTCTATTGTAGAAGTTGAAGGGCCTTTTTAAGTTAATAATTTGTCCACTGCTTACAGATAGGATTTGCTATTGGAAAACTTTGAAGATATTTTGTGCAACCTGCAAATCCCAAATTTTAACTGTCAGCTGTCAAGTTCGTGCTTTCTTTTTCATAAGAAACAACGGTACTTGTTTATCATCTAGGTACACACGCGAGAAGTGGAGTGTCATTAATTCTAATGAAATAAAAAAAAAAAATTGGAGGGCAACTTGGCCCCCTCCCACGCTCATTTTTTTTCCGAAGTCACCCAATTAAAATTCTGAGATAGCCATTTTGTTCAACATAGTCGAAAATCGGGCACAGCCCCTTTCATATACGGAATAATTTCTGTTCGTCAACAAATGAAACAAATGTCTTTTCAACAAATGAAAAGACAACTTTTTTCAACTGAAAGTAAAGAGCAAGGTTTAAACTTAAAATGATCAGAAGTTTTTCCGTTACAGTCGCATTCTCAATCCTCGCTCTTTACTCTAATTAAATAAAAAAAAACAAGTTTTTTAAACTGAAAGTAAGGAGCGACATTAAAACTTAAAACGAACAGAAATTATTCCGTATATGAAAGGGGCTGTGCCCTCCTCAACGCCTCGCTCTTCACGCTAAAGTTTGACTTTCTCACAACTCTTTTTTTTAAACAATAAAAACTTTAGCGTAAAGAGCGAGGCGTTGAGGAGGGCACAGCCCCTTTCATATACGGAATAATTTCTGTTCGTTTTAAGTTTTAATGTCGCTCCTTACTTTCAGTTTAAAAAACTTGTTTTTTTTATTTAATTTCTGATCGTTTTTTAGTTAATGCAGCTTTTATTTTGGCTCGCCGGCATTGAATAAGTAAGCAAAATTTGCATAAAAAATTTACTTTTCTTTTGCTAAATGGCTCTCTAAATTTGGTTCTGACGTAATTTACAAATTAATTTACGTAACGAACTTCTATATTCGTATATTTTTCTTCTGGCAAAAAATACACAGTTGCAGATTTTTGCAGATATGAGCTTGAAACCTATGTTATAGGGTTTTCTGATACGCTGAATCTGACGGTGTGATTTTCACTAAATTTTTTTCACTTTTAGGGGATGTTTCCCCCCTCTTTAAAAAATCAGGTAAATTTTCTCAGGCTTTTAGCCTTTGATGAGTAATACTAAACTTAATAAAGTTCATATATTTAGAATCAGCATTATAAGCCCATTCTTTTGATACATTTATTGACATAAAAGTTCCGTTTTTAAAAGTTTCGATTACTATTGAGCCGTATCGCTTGTTTTTTTTTATTGTTTTTTTTTTTATTACGTATATGATGGGGTTCTCCCCTTAGTCAATACCACGCTCTTTACGTTAAAAGTTAAAAGCTTTTTAATTCACAAACCCCTGAATCACAAAGGCCGTTTAATTAGAATAGATAGCCCCTCCTCCAGCCCCCCCCCCACCAGAAAAAAATTCTTCCTGAAAATGTCTGTATACTTCCCAATAACCAATACAATATGTAAGCAATGAGCAAAGTTCATAACTTGCAGCCCTTCCCCTGGGAACTGTGGGGGATTAAGTCATCGTAAAAGACATATTTATTAGATTTTCGACTATGCTGGACAAAATGGCTATCTCAAAATTTTAATTGGGTGACTTTGAGAAAAAAAAGAGCGTGGGAGGGGGCCTAGCTGCCCTCCCATTTTTTTGGTCACTTAAAAAGGGGACTAGAACTTTTAATTTCCATTCCAATGAGCCCTCTTTTGATATTCTAGGACCACTGGGTCAATACGATTACCCCTGGGAAAAAAAAAAAAACAAATAAACACGCACCCGTGATCTTTCTTCTTGCAAAAAATGCAAAATTCCACATTTTTGTAGATAGGAGCTTGAAACCTCTACAGTAGGGTTTTCTGATACGCTAAATATGATGGTGTGAATTTCATTAAGGTTCAATTACTTTTAGGGGGTCTTTCCCCCTTTTTTCGAAAACCAGCCAAATTTTCTCAGGCGCGTAACTTTTGATGAGTAATATTAAACTTGATGAAACTTATATATTTGAAATCAGAATTAAAATCTAATTCTTTTGATGTATCTATTGGTACCAAATTTTGTTTTTTAGAGTTTCGGTTACCATTGAGCCGGGTCGCTCCTTACTTACAGTTCGTTACCACGAACTGTTTGAAAAGCAAGTTATTTAAAAATACTTCAAATTCAACAGCCCTTGTGTTCTATGACTCAATCCTAAAGGAACGAGTCATAGAACGATAACAAAAACTGACTAGCTTAAAGAGCAAGGGTTGAGAAAGGAGCCGCTCCACTCATATTTAAAATGGCTCTTGTTTCTCTTAAGCTTAAAACTTGGTTTTATAAATGGAATTTCTGATTGTTTTCAAATTTTGACAAGAAATCCTTTCCTGCTTTCTGTGTAAAATTTGGCTCAGAAATTTCCCTGAATCTTACCATGAAAAATTATTCCCCCGAAAGGGCTTTATACCACTCAAGGACCCCCTTCCCACCAAAAAATACCACTTCCCATTATAATTTTTTTCCTATTCTGCAATGAGAAATACTATATGTGAACGGTGGGCAAACTGCGTAACTTGTAGTTCCTTCTTCTTGGACTATAAGGGATCATTTCCTCCCCAAAGATAAATTATTGGACCTTTCTACTGTTTAAATCAAATTAATAATGCCAAATTTTGATATGTCATTATATGGGTAAAAAGAGGCGTGGAACAATTGCTAGCTACCCTCCAATCTTTGGTTATTCTCAAAGGTCAGTAATATTTGTGATTCACGATCAAATAAGCCCTCTTCTAATCTTCTAGGTTTGGTTTGCTACAATTGGGCATGGGGAACGAAACATATAAAACCGTATCTCTTCAAGGAAAAAGTACAAAATTCAAGATTTTAGATAGAAAATAGGAGTTAAAACTTCTACACTTAGGCTCTCTAATCAGAAAATAATAAAATGAAAAATAAAATAAAAACAGGTGAGAAAACAAGGATTTTGTCAGCCAGTGGCAAACCATGATGACGAAGAAACAAGCAAATATTTCTACAAGGACCTCCCTCAAGCTGTCCTCAGTGCTAAACAAAAAAGAAAGAAGAAAAAAAAACAACGAAAATTTAACCTTTCGAAGTTTACCCGACAACGACAAAACAGACACTCAAAGTGTCTATGGATTTGACAGTGGAAGAAGACACAACCATGTATTTTATAAAATAATCTCTTATTTAAAATAAAGTACTTTATCGATTCAACGTTTCTTGTAATTTTTTTTCTATATGAATGAATACTAGATAGGAATGACACAAAAGGCTAAGAAGAAACAGAGTTGAAGGTATAGAGTGAAAGGATATAAGGATAAAACAATAGCTCCAGAGGGAGCTATTTAGAGGGTTAGAATCACCCTTTTCCAGTGAACATGGCCATTTAAATCCGTTTTAACAAGAGTCCCACTTGATATGAAACCAGTGATAAACAAAATTTCTTATTTGAACGAAAACCATCAAAAATTTTTAACTAAATGTTTTATACAATCTCCTTCCAAAAAATATAATTTATACATAAAGGAAACAAATATATTTACAAATAAAATGTCTACTTTTATTTTTGTACATTCTACACCTTAGAAGTAGGTATTTATAAATCCTAAGTTGAAAAGACATCCATTTTTTAAAAAGGGGTTTATCTCTCACTGCCATCTTTATTTCAAAGTACTTACTCTACCACTGAATTCCAGCAAACCCTTAATTATTCAATGCAAATGAACTTTTGCCATTGGTTTCATATTAGCTTATAGAACAAAAACCAGTTTTTTGACATGATGCCTATACGTGCCACATTTCGATAGAGTCGTTTTTGGTTTAGAATTGGCATGTCATCACCTTCGTATTAGCTTAAGAAACAAAACAAGTCTTGTGACGTCAGCTCTTAAACATGCCCCTTTTCGACAAGAATTCATTTTTGTTTCTATGCGGCCATGCCACACAAAAACCTGTTTCAAACATGCCACAAAGCGGCTGATCCTGTTTTCGACCGACCCATCTGGTATCTCACATCAGAAATTAACAAAAAAATGATCAGAGAAATCCGTCAGAACAACTTGTGAAGACGTGGCTGGTGTTTTTAAAATATGTTGTCATTGAGAGTTGCACTAGTCGATGCAACACGCGTTGGAATTTTACACGGAGGAATTAGGGAATTCGATGTCATTAATGTAATAAATTCTGCTGTATGGGTATTTTTTTTTTAAATTCCAGTAGGTTTATATTAAAATACTCTCTAACCACAACATCCTTGTCGTCCAAAGATGCTAGTAAAGACTCCAGAGATTGCAAAAAAGCGGTATTGGGGCTGACGGGGGCTTATACACAACACAAACTTGAATTTTATTTTAGTCCCAAGCCGACATTCAACAGCAAGTATTCCACACACTTTTTCATCATTATATTTTTCCAGTTCTGGCAGTCGCTCAAACTGCGCTCCATCATTCAAAAGTAACCCAAGACCGCCTTTTTCACGGACTAGTCGATTCTTATCAATGAATTTATATCCCGGGATTTTAACATTATATTTTGTCTCATCATTACTAAATGTTTCACAAATCCCCAAAATGTCAATTTGATTTGCTGGAAATAAATTTGTTAGTTCACCAATAGGACTCATAAGTCCTTGTACATTCGCAAACCCCATTCGCAATGAATTATCTTAAAGTGTGTTTATTTCATCAGGAGAAACGTACGATGACGGTCTTATCTTAGAAACAGTGTTGTTTTTTCGTTGACCGAATACATTAAAAGTTTCAGAAAGTAAAAATAGATTAAGGGGTTTTCCCTCCAAAGCCACCAGTCTATCGGTCCCCCCCCCCCCCCCGCACCCACAAACTTTAAATTCAACTAAATAATATTCGAAAGATCCCACCCCGTGCCAGTAAGCCCGCTTGACAAGGAGCCCGTACCACTGCCGAGTCATGAAAACTTATTATGCTTATCATCCTTCGAGAAGACCTAAGTTGAAACGGTATAAGTAGAACAGAAATAACTGGGGTATAAATAATCAAAGTAACTTGAACCGAGCTAGCCTAAATAACATATAAAAATAAAAAATCAACATTTCTCAAACACAAAAACGAAACAATTATCAATCTAGACCGGGATTGATCTAATATCTATACACTAGTCGCCTTTAAGATTTCTTATGCTTTTGCCAACTGCGACTCAGAATCCGATTTATACTCTAGCCAGAGTTTGGCCCCTTTTTGTTTCACTCGTGTGAGTTGTGCGGATCCATTCTCTCGCAGCTCCTTACCCTTAGACAGTAACTCGTTTCTAAAAGATTTTAATTTGGGCAGCAAGTCCGTGCAAATCCGGACCCCAGTTCCTTTCAGCTTCGATATCGAACTAAAGATTGATTGAATATCTTTTTTTGACGACACTGTTACGAAAACTGGTGGGGTGATCAGCTTACGGCTAGACACATTTGACTTCTGAGGCACCCAGGAGCACTGTGATATTTGGATTGTATCCGTGATTTCCATTGTTGATGTCAGTAACGTAGACACATTCGCGAGAACTGTCTGTTGGTTTTTCTCTTTCAGTAATCCGAAGATGATTAAGTTGAGTTTTCGGTCTTTTACTTCAATTTCCAGCAGTTTCGTTTCGATTGTATCACACTTTGGCTTTTGCTCCTCAAGCTGGCTTTCTAGACTAGCAATCTTCGCATCACGAGACTTTGATTCATTTTTCAAAGTCTGAACCTCATCTGAAATCGACGACAGTGTAACAGCAAACTCTTTCTGTTGGTTAATTATAAGATCCAAATTGTTTCTTAGTGCCTTCATTCCATTATCAAACGTTTTCTGGCTGACTGACGACGTATTTCTTTAGCTATAAGATCCACTCTCAGGTGAGATTTATGCTTTCATTTAGAATTTCATCAAACAGTTCGTGGTAACGAACTGTGAGTAAGGAGCGACCCGGCTCAATGGTAACCGAAACTCTAAAAAACGGAATTTTGATGCCAATAGATACATCAAAAGAATCAGATTTTGATTCTGATTTCAAAAATATAAGTTTCATCAAGTTTAATCTTACCGATCAAAAGTTACGCGCCTGAGAAAATTTAGCTAATTTTCGAAAAAAGGGGATATAGAACCTGAATGAAAATCACACCATCATATTCAGCGTATCAGAGAACCCTAATGTAGAGGTTTCAAGCTCCTATCTACAAAAAATGTGGAATTTTCCGTTTTTTGACAGAAGAAAGATCACGGATGCGGGTTTATTTATTTTTTTTTTCTTCTTTTTCCCAGGGGTAATCGTACTGAACCAGTGGCCCTAGAGTATCGTAGGACGGCTAATTGGAACGGAAATTAAAAGTTCAAGTGCCCTTTCTAAGTGACCAAAAAAAATGGAGGGCAACTAGGCCCCCCCACGCTCATTTTTTCTCAAAGTCACCCAATTAAAATTTTGAGATAGCCATTTTGTTCAGCATAGTCGAAAATCTAATAAATATGTCTTTTAGGATGACTTAATACCCCACAGTTCCCAGGGGAAGGGCTGCAAGTTATGAACTTTGCCCATTGCTTACATACTGTATTGGTTATTGGGAAGTATA
Organism: Artemia sinica; assembly: GCA_027921565.1. Lineage (NCBI taxonomy): Eukaryota > Metazoa > Arthropoda > Branchiopoda > Anostraca > Artemiidae > Artemia > Artemia sinica. Next base: position 24,731,366 of record CM051267.1, on the reverse strand, counting down.
CAGACATTTACAGGAAGGATTTTTTTCTGGTGGGGGGGGGGCTGGAGGAGGAGATTACCCTCTGGAGAATCTTTCCGTGGAGGATGTTTCTTTGGGGTAAAGGACATTTATATGAAGGGGGCGCCGGATTTCCAAGCATTATTTAAAAAACGATCAGAAATTAAATTTAAAAACAAACAAGTTTTTTTAAATGAAAGTAAGAAGCAACATTAGAACTTAAAACGAAAAGAAATTATTACGTATATGAGGGGATTCTCCCCCAAGTCAATGCCTCGCTCTTTACGCTACAGTTTTTCTTTAGTGCTTTCAAAAGAGCTATCTATTCTATTTAAACGGCCTTTGTGATTCAGGGGTTTGTGAATTAAAATGTTTTTAACTTTTAAAATAAAGAGCGTGGTATTGACTAAGGGAAGAACCCCCTCATATACGTAATAACATATACGTAATAAAAAAAAACAATAATAGAAAAAAAACAAGTGATACGGCTCAATAGTAATCGAAACTTTTAAAAACGGAATTTTGATGTCATGAAATGTATCAAAAGAATAAGCTTATAATGCTGATTCTGTATATATAAACTTTATTAAGTTTAGTATTACTCATCAAATGCTACGAGCCTGAGAAAATTTACCTGATTTTTTAAAGAGGGGGAAACATCCCCTACAAGTGAAAGAATTTTAATGAAAATCACACCGTCAGATTCAGCGTATCAAAAAACCCTATTAAACAGGTTTCAAGCTCTTATCTGCAAAAATCTACAGCTTTGTATTTTTTGCCAGAAGAAAAATATACGAATATAGAAGTTCGTTACGTAAGTTAATTTGTAAATTACGTCAGAACCAAATTTAGAGACAGCCATTTAGCAAAAGAAAAGTAAAATTTTTATGCAAATTTTGTTTACTTATTCAATGATGGTGAGCCAAAATCAAAGCTACATTAACTAAAAAACGATCGGAAATTAAATAAAAAAAGCAAGTTTTTTAAACTGAAAGTAAGGAGCGACATTAAAACTTAAAACGAACAGAAATTATTCTGTATATGAAAGGGGCTTTCCCCTCCTCAACACCTCGCTCTTTACGTTAAAGTTTGGCTCTGTCTCACAACTTTATTTTTTAAAACAATAAAACTTTAGCGTAAAGAGCGAGGTGTTGAGGAGGGGAAAGTCCCTTTCATATACGGAATAATTTTTGTTCGTTTTAAGTTTTAATGTCTCTCCTTACTTTCAGTTAAAAAAACTTCTTTTTTTTAGTTAATTTCTGAATGTTTTTGAATTAATACAGCTTTGATTTTGGCTCACCGTACATGAATAATTAAAACGAAATTCGCATATTAATTTTCCTTTTTTTGGCTAATTGGCTTTCTCGAAATTTTGTTCTGACGTAACTTACGAATTAACTTACGTAACGAATTTCTATATTCGTATGTTTTTATTACGTATATTAGGGTGTTCGCTCCCTAGTCAATACCTTGCTCTTTACGCTAAGGTTCGAATTTTGTCTGAATCACAAACCCCTGAATCACAAAGGCCGGTTAATTAGAATAGATGGCTCTTTTGAAAGAACTAAAAAAACAGTAGCGTAAAGAGCGAGGTATTTACTAGAGGGTGAACCCCCTTATATACGTAACAATTTCTGTTCGTTTTAAGTTTTAATGTTGCCTCTTACTTTCAGTTGAAAAAAACTAGTTTTTTTATTTAATTTCTGATCGTTTTTTAAATAATGCTGGGAAATCTGGCGCCCCCTTCATAGAAATGTCCCTTCCCCCAAGGAAATATCCTCCATGGAAAGATCCACCCACGTATCCCCTACTCTAAACCCGGCCCACCACTAGAAAAAAATCCTCCTGAAAATGCCTGTATACTTGCCATTAACCAACACTATATGTAAACAATGGGCAAAGTTAATAACTTGCAGCCCTTCCTCCGGGAACAGTGGGGGATTAAGTCATCCTCAAAGACATATTAATTAGATTTTCAACTGTGCTGAACAAAATGGCTATCTCAAAATTTCGATCGGGTGACTTCGGGAAAAAAATGAGCGTGGGAGGGGGCCAAGTTGCCCTCCAATTTTTTGGTCACTTAAAAAGGACACTAGAACTTTTAATTTCCATTCGAATGAGCCCTCTCACGATATTCTAGGACCACTGGGTCAATACGATTACCCATGGGAAAAAAAAAAAAATAAAAAATAAACACGGATCCGTGATCTTTCTTCTGGCAAAAAATGAAAAATTCCACATTTTTGTAGATAGGAGCTTGAAACCTCTACAGTAGGGTTCTCTGATACGCTGAATATGATGGTGTGATTTTCATTAAGGTTCTATAACTTTTAGGGGGTCTTTTCCCCTTTTTTCGAAAATAAGCCAAATTTTCTCAGGCGCGTAACTTTTGAAGGTTAAAATTAAACTTGTTGAAACTTATATATTTGAATTCACAATTAAAATCTGATTCTTTTGATGTATCTATTGGTATCAAAATTCCGTTTTTTAGACTTTTGGTTACCATTGATTCGGGTCGCTCCTTACTTACAGTTCGTTACCACGAACTGTTTGATTATTATTAATGCAAAGATCTGGGTGGCAAATAACTTTGTAAAAAGGTATGACTCCCGCAGGAATGGTTTGAAGAATAGGACGAGTTTCAATTTTCAAATTCTCTTAAGGGATCTGATAGGCAAGATTATAAGAAATTCTACCTACCCCTCTTATACAAGCATGAATAAAACAGCTCGATTCAAATGTCAAGTTATAAATTTTCGTAAGATTGTGAAAAAGCAATCCCATAATTGCGTGTTTTTTTTAATGAGTGGAGGGAACACTCAGTCACATGAACCACTTGATCATGTGCTCCTTACCTATTCTTTTTCCTAAATCAAATATTTTGCGGTAACGAACGAGAAGTAAGGAGCGTCTTGGGCCAATAATAACCAAGAAAAAAATTAACACGCCAGAAAAATTGTCTTTTTGTTCTGATTCTGAATATAAAGCATTAATTAACTTTAATGTTAGTCGTCGAAAGCCATGAGCCTGAGAAAATTTACCTGTTTATTGAAGAAGAAGAGAAACACCCCCAAAAATTTAAGCAATATTAATGAAATTCATACCATTAGATTCAGAAATTAGAAAACTATACTATAGACTACACGTTTCAAGTTCTTATTTACAAAAATTTGGAATTTTGTTTTTTTTTTTTCACAAGAAAGGTCACGGACGTGGATTTATTTGTTTCTTTTTTTCCCAGGGGCTATCGTATGAAACCAATGGTCCTAGGAGATCTGGAGAGTGCCCAGTCGAACGAAAATTTAAATTTCTAGTGCTATTTTTGAATGACAAAAAAATTATGCCATGAAAAAAGTGGTCTTTTCTGCCATTTTATGGCACCAAATTAAGATTTTGCCCCAAACCGGACCAAATCGATGTCAACTGAAAACTTTGAGATAGCCAATCAATTTAAAAGTATCAACACTATAAATTGAGCTTCCCAGTTGCAGAGGCAGCAATGCCTTATGGTTGCGTATTCGTTCCTGAAAAGTCCCGTAGTCCATACAAGATAAATGGCTAATATGGATATTTATCTTAATGTTTCATTTAGCTAGGTTGATTTATTTGCTTTTTGATTAAATTTTTAAGATTTTAATTTGGGCAGCAAGTCCGTGCAAATCCGGACCCCAGTTCCTTTCAGCTTCGATATCGAACTGAAGATTGATTGAATATCTTTTTTGACGACACTATTACGAAAACTGGTGGGGTGATCGGCTTACGGCTAGACACATTTGACTTCTGAGGCACCCAGGAGCACTGTGATATTTGGATTGTATCCGTGATTTCCATTGTTGATGTCAGTAACGTAGACACATTCGCGAGAACTGTCTGTTGGTTTTTCTCTTTCATTAATCGGAAGATGATTAAGTTGAGTTTTCGGTATTTTACTTCGATTTCCAGCAGTTTCGTTTCGATTGCATCACACTTCGACTTTTGCTCCTCAAGCTGGCTTTCTAGACTAGCGATCTTCGCATCACGAGACTTTGGTTCATTTTTCAAAGTCTGAACCTCATCCAAAATTGACGACAGTGTAGCAGCAAACTCTTTTGTTGGTTAATTATAAGATACAAATTGTTTCTCAGTACCTTCATTCCATTATCAAACGTTTTCTGGCTGACTGACGACATATTTCTTTAGCAATAAAATCCGCTTTCAGGTGAGATTCATGCTTTCATTTAGGATTTCATCACATACAGACTTACTGGCAAGGAGCAGTATCCAAGCAGTATTCAAATGACAGAGACTGGTCTAACGCGGGTAACACTAGTCAAACAAGTTCGCTCGCTGAATGATAGATCGCTACGTCTCTAATTAAAAGATTCTGACGTCACAGCTATAACAATTCACTAATGCACAGGAGTGGTCAAACTAGTTGGTACGCAACCAAAGCTGTTGAGATTTTAAGCTTGTGTTTTATCCGACTGAATTGAAACTTATTTAGCTGTTAACTCTTTGAACTCTAATTCAATACTGAACTCTAATTCAATACCAAACTCTAATTCAATACTGAACTCTAATTCAATATTCAGCTCTAATTCAATACCTGACAAAATTTGATACTTAGATTTAGTCAATTTTATCCAATGTATCTGACAAAAATGTTGACAGAAAAAATTTATTTAGTTTGAAATATGCATAGCCAGTGACAAGTATTTCTTATATTCGACGGACTGCTATTAACAATTATTAGGTTATGGTCGTCACTTTGAATTTTTTCAAGGAAACTGGAGGGTATACAATAGGATTTGTATTTGAACATAAACGAGTCCAAGTTAAAAACATCAATTATTTGATTTTTGTTCATTGTGCCAGGTCTAATAGAGCACTACCATCGGGAATGATGTCCCAAGAGGTTTCAAATTGACTGAGCGATATTAAGGTAATACTTTCAGTCAAAGCATCAGCGAATCTGCACTCTAAATTTACATTCCCATTTCCAACAACACTCATATCTTGAGGGCCAGACAAGTCCCAAACAATTACACCATGATTTTTTTAAAACATTGATTTGTTTATGTCATTTTTAAATAGTTGTGAATAGTGATCTAGTGATTGCATAGTCCATTCATACAGAGTTCTGTCAGATTTTTTTATCAAATGATAATGTATACAGGGGAATTCCATTCACCTTACACACAAGACTGGATAAGCTGAAAAAATTAAAATCGTGGGGCGATGCAGTCCAGGATCCAACGGCACTAGCACTCTTCACAAAGGCCAATGCAAGTTTCGAGGGGATTTATCTATTGATAAATGGAGAATAGGTATGACTGCGAGAACCAGTGGCAACGTGACGTTGATTGGTGATCGTATGGGGAACAAGAAGTTTCATATTGTTACCATTGGCTCTCAGTTTTTCCACTGCCAATGCAACAGAGCTCATAATCTGTTGTTTTCGAACATGAAGAATTACTGAAGTAAGATTGACATTTGCATCAGGTGCTGCAGCAAGTGTTTTTCTCAAAATGAAAGTGGCGGAGCTATTTGACATTGGGAGGCAACCATTGAGATGTATTAAATATTTCATGATTTAATTTTCCAACTAAATGTTACTCTTTGGTCACTGAAGTAGTTAACTCACCATCAGTATCAACATTTGATCTATATTCATAGCCCAGTGCCTGTCATCTCAACTCCTGGTATGACTTTGGAGTCATCAACATAAATTGTATGTAGCTTGCATAGTTTGATGAATTATTGCTAGTGCTCACCTCAAGGGCTAATCATAAGAAAAATATGGCTAAACCCTATAAATTGACTGCAACTGATGAGGCTCTATCTTCACTACAAGCTTTTGAGGGTAATCTCACAGATTATCTTAATGACAACAGTATACCTGATGATCGGAAACTTTGGATTTTTCAAATGGCACTTCGACGCATTGACAAACCAAAACCGTATAAAATAAAACCTGTCAATGCTGTGAACATTGCAGATAAAACACAAGAGTCAAGTACTTCTTAAACAACAGCAGCACCATTACTATCAGATATATCAAAAATATTAGATTTATTACCAGTTTCCTATCGACAGCGGGGTAAAAGATTGTTAGATTATTTGAATGAAAGCAGTGATGTTAAAATTGATGCTACAAGTAAGCAAATCACTCTAGGTAGCAGCACTTACAATCTCATTGATCTAATAACTGATTTTATCTCAAATCACAAGAAAACTGTATCCATTGACACCAATGTTCTGAAGTATTTAAACACATCAAACTTTCCAAAAGCACTTGTGTTTAACAGAAACACTTTACAAGAATTGATATCAGCAAATAATGATGATGACAGTTCTGAAAAAGATGAGTTTAAAATGTTATTGCTAACAAGTACACCCAAATCAATCTACGACAGTGATGATGATGATAATTCAACTTTAAAGAGTGGAAGAGGAAGTACACATTTACACGCAAAATTGATGAGACTCTGAAACGTATCTATGCAAATGTTGGTGAGAAGGGAAGTCTTAGTGCTCTTGGTACACTTGCTCACACCTCTAATTTCCAACAGAGTTTAGCAAAAGAATATCTGCAAAGTGAACCGAGCTATACTCTTCATCGAAATCATAGACTTCACAGTAATTAATATCAAAAAACAAAGGCCTTCTACCCACTGCAAATCATACAAGCTGGTCTTATGACTGTAAATGAGATACAGCGAAGATATAATAAACCCTATAAATACGTACTATTTGCGATTCGTATTTTTAGTCACTATTTCTTTGCAATTTCATTGAAATCTAAGCGTGGGGAGGAGATTGCAATACTCTAGAAGCAATACTCCGCCAAGATTCCTATAGTAAATTTCAGACAGATCGAGGGAGTGAATTTGTTACTCCGCATGTATTGTTTTTCTCAAACAATATTCTTTTAGCAATTAAAATGGAATTAAAGCAAATTCTCTGTCGGTGATACAGTTTGAATCAATCGTACAAGCACTATTTTTGAAAAAGGAAATTTCTATGGTCTACGGAACTTTTTAAAGTGTCAAAAATTCAAGAGACTAAACCCATAACCTATCGACTACGAGACAGAAAAGATGATGAGATTTTGGGAGGATTTTATGACTATGAATTACAAAAAGTTAAAGACACTGGTTTTTATCGAATTGAAAAAGTATTAAAAACGCGAACGCAGGGTGGTAGAAACAGTTGCTAGTTCGCTGGCTTGGGTACAACTCTGAACTTGATTCTTGGATAGGTGTTGAAGACGTACGCAATGGCCAATGATTCTTAAGTGTTATTCATGTCCAATGTTTCTGATCCTTTATATGACGCTTTGAATAAAACAAGTGATTTTTGGACAAAACTCTCCCCCACTATCAAATTTGATGGCGCTAATGAAGTGGTTCTTGTAGACTGTATTCCCAAAATACATATGATATCCTGAGAAAAGATGACATATATGATATAAAAATTAGAACGTATGATTGGCCACTCCTTAACGATCAATATGATGATTGACCACTCGTTAGCGATCGACATAAAATTGTAAAGATCATTTCATTTGAATATCCATTTGTCGTATTACCATACGAGGAAATCGCTTGTATGGATGATTTGTGTCGTACTATCAAAAAAAGAATTTCCACTAGTAAAAATGGAGCCTTTCAATTCAGCTATTCAAAGAAAGAGGGCAAGGTCTACATTAGTTCACCCATTGCCAATGAAAAGTTTATTCTCAATGATAATCTAAGAGATGTTCTTCGTTTTTAAACACAATATAATCAATGGTAGAAGTGCTTGAACTGTTAGTGGGATGAATCATGTTATTGTTGCAGATTATCCACCCGGTTTTGCCTCGGACTCTTGTATGTTTCCTTATGCGTCCTTTATGGAAACCTCGTGAGTTGGTAATTCAAATTGCTCCCTCCTAAATGTTCTTGAATGAAAAACAACCGATGAACATGGTCATCACTATAATATAAAGCATCTTCAGTATGTTCCTGTAAACACTTCATATTTAGAACTCTGTCAGTTAGCACTAAGAAGTGAATTAGGCGATTCTCTAGCAATAACAAATTTTTTTGCTGTGATTACATGTCATTTTTGACCCATTGCTTAAGATGAACAATAGAAGATTTCCATTTGCTGTCTTGACATTGATTGTTATGTTGCTGCTCTGAATCCTCGTCAAATATGTCATGGGTTGGACTATTAAAAGGGTCTTACTACAGTGTCTGGCTATGGTCTTGGTAGTTTGCTTGCTAGGCTATTTCGTTCTGCACTACCCCTTGCCAGAAAATATATTGTACCGGCTGCAACAAATTTTGCTGCCTCAACACTACAGGACTGGGGGTTGGTTAAAAATTTCAACGAGAGTGTTAAGGAAAATATTAGAACTTAGCAAGAGCTGTTGGCGAACAATTAAAATCTCAGCAAAATGGGGAGGGATTAAAAAGGGTGCGTGGTCGTCATTCACTCATCAGTCTCTACCCAGGTGGGAAGCGAAAGACATCAACAACGGCTTTAAAGAAAAAAAGAAGAAGAGCGATAAGAAGAAGAAGAAGAAAAAGATTATTAGATGAAAGAAAGATTTTTTCTCTTAAGATGACGTATCTCCCTCACAAAGAATTTCATCCATCAATCACCTCATCATTGAATCTATTAAATGCTGAAAATGCTGATGTCAGTGTCAAGTATAGCTACTATGAACAATTTCATCTCCAACAACCCCTGTCGGAAAATATACACTTTCAAATATTTTCCAATGTATATTATTTCATTGACTTATCGTCCACATTTATTGATTTAAATGTTGTGGTGGAGAAAATGTCTGACAATCAACCTCCTATTGCTGCCAATGGTCTATACTATGAAAACTGTATCCTAAACAACTTGTTCAAACAAATTAATGTATTCATTAATGGAACATTGTTGAGCACTAGCAATAATTTATCAAATTATGCAAGCAATATACAATTTATGTTGATGACTTCAAAATCATACAAGGAGTTCAGAGGACAGGCACTGGGCTATGAATATAGATCAAATGTTGATACTAATGGTGAGATAACTACTGCAGTGACCAAAGAGTAACATTTAGTTGGAAAATTAAATCATGAAAAATTTAATATATCTCAATGGTTGCCTCCCAATGTTAAGATTGACATAAAGTTACAACTAGCTCCAGCCAGTTTAATTTTGAGAAAAACACTTGCTGCAGCACCTGATGCAAATATCATTTTCACTTCAGCAGTTCTTCATGTTCAAAAACAACAGGTAATGAGAACAATATCCAACTTTTTGTTCCCAATACGATCACCAATCAACGTCACATTGCCAATGGTTCTTGCAGTCACACCGATTCGTCATTTATCAATGGATAAATCCTCTCGAAACTTGCATTGGCCTTTGTGAAGAGTGCTAGTGCCGTTGGATCCTGGACTGCATCGCCCCACAATTTTAATTTTTTCAGTTTATCCAGTCTTGTGTGCAAGGTGAATAGAATTCCCCTGTATATATTATCATTTGATAAGAAATCTGACAGAACTCTGTGTGAATTGGCTATGCAATCACTTGATCACGATTCACGACTATTTGAAAATGGAATAACCAATTCAATGATTTCAAAAAATCATGGTGTATTTTTTTTGGACTTGTCTGACACTCAAGATATGAGTGTTGTTAGAAATGGGAATGTACGTTTAGATTGCACATTCGTGAACGCTTTGATTGAAAGTATCACCTTAATATCGCTGAGTCAATTTGAAACCTATTGGGAGATCACTCTCCGATGGTAATGTTCTACTAGACCTGGCATCATGAACACAAATCAAATAATTGATGTTTTTAACTTGGACATTTTTATGTTCAAATACAAGTCCTATTGTATACCCTCAGATTTCCTAGTAAAATTCAAAGTGACGACCATACCCTAATAATTGTTAATAGCAGTCTGTCGAATATAAGAAATACTGGTCAGTGGCCATGCATATTTCAAATTAGGAAAAGTTTTGAATTTTTGATCCTCTTGGCTTGCCATATACATTCTACACTCCTCATATCAGCACCTATATTGAAAGCAAGGGGGAAAATATTATTCAAAATCAGAAGAGAGTGCGGGATTTAACGACTAAAATTTCTGACTTTCATGCACTATTTTATTTTGTTATCCGATGTCGTGGATATACCTACAAGGAATTTATAATTTATCAATGTTTACGTGGACAATCCTCGTCTGAATGATTTCATTGTGGAAAATGCCCTCTCCCAATTGTATAATATCGATTTCAGTGCTCTAATAATAAAATAGTCTAATAATGTTTGTAAATTTGTTTATTAATAAAACATATACATGCAAAAATTGTTTGTTGTTTTTGTTAGATTTCTTCTTCTACGTGTAGGTATTTCGTCGTCGTCGGCAAGACTAGCGGTGGTAGATCATATGCATTCACCTTAAATTGATCATGTAGGGAAAATTCAGGATTACGTTTAGCACAATACAATGTAGTTTCACTCTTATCATATCTCTTTGTGAAGTCAATGATACTTTTTCCATTCATAATGTAAAATTTACGGGTTTGAATTTGTTTATTTGATGTAATGTCACAAAAAATTCTCAAATTAAAAATCACTCTCTCTAACTGCCTAATAAAAATCTGTATGTTTATAATAATAACTACCATTGTCTTTACAACGATGACGTAGAAACCATACTCTCTTGTTATTTCGACAATTGAAACGTGGACCAAATTCTTCTTCCCAAACAATTTAAATCCACGGTGATACCAGTCTCTTAGGAGTAAACTAACTTTTCGTTGAGAAGTTTTTCTAATCATACCAGGATAAGTATTTTCCCACTGATCACATTTATCATAGTGGCAGTTTGAGCATAGGAAATCTCTAACATGAGAATCGCAAACTTCTTCAAGACATGAATTACAATCCTTAATAGCAATTGCATATCCTCGAAGCAAATTACATGGATTACACAATCTACACTTTTCATTATATTCGTCTGCCACAGTGCAATGCTCACAGGAAGACCAACTACCCAATGTATACAAACATAGTGTACAGGTGTAGTATATTTTTCTCTCACTTTTGACTGTCGCACTGCCAAATCGAAACTACTTTGCGATCAAAAAGGAATTATCTTTTTACTTCTAGAGAGAAAAAGAGAGATAGGGAGGTGTTTCACTTCAAAATCAATGAAAACTTGCTTGGACTTTTTTTGTCGATTTATTTGTTGTTCTCGTGAAAACTCATTCAGGTAGACATTTGAATCTACATAGAATGTTTAGGTATTGTTCAATATCAAATCCACAACCATTTTATTTTTTTTCGATTAATATGTCAATAAAATGTGTAAATGCGTTTGGACCACGACGTAAAAGTTAAATACAATAGTCTAATGATGGAGAATCACTCTTATTTATATCGACAAGTTTTCTTTGAGAAAATATTTTCCTTTGAAGAGATAAGGCCCAGAAAATCATCATCCAGAATCAAACGTTTTGCCATAAACACAAGATTCCGCATGATTTTTGTCCTCAAATCCATCCAAGTTTTTGTTCTTGGCACTCGCACCATCAAATATAAACTAACTTATGGAAAAAACTGATTTTTTCTTCTAATTTTGAGCACATTATCATCGCTTATTGGTTCCCTAGGGAAAGGAGGAGTAAATGATCAACTAACAATATCTAAACAGAAAAAAAAAATCAATATCAAACATTTTTATTGACCGAAAATGTAATAATAAGATTACATATACATTTTCCTCTTTTTCACGAGATGTCCCAATCCGTTGTCCTCAATGTGTTTCATGATTGCATTCAATCCAAGTTGTAGTCTAGATATATGCATAATCTTCACTTTAGCAGCAAAACTAATTGTTCTTCCAACTTAAATTTACTCAAAGATATAACATATCTACCAAAAATATCATCCTACTCAAATGTTAGCCGACAATCCTTTGCAGTTTCCACTACTACATTGGAAACTCTCGTCTTCATATCATTATTGTCAACTCCTTCAACTTGCAATAGTGTAAAACCACTCGATTTTCATAATAGAAGGTTTTTTCCAACTTTAATCAATGTAATTTAGTCAAATCCCTATTTGGAACTGCGATATCAACTCCCCGTCAAGTAATTTATATCCATACTCAAGACCAAAGAAATCCGCTATGTAAGAGTTCAGTGACTCAATAGCGCTCCCTAACGCTCAAATCCAGATTATACCAAGACTGCCTTAGGGAATAACCTTGAAAATGTTCGTTCAGCCTCAATAGAGAATTACCTAGATAAAGTTCGTTCAACCTCAATAGAGAATGACCTTGATAAAATTCGTTCAACTTGATACGCGTCAGTGGTTCCTATGGCCGTCGTAGAAGTGTAATAGAGGATGACCTAGATAAAGTTCATTCAACTTGATACGCTTCAGTGCTTTCTATGGCCTCTATAGAAGTTTAATGTCACAATCTACTTGTAGGTTCTCAAAAAGGTGACAAAGCAATATCGCAAGAACCGCTTACATTATTAAGTAAGACCTTTAATGTTCAATTAATGCATATCTCTCTCTCAAAGACCAACCCTAGCACAACACTAAAAATACATCATGAGTGATACGTTTCAAACAAGAAACATCCAAAATGAACTTCGAAACATCAACTGAGGTAACACTGACAAGCTTACCATGACACAACAGTATAAAAACATTCTGATTTATACGTTTCAAACAAGAAACTTCCAAAATGAACTTTGAAACATCAACTGAGGTAACACTGACAAGCTTACCATGACACAACAGTATAAAAACATTCTGAGTCATACGTTTCAAACGAGAAACTTCCAAAATGTACTTTGAAACATCAACTGAGGGAACACTGACAAGATAAACCACGACAAAACAGTATAAGAACATTCTGAGTCATGCGTTTCAAACGATAAACTTCCAACATTCCCTTTGAAACATCAAGTGAGGTAACAGTGACAAGGCAAACCCCCACACAAAACTAGAAAAGCATCTTGAGTGATACGTTTCAAACGAAAAATTTTAAAAATACACTTTGAAATATCAACTGAGGTAACACTGACAAGATAAACCCGACACAACAGTATAAAAACATTCTGAGTCATACATTTCAAACGAGAAACTTCCAAAGTGCACTTTGACACATCAACAGAATAAGACACTGACAATAAGATCTTTGTCTTCTTCTTCTTCTTTGGGTTTTGTATGTAGACGTGTTTGTTTGATCTCATTACTAGAATCAACTTCCAGTTCCTACACATTTATATCATCCTCATTTTGTAATTTTACAATATCACGGGTGATTTTTTTTTGCAAGATGTATATTTGATGTGATTTTAACCCATGAAAAAAAAAGAAAAAAGTTGGGTGAGGGATGGAGGGGGTGGTTCGAGGGATGGGATGGGGAAGGGGCCGATGGATGGAGTGGGGACTCGGGGCCAAAGCTTCAGAAGAAATTGTCTGTCCAGTATGCATCTCAAATCATCGTGGTATGCATATTCTCAGGAGGACGCCATAAATGATGCCCATAACAGATCACTGTTAACACTTACCCAAAATCTAAACAATAAATCGAATCTGCAAATAATTTATTACAATATTGTGATGCTTAGCATCAGTTGGCTAATGTCCCAGAAACAATACATTGAATGTATTTCTAAAATAACAATATTTTCAACGGCTTGTTGGCTCAGTGGTGTAATGTGTCGTTCTTTTACCGTAGGAAATTATGGGTCTCACGTTCGATCCCTACATCAAACATAAATTTCATAAATCAATGGGAAGTTCCTTAGAAACTAAAAATTCATGTCGTTGGATTATGTGTATGGATGTATGGATGCTATTGTAGGGATGGTATTCTGTATTGATATGTGGTTGGCTATGTGTATTGATGTATGGTGTTTATTCGGATGTTTATGTGTATGGATGTATGGATGTTTATTGTTTATTGTATTGGTGTTTATTCGATGTTTATTGTATGGATGTAATGATGTTATTGTAGGGCTGGTGTTGTGTATTGATGTAGAGATGGTGTTGTGTATTGATGTATCGTTGGTTATGTGTGTTATTATATGGTTGGCTACGTGTATTGAGGTACGGTCGGGGTACTGTCTGCTTGGAATATAAGGCCGCTTGTATGGATTGTCTATGGGGCTGCTTGTGTATATTACATTGTTTGACCGACAACATGAATGATTACGGAATATTAGATACGGTATAATTCTTGAAATTCACGAAATTCTGAGAAACCGTTTTGCAAAAAGTATAGTGCACAGCTCGGAGATATTACTACAAATAGGGGGTACTGTCCGCTCTCTTGGATTACTACAAAAAGGGGGTACTGCCCCGTACCTTATATTACTACAAAAAGGGTATACTGCCCCGTATCTTATATTATTACAAAAAGGGGGTTGGTGGCTTGTAGTGCATACAGGTATCCAGGGGAGATAGGCCCACAGAAGTGCATAAAGGGATCCAGGGTAGACAGGTCCGCAGAAGTGTATACAGGGTTCCAGGGGGGAGATGCTTGCAGAAGTCCATACAGTGATGGAAAAGAAAATATGTGGTCATCAATAAATGCAATCAACAATAACGCCATCTATGACTTTAATTATTTAGGTGGCAACACTAGGGGAATCGCCGATAAACCATCTTCATGCTCTTAAACCACTAAGGAAGAAAAGAGTAGCCCTTTGGGCCCGCTCTCTTATATTACTGCAATACTTCTCACAGTCCATACCACCCTGGGAGCAAGTGACCAAAACTATGGACATTGACAGATATTTACAGACAAGTTTCATAAAAGTCAACGCAGTAGCTTTGATAGTCAAAACTCAAAACACAGCTTTAATTATTTTTTTCAACCTCCTTTTCTTTCATTTCTTGTAAGATAACAGTGAATGTCATTTATGCAGAGCACTATGTAACTTGCACAATGGACTTTGGAAAATTGTTAATGATTAATCGCAAAAATAATCCTCAATCAGAAAATAAGTTCACATTATTTTTAAATTGAATTTTTACAAGCCTTACAAAAATCAAAATGATAGTTTATGGTAGCCAATTTAAAAGCATACAATCTATAAAAAACAAATGAGGAATTTTTGGAAGACAGCGTCAATATTTTTTGTCAGCGAAAGATAATGTAACAAAGAAAGAAACTAACTCATTAAAAAACTCATTGCTAAAATAATGATAAAATTAAAGGCGACAAAAAACGTAAAGTTTTCATTGGGTTTGAACAAAAAGTTGAACCGTGTATTGCAATATTAGCTTTTTTTGAAGCTACCCTTGTATGGCTTATGGATCCGGGTTTATTTTGATTAGCTTCTGATTGTATTTTATATCGCATTAAGTAATTTTAATACTAAAACTTTAGTACATAGAGTTAAGTTTGTACTCACCCAAATGTGTATTTAAGAATGTATTATTAAGACTCTAAATTTAGTTAAATTTCAATAGCTTCACGGACAATTTGTTTAATTCCCAGGTCATTGCTAATTAGAACTGTTTTTTTTTTAAATAGTAAGGAGTGGTTAGGATTATCAAAATTGGCATTGCCTAAGCCGGATCAAAAGAATTTGACCAATATCAGTATTTATTACTTTTATTAAACTTTCTTTGTGTTGCTGTAAACCTGTTCGAAGTTTTGATGTGTTCTACCGATGTATAATTTACAATATAAAAGTACTATAGCACGTTTTGAAGTAAATGAAGCAAAGTTGTGGTTTGCAATAGAATATTGTGGAGTTATATATTGTGGAGAGAATATTGTTGGGGTTGGAGTAAGGGGTTACGGGGGAGGATCTTTTCATGGAGAATGTTTCCTTAGGGAAGGGACATTTCTGTTGAGGGGGTGCCGGATTTCTCAGCATTATTTGAAAACGATCAGAAATCAAATAAAAAAACATTTTTTTTTCCACTAAAAGTAAAGAGCACATTGAAACTTAAAACGAACAGAAATTATTAGGTATATGAGGGGATTTGCCCCCTAGTCAGTACCTCGCTCTTTACACTAAAGTTTTTTTTTTTAGTACTTTCAAAAGAGCTATCTATTCTAATTAACTGGCCTTTGTGATTCAGGGGTTAGTGATTCGAACAAAATTCGAATTTTAGTGTAAAAGGCGAGTTATTGACTAGGGGGCAAACTCCCTAATATACGTAATAAAAACATCCGAATATAGAAGTTCTTTACGTAAGTTAATTCGTAAGTTACGTCAGAACAAAATCTCGAGAAAGCCATTTAGCCAAAAAAAAGTTAAATTAATATGGAAATTTCGTTTTCATGTACAGTGAGCCAAAATCAAAGTTGCGTTAATTCAAAAACGTTGAGAAATTAAATGAAAAAAACAAGTTTTTTTTAACTGAAAACGAACAGAAATTATTCCGTAAATGAAAGGGGCTGTCCCCTCCTAAATGCCTCGCTCTTTACGCTAGAGTTTTTTATTGTTTTAAAAAATAAAATTGAGAGACAGAGTCAGGCTTTAGCGTAAAGAGCGAGGCGTTAAAAGAGAATAGTCTCTTTCATATACGGAATAATTTCTGTTCGTTTTAAGTTTTAATGTTGCTCCTTACTTTCAGTTGAAAAAACTTGATTTTTTTATTTAATTGCCTTTAAAAAGCAACTTTTAAAATCCATTTTGCTTTACTGACATCTATTAAAAGAACCTTAAGAAATAAGCAAGATGCTGTTCTAGAGCAGTAAATTTTAAGGGCAAAAAGAACAGAGGAAGGCATCACCAAATGCGAATAGTTCATCAATGGTTTTTACAAAAGCTGTTAAAAGAAATAGGAATGTTATTCAGGTTATGTTTTAAATTCGATCAGATTATTTTCCAAGGTTTCATTCATCTCAACCCTCATTAAAATTAACTCCCATTCTTAACTTTTCAACCACTGCTTAACTTAATCCCCATTCAAATCAACTTTATGCAAATTAACCTCTGTTTAAGCTGGCTCATATGCAGTTCAACCAAATGCTGATTCACTCCTATTTAACATAGCCCCATGGAAATAATCCTCTATAATTTAACTCAGCCCTTTGTGGTAATTCTTATCCAAACTAACCCTCTGTAACTCAGTAATTTGACTGAAAAATTTAATTAAGTCTATTTTGACAAAAGTAACAAGAGTTTGACTCCAGTGAGATGGTATATATCTAGGCCTATTGTTTGAATCAAATTTAGGCTATATATTTGCACATTAGGGTGGGGTGGGTGGGGGGGGGGGGGGTAAAGTATAGTACATCAGCATGCAAGATGTGATAGGTGCAATTATTCTGCATATTATGAAGTAAAAATTGTTTCCTAACTTCACACTGTCCAGATACTTTACCCCTACCCCTTCTAATGTGCAAATATAACTTTTCTTTGTCTTGTCTTGTACTAAGCTGAAAGAAAACTAATAAAGTAACCAGTTCTGCAGTGCATCAATATATAAAGAACTTAACATAGGTGCTATAACAGATAAGTACCAGAAACGCTATTAAATTCTGAAATGAACTTTAATAAGTCCTAAAATACTTTCTTATTTTTTATATTCCTCATATCACTTCATTTTACTTTCCCAATGCATCCTCCCCCTAATTTGCAGATATATATGGCTCAAATTATTTATTTCTCATGAATTTACCATATTTAACTTTTGGGTAGTTCTACTCATATGGACTATGCCCTACCACTCTAGTTGTTCCATTATTTATGCATTGCAGGACCAGTTTTTTTGTTAGTTTCTTTCAGCTTAGCATAAGACAATACAAAGAGAACTGACAGAATGGATGGAAAATATATAAATTGGGGTATATATTTGCAAATTAGGGGTGGGGGGGGGTGGTTGAAGGGAAAGTATTGGACAGTGTGAAGTTAGAAAAAATTCTTACTACATAATATGCAGAATAAATGTACCTAACATATTAGGCATGCAGACCTACTATTCTTTACTCCCCCCCCCCTAATGTGCAAAAATATAGCCCAAATTTATTTCTTAAAGTATTATATTTTTATCATACTTAGGTATGTTTCATTAGGATTGAGCATCTGAAAAACATATTAGAAGAATATAAGGTAGTGCATACATCATACAAGTACCCACTTTTGTTTCAACTTAATACCTATAAATTGAATCAATATTGACAAAATCAAGAAACAGAAAATACATTGGACATATAGGCTATAATCTAGGCTATAGCCTATATTTGTATAATGTACTATGGTAATTACTTGGCTAAAAAAAAAAAAAAAAAAAAAAAAAAAAAAAAAAAAAAAAAAAAAAAAAAAAAAAAAAAAAAAAAAAAAAACTGTCTTCCTACTTTAGCAACTGAAATAAATGAGCACTTGAACAAGGTCTAGACCCTACTCATCCATCCAGTTCCCCAGGACAAAACAGTATATCCAATCCGACAATCCAAAAATCAAGTCCAAAATATAGCAAAATCAGCATCAATAAGTATACATCAATGTTCCGAAACCAAGCTATAACACCTTAAATCTACAAAAACATTATATTCCTAAGGTGATCACCACATATTGGGGCTCATCAGCTGTTTTCAGAATTCTGTTGTGTTTCCTTCTCAACAGCCCCAGCTGTACACTGATACCATGAGTTAACTGAGAGGTTTGTGTAGTAATATATAAGAAAATGCCATTTGATGAAATTGAAACTTGTTTTTGTCATTATTTTTGGTGTTGATTTTGTACTCTTACTCTCCAGAAAGAAATATTACAAAATTATGGAAGCTATTTTACAACATTCTAAAATACTCACCTGCATCATTCCCCAGTACAAGCTGCTTCACCCCCCCCCCCCCAAATCTATCCTTAATGGACAAATATATAGCCCAAGTAGCTGTGATTGATTGTGTGAATTATTTTCTTCCTCCTGACATCCTAGTTACCCTCTATTATTCCTTTATTTTTCTATACTTTTCTTATTCTGGATCAGTTTGGAATACAAATCGCTCCTTCACTAAAAAAACTAAAATTTGCCCAAAACCATGCCATTAAAGCAGTTTTTTTGGCTTCTCCATCTATATCCAACCTGTGATTTATGCTCAGATTTTGATATAGCTCCACAAGATCAAATCATAAAATAATTAAACTTATTGCATGCTTACTCAGCTTTCCACAGCAATCTTTCTCCTCAACTACTAACCTATTATAATACTAATAATTCAAAAGCCCAGTGTCTCTATTCATCTAATAGAGCCTTTAGAATCCCTAAATGTGTTTCTAGTGCTGCCCAGTTTTTTATTGTTCTAAAAAATAGAGTTGTGAGAAAGAGTCAAACTTTAGTCTAAAGAGCAAGGCATTGAGGAGGGGACAGCCCCTTACATATACAGAATAATTTCTGTTTTTAAGTTTTAATATCACTCCTTACTTTCTGTTAAAAATTTGTTTGTTTTTATTTAATTTTTGGAACATTTTTAAATTAACACAGGTTTTGATTTTGGCTCACCATAAATAAATAATTAAAACGAAATTCGCATTTTAATTTTACTCTTTTTTTTGGCTAAATGGGTTTCTTGAAAGTTGTTTAATTTTATTTACAACCGTTTTTATTAGTAATAAATATATGTAACTTATGTAATGAACTTCTATATTTATATATTTGTATTACATGTATTAGGGGAATTTGCCCCCCTAGTCAATACCTGGCTCTTTATGCTAAAGTTCGAATTTTTTTCCAATTCTTTAAGAATGACCCCTTAATCACAAAGGCAGTTAATTAGAATAAATACCTCTTATTAAAGTACTAAAAAAAACTTTAGCGTAAAGAGCAAGGTATTGACTAGGGGCCAAACCCAATCATACAAGTAATAGTTTCTGTTCATTTTAAGTTTGATGTTGAAAAGTTTTCAGTTGAAAAGTTTTTCAGTTGAAAACTTGCTTTTTTATTTAATTTCTGATTGTTTTTTTTTTAATAATGCTGAAAAATATGGTGCCCTCTTCATAGCAATGTTCCTCCCCCCCCCATAAAAATTTTCTCCATGAATAGATCCTCCCACATAAAACCCAACCCCCCCCCCCCACTAACAGAAAAAAATCCCCTTGAAAACGTCTGTATAATTCCCAATAACCAATACTATATATAAACATTGGGCAAAGCTCATAACTTGCTGCCCTTCCTCCATGTACTGTGGGGGATTAAGTCTTCCTCAAAGACATAGTTATTTTATTTTTTGACTATGCTGAACAAAATGGCTATCTCAAAATTTTGTTTGGGGGACTTTGGGAAAAAATGAGCATGGGAGGGGGCCTAGTTGCCCTTGATTTTTTTGGTCACTTAAAAAGGGTACTAGAACTTTTAATCTCCGTTTAAATGAGCCCTCCCGTAATATTTTAGGACCACTGGGTCAATACAATCACCCCTGGGAAAAAAATAAACACGCATCCATGATCTTTCTTCTGGCAAAAAATACAAATTCCACATTTTTGCAGATAGGAGCTTGAAACCTCTACAGTAGGGTTTTCTGATATGCTGAATCTGATGGTGTGATGGTCTGATTTCTCTGATTAAGGTTCTATGACTTTTAGGGGATGTTTCCCCCTTTTTTGAAAATAAGGCAAATTTTCTCAGGTGTGTAACTTTTGATGGGTAAGATTAAACTTGATGAAACCTATATATTTGAAATCAGCATTAACATTTGATTCTTTTGATGTATCTATTTGTATCAAAATTCCTTTTTTTTAGTGTTTTGGTTACTGTTGAGCCAATTCACTCCTTCCTTACAGTTCGTTACCACAAACTGTTTGAAAAAGCGCTTTGTCAGACTTTTTGGCCCTGAATACAAGAACAGATTTTAAGTAGGCCTATTCTGTTTGTAGTTTTTGGAAAGTTTCAGAAATGTTTTCCAAAGTTAGGCTGGGGTTAAAAATGTCATCAGCATAAGTGACTAAGGTAATATTGAGACCACTGAGAATGCAAGACATCTGACACTGGTCCTGAGCTTTGAGGACATAATTGTTGAAATAAAAACGCAAGGCAATAGCACCTTGCCTGGCTCCTCTCTTAACTGGTACAGTTCTATCCAGTGGTCTTTCCATTTCATCTTTCTTAAGAGGGATTTTAAGTCAGCCTCATAGCTTAGCATACATATTCCTTTGAGATCTGATGATAGCTGGATTTACTCCTCTTTTAGCAACCCTTAAAAGCATAAGGGAGCAGACTAGGGTGTCAAAGCCACAGCAAACATCATGACTCGCAAAGGCGAGTGAACTACCTGCATAAGAAGCATCAAGCAGACCATTAGTAATAACCACAAGACCATCTGCACACCCAATGCCATGTTGAAAGCCAAGTTGATATGGAGGCATGTAACATTTTTCTTAAAGCTCTTTAATGAACAGTAGTTCTTAAAGCTTGCATAAACTGGTTGATGTAGTTATGGGTCCGAAAGACATGCATTGCTTGGAGGTTTTTCGTTTTTTTTTTGGAAAACAAGAAAGATCTTCCACACAGAATGTTGATAGAACCTAACCTTGTGTAAAAATCATCTGCAGTAGTAACGTGATATGTTCTAAAAGTGCAGAATTTCCATTTTTGATATGTAGAGTATGAATTCCATTCATGCCTTACTACAGCTTTGGCTTAAGGTGCATAACAGCATCAGCCACAGACATTACAGATAATGTATAATCAGAGTCAGGGAATGCATGCAAAAATTGGTCAAGCTCTTCATGGAGGGTGAGTGGAGAGATTCTCGCCTCATAGAAAGAATAACAGTCAGATAAAGGAATATCAGCAGCAAAAAGGGAAGTTTTGAGGATCCTTTGATGGAGCAGTGACCAAAGAAAATGAGGGTTATCTTTGATCTTTTGTACTGTCCATTCTGTAATTTGCTTGCAGTGGTTCTGAAGCTCCTTGGCAAACTTCTTGTTTGATGCAATGTAGATGGAATTAACAAGACTGGACCATGGTTGGTTTCATTCAATCCATAGATGTATCCAAAACTTTGCCAAATCATATGACTGGGAGAGACTTTGATTTTCCTGTCACTAAAGCAAATGCTTCTGATCAAAATTTGAGGTAGTCATTTTGCTCAAAACATTTCAAAGGTCAAATAATTATGCCTCTGGGGTTGACAAAACCCCTACAACCTAGTGCAAAGACTTTCAGTTGTGCAAGTTGCCCATTGTTAACATATGTGTTTTTGTGGAAGGGGTTATTGTATAAACTTTGAAGGAGGCTTATTTTGTTGAAATTCGAAAGTTCTAGTGCCCTTTTTAAGATTAAAAATGATCAGAGGGCAGCTAATTCCCTCCCATGCTAGTTTTCTCCAAATGTATTTAATCAAAATTTTGAGATATTTATTTTCTTTAGAATAGTCTGAGGGTCAAATAACTACGCTTGCGTGGTTGACACCCTCCCCCAGCCCATAGGATAGGAGTTGTAAGTTATGCAAGCTACCCATTGTTAAATATGCAGTTTTTGTTGAAAAATAAGCCATGTTTGATCCTGTGTCTTCAAGGATGCTTTAAGTTATTAAGTTAAAACTTTAAAGAAATTGAGAGGGATGCCAAACACAATCAAAAACACATTATGTGCTTGCTGGTTGTGAAAAGGGAATATCAGTAACATCTAAGGATCAGTACTTCATATGAATTCTCTGAATAAATTCTCCAAAGCATGTGCAAGTTTAAAAACTCTCCTCCATAAAACAAGCAAGGATGGTTACAAATTTTTTATTATTGGTGATATGAACACTGACATAAAGCTTGATTCTGTGCGTTCTATGAACCTTCTAGAGAGTTTCTGATTACAGAATAATTGCAAAGGATCTATCCTTTTCGTACGTGCATAATTCTGGAATCTTATCAGATATTGATCATATAATTTGTTCCCCGTTTGTTTCATCGTCAACAGTGCACGTCCACAAAGATGAGCAGAATATTGACCACCTTCCACTATCGCTCTACTTTTCGATTAGAACAAGTAGTACAGCCCTGGCAGATTCCCCTGCCTCTAAATGGTTTGTTCGGAGTAACTAAAAAAATGCTATTATTTCACTATATATTTCAACTCTGGCCATACTCCTTGGTTCTTTACGTGTACCCTTTCATTTATTCCAGCTAAGTGTTTTCTGTACAAAAAGCAATTATGAACTGAATCAGTACTACAACCAAATTTTGAGGTGTTTAAAACGTGCCGAGGAGGTTGCTGTCCCTCAGGAGCGAGTGAGAAGAAGAACAAGGAAATCAATATGGTCGTGTAAACCCTGAACTGAAAATCGTGAAAAATAAAGCCCAATTCTGGCTACGAATATGGATTGATAATGGTCAACCACTATCCAGAAATGTATTTGAAATAAAACAAAAAACTAAGCGTCTGTTTAAAAAACGTCTGCGATCAAGCCGATATAAAGGGTTAGATTGTCCTACCAACAAGAATGAATGGGATAAAATGATTAATTCAGCTAAATTAGATAATTCAGCCAATCTTAATTGCCCCGTCTCACCAGTTGCATGGTATGACCACTATTCAGTTATATTTTCCAAAGTGAATTACGTGGTGCACACATTTTACTCAAAATTGCTTGATTCGGGTCTCCTGTCCTCCTTGACTCGGGGTTGTAAATAATTATATATATGGAAGGGTTGGTTTCTCCTGACACGAAAAGCGAAGCGCGCACTCATAGCCACAAAGTTAGTCTCAGAGCGCCTTATGATGATTCGGCTGCGAGCGAAAGTACAAAACATCACCGCCATCCAAGTGTACGCCCCCGACTCCTCAAGACCTGATGAAGAAGTTGACACCTTCTATCAACAACTTCAGTCTGTAACTGATGAAGTCCCAAAGAAAGATCTCCTCGTAGTAATGGGTGACTTCAATGCTATCGCCGGAGAAGCCACACAGCTTAACAGTGATGTCTTAGGCAGATTCGGTCTTGGGAGGCGAAACGCACGTGGCGAGTGTCTACTTGAGTTCTGCAGGGATAATGATCTCTTTGTTACGAACTCAATGTTCAAACATAGAAAGAGAAGAAAGGCAACTTGGATATCCCCAGATGGAAAGACGACAAATCTGATTGATTATGTCCTCATCTCAAAACGGTGGAAGTCATCTGTCACAAATACCACCGCCTTGCCTGGGGGAGATTTCGATTCAGATCATGTCCTTGTAATGAGCACATTGGCAAAACTCCGACTGAAAACCCTTCCTGTAAAGGAAAATAAGATCCCAAGACTCTGCACCAATAAACTGAAAGAACCCACCACACGCACCACTTTCCTGCAGTCACTAGAAGAAAGTCTTGGTCCTATACTTGAGTCACTCCCGTCAACCATAACCCCTGATATCTTAGATGCCCTAGTTGAGAAACTGAACACAGCACTTATAGATACAGCTAAGGAAATCTTAGGCCACAAACCTAAAACAGAGAAGCCCTGGATCATAGATGAGATTCTAGATCTTTGTGACCAAAAGCGACAGGTTTGTAACAAGCAGGACCGAGAAAGTAGGGATATGTATAAGCGGATACAGCGGACGGTAAACAAAAAGATTCGGACAGCCCTCAGAGATTATATACGGGAGAATTGCGATTCCTGCGAGAAGGATTTCAAATCAGGAAACAACCACAGAATGTAAAAAACATTCAAAGAACTCTCCACGAAAAAGTCCACCATCGCTACTAGCGTCCTGGACAAGGGCGGTAAGCTCCTCAGTGACAGCGAGGCTATTAAAGACAAATGGAAAAGCCACTTCGAAGAGAAACTGAATCCGCTTCTTACCTGCAACCCTAATGTGCTATCAGGATTTTCCAAGCAGGAATGTGACCCTAGCCCCCCACCTTTACTTAGTGAGGTAAAAGAGGCCATTCACAGTCTCAAGAACAATAAAGCCCCAGGCCCTGATGGTATCCCTGCGGAGCTGCTTAAAGTTGGGTCTCCTCTACTAGAGGACCTACTACATAAAGTGGCTGTCGTCGTGTGGTCAACAGGCCATTTCCCGAAAGCATGGGCGAAGGCAGTCATCGTACCGCTCCACAAGAAAGACCCTAAAAACGACTGTGAGAATTACCGGCCCATAAGCCTTACAAGTCACCCAGCTAAAGTCATAACAAGGATCCTTCTAAACCGAATCAGAGCCATAACAGACCACATCATCAGCGACTATCAGGCTGGTTTTTGCCCTGGACGGTCTACCACCGACCAGATCTTTGTAGTGAGGCAACTCGCAGAAAGGTACCTTGAATTTGGCAAAGAAATCCTCCAACTATTCATTGATTTTAAGCAGGCCTTTGATCTAGTATGTCGAAATGGACTTTGGCATATACTAGTCCACTATGGCGTTCCTGAAAATATAGTCAACATAGCCAAAAATATGTACGACAATTACCGTAGCTGTGTTCAGACCCCAGAAGGCCAAACAGAAGAGTTCGCTACAACTTCGGGCGTGCTACAAGGTTGCATACTTTCACCGCAACTTTTCAAGCTATTCTTACATGCCATACTGTCCCTGCTTGAGAACAATGTAGGAGTGACCGTTAACGGTACAAACATCGATACCCTAGCTTATGATGACGACCTCGACAAGCTAGAAGAAACTGAGTCCAGTCTACAAGCCCAAGCCTCCGAACTTGAAACAGCCGCAAATAGCTTTGGTATGTTCATAAACCCAAAGAAGACCAAAGCGATGCGCACCACAAAAGACCCAAACCCATCCACTGTCCATGCCGTAGTAAGTGGCGAAGAAGTCAAATTGGTGACCAAGTTTGTGTACCTAGGGAGCTTAATATCATCATACAACAACTGCTCCGACGACATAAAACGAATACTTGCGCTAGGAAATGCAAGCTTCAAGAGGCTACTCCCCCTCTTTAAAAATAAACACCTATCTATGCAACTGAAACTTCGACTTTTCGACTCTCTAATCATACCTGTTGCCATGTACGCCTGCGAAACGTGGACACTGAAAGTCGAATATGAACGCAGAATTTCGGCTTTCGAGACAAAATGCCTCCGACGCATTGCTGGAATCACATACCAAGACAGAATCTCGAACGAAGATCTTCGGAAGCAGCTGAAGCGGGAAACTACTATTCTCCAAAAAGTGCGCCTGCAGCAACTTAGGTGGCTGGGCCACATACAGCGAATGGAGAACTCGCGCCTGCCAAAAGTTGCCTTCGAAGGAAGGGTTCACGGTAGCCGCCCACCTGGAAGACCTAGGAAGAGATGGCGTGACAACTTCGGAAATGACTTCTTATGCCTTCTGAGACAAGCTGATGACCGGGCTTTGTACAGGAAACTGATCCAGGAACGTGTGAAGGAGATGGCCCCAAGGCGACCCTTGAGGACGTCCGGGATATAAGTAAGTAAGTAAGTAACCTGCATAATGGAAGTTAGCACATATTACTTCAGTGCACAATGGCGGTAACAGAGATGAGGGAGTTAACTACAGACCAATTAGTATCACCTCTGCTGTGGGAAAAATACTCAAATGCATAGTCAATTCTGTAGTCTTCAACATCTGACTCAAAATAAGCTGTTCTTATTAGATTAACAGGTGAAGTTGACAAAGTTTTATGCCATGAAGGGTGTTGTTCTAGGAAGGGGAGAGGGTATATTGACTAAATTTTCTCTCTAAAATTAATGATTGAGTAATTGCTGAATGTTTAGACTCGTTTAGTCCTTAAGGGTAGTTGTATTGTCGCTGTATGGATTTCTAATGATTTTTGTGTAATAATTAAGAACGTCTCCCTAATAAAATTTGAATGAAACCTTGAGTTGAATGAAACACATGTTTATTGGACAGTTTTTACGCGAGGAGTGTTGGGTGGAGGGTGCATCGGGTCCGGGAGTATATAGCCTACATAACGTGTTTTGGTTATGGATACCTATATTTCAGCATTTGCCATCATATTTGTAATAAGCAAGTCAAAAGAGGTAGCCTACATTTTATATACGTGTGAAAGGGAAATGGTTGGCTGAGGGGGGGGGGGGTGGGTATTGGCCCAATAATCCTACATTGGGCCCACCAATTATGTCGGTGAAAATTTTTTCATGACTGCAATTTTAACAAGGTGTAACTTGTTCACTATTTGAAAATGTATATATTTAATTTGTTCTGGTCTGTGGTGTCTGCATTAGGCTACAATGTTTACCTCCCGTTTGTGATCAGTAAGCTCAGAAATGGGAGAAATGGGAAACTTGGGAGAAATCAAACTCTGTTTAAGAAGCACATAATTTTTTGTTCCGTTATAGGTGTAATCTTGGGGGTTTTTAATAATTAATATTGAAGTATCAAGGACCAGCCCCTAATAATATTTGAATGAGATTTTGAGTCAAAAGAGGCTATATATGTATGGAGGTGTGAACTGTCTGGGAGAAGTGGAGTGGGATGGGACAATGGCCTTCTAAACTATGTAGAACCGCATGATGGGCTCTGGTTACCGTCGCCTATTCCAAAATTATTCTTAAATTTGTAATCAGAAGTCGGAAATTTTTAACCATATAGTCAGAAGACATGTTCCACCTGCATGCGTATAAGGGAAGCCTAAACCCATGGACCTTGATAAAAAATTAGTTGGGGGAGGGGCTCACTTTGGACCCTTAGTTCTACACATGGCAAATTATTATGTGACTCTAAAATCAGCTAGATGTAACTTGTCCCCCTTTCTATCAAAATAAATGTATGACGCTTATGTTTTATATTTGCCTTTTGTATAATTTGGCTAGTATGTCTGGGGCTACACATACCATGCTACCTTTAAATTGTTATCTTGGAATTTGACCATGGGGAGTTAAAGTGGTGGCAGATCGCTCTTTGAATAGAGTTGTACCTGTAAAAGGGCACCAATACTTTTAATCACAGTATATATAATTAGCAGTATGATCTTTCCCATCTCACCCATTATAAAAACCCGGACCGAGGTGCGAGTGCTCCAGAGAACGTATAAACATAAGCGACATTAGATCTTTTCATGGGTAGACAAGTCAGATCTCTCTTGAACACGAAACTTTGCTTCGCGGTCATGAATAAGTTCATGGATAAGTGGATTCATGAATACATCCACATGATTAAGTGGATTCCGCTAATGCATGAATAAGTGGGAGGAGCTTTTTGTTCGCACCAAGAATGAAGAGCCAGAAATGATCTGCGGTAAACTTACTGCCTAATTATATAAACTGTGCTTTTAATGTACAATCGAATGAACTGATCAAAACATACTAAAACATGTGCCGAAACAGAGGTGAATCCTGATATGCAAGCAAAGAAATGAGATGCTTCCATGTATAACCCCTAGGAAATGAGTGATATCTTTTGCTATTGGACATGCTTAGTTATATTTAATCCAACAACATTTCTTTTATAGTTTTGCTTGGTCTTTGCCCTTGGTATCTCCGTTGGCTTGAATCTGCTCTATTTTATATATTTCAAAAATTCAATCTATGGCAAAAACTATGGTGGTAAGCATAACTCTTGCCAATCTTTTTTTCTCGTCAGTTTTAAGCTGAATATACTGCTGGCTATAAAAGTAGATGTGATCTGACTATTTTGTTCATAGAAGACAGAAAATAGCTAGAAAATCAAACAGCTCTTGGTAACGAACTGTATATAGTAACAGCAACCCGGCTCAATAGTAGCCGAAACTCTAAAAAACGGAATTTTGATACCAATAGATCCATTAGAAGAATGAGATTTTTATCCTGATTTTAAATATATAAGTTTCGTCAAGTTTAGTCTTACGTATGTATTTTTCTTGTTTGGAATAGTAAGAGACGAACCTCAAATAGTCAGGCAGCTAACTTCCGTTGAAAAGATGATTTTATTATCTTAATTTTTTGTTGCTATGTGCTGTTGTTTGTTCTTTACTGCGTTTTCAGCTATATTCTATGAAACTAATATAGGCCCATTTATAATGAGCTGTATCGGTCCTTTATGTAATATAAAGGTTTTTCCTTTTGGCTGTTTTTCGTAGGAATTTGGCTTTTTCCCATAGGCCTTTTCCTGTTTGTATCAAACAGTTCGTGGTAACGAACTGTAAGTAAGGAGCGACCCGGCTCAATGGTAACCGAAACTAGAAAACGGGTTTTTGATACCAATAGATACATCAAAAGAATCAGATTTCAATGCTGATTTCAAATATATAACTTTCATCAAGTTTAGTGCTACCCATCAAAAGTTACGCGCCTGAGAAAAATTGGCTGATTTTCAAAAAAAGGGGGAAAGACCCCCTAAAAGTTATAGAACCTTAATTAAAATCACACCATCATATTCAGCGTATCAGAGAACCCTACTGTAGAGGTTTCAAGCTCCTATCTACAAAAATGTGGAATTTTGCATTTTTTGCCAGAAGAAAGATCACGGATGCATGTTTGTTTGTTTTTTTGTTTGTTTTTTTTTCCCAGGGGTGATCGTATCGACCCAGTGGTCCTAGAATATCGTGGGAGGGCTCATTGGAACGGAAATTAAAATTTCTAGTGCCCTTTTTAAGTGACCAAAAAAAATGGAGGGCAACTAGGCCCCCTCCCACGCTTATTTTTTTCCCAAAGTCACCTGATCAAAATTTTGAGATAGCCATTTTGTTCAGCATGGTGAAAATATGATAAATATGTCTTTTAGGATGACTTAATCCCCCGAAGTCCCCAGGGAGAGGGCTAAAAGTTATGAACTTTACCCAATGTTAACATATAGTATTGGTTATTGGGAAGTATACAGAAGTTTTCAGGAGGTTTTTTTTCTGGTAGTGGGAGGGAAGGGTGGATCGGGGGTATTGTTGGAGGATCTGTCCATGAAGGAAGTTTTCATGGGGGAAGGGAAATTGCCATGAAGGGGGCGCCGGACTTGCCAGCATTATTTATTGGTTATTGGGAAGTATACAGACATTTTCAGGAAGGATTTTTTTTCTGGAGGGGGGGGGGGGGGGCTAGAGGAGGGGGTTACTCTGGAAAATCTTTCCGTGGAGGATGTTTCTTTGGGGTAAGGGACATTTCTATGAAGGGGGCGCCGGATTTCCAAGCATTATTTAAAAAACGATCAGAAATTAAATAAAAAAAAACAAGTTTTTTCAACTGAAAGTAAGAAGGAACATTAGAACTTAAAACGAACAGAAATTATTACGTATGTGAGGGGGTTCTCCCCCAAGTCAATATCTCGCTCTTTATGCTACAGTTTTTTAGTGCTTTCAAAAGAGCTATCTATTCTAATTAAACGGCCTTTGTGATTCAGGGGTTTGTGAATCAAAACTTTTTTTAACTTTTAACGTAAAGAGCGTGGTATTGACTAAGGGGAGAACCCCCTTATATACGTAATAACATATAAGTAATAAAAAAAAACAATAAAAAACAAGCGATACGGCTCAATAGTAATCGAAACTTTTAAAAACGGAATTTTGATGTCAATAAATGTATCAAAAGAATGTGTTTATAATGCTTATTCTAAATATATAATTTTTATTAAGTTTAGTATTACTCATCAAAGGCTACGAGCCTGAGAAAATTTACTCGATTTTTTAAAGAGGGGGGAAACATCCCCTACAAGTGAAAGAATTTTAATGAAAATCACACCGTCAGATTCAGCGTATCAGAAAACCCTATTAC
The DNA here is from genome assembly GCA_027921565.1 of Artemia sinica. Taxonomy (NCBI): domain Eukaryota; kingdom Metazoa; phylum Arthropoda; class Branchiopoda; order Anostraca; family Artemiidae; genus Artemia; species Artemia sinica. The sequence goes on along the minus strand of CM051267.1, from coordinate 24,700,815 downwards.
ATAGGTTTAAAGCTCATATCTGCAAAAATCTGCAACTTTGTATTTTTTGCCAGAAGAAAAATATACGAATATAGAGGTTAGTTACGTAAGTTAATTTGTAAAGACATCCATTTAGCAAAAGAAAAGTAAAATTTTTATGCAAATTTTGTTTACTTATTCAATGACGGTTAGCCAAAATAAAAGCTGCATTAACTAAAAAACGATCAGAAATTAAATAAAAAAAACAAGTTTTTTAAACTGAAAGTAAGGAGCGACATTAAAACTTAAAACGAACAGAAATTATTCCGTATATGAAAGGGGCTGTCCCCTCCTCAACGCCTCGCTCTTTACGCTAAAGTTTGACTCTGTCTCACAACTTTATTTTTTAAAACAATAAAAAAACTTCAGCGTAAAGAGCGAGGCGTTGAGGAGGGGACAGCCCCTTTCATATACGGAATAATTTCTGTTCGTTTTAAGTTTTAATGTCGCTCCTTACTTTCAGTTTAAAAAACTTGTTTTTTTTTATTTAATAGATATAAGAAGGGAGGTCTGAAATATCAAAATGAATTATAGGATCAACATTTGCAGAATTTTTAAGGCAAAATTGCTAAACAAACTATTTTGTAGGGATCTTCCTCTTCCTCCAACTCAGGAAGAAAAAAAAGAGTTTGAGCTATTTATTTAAATAGAGAAATGAGACATACTACCATTAAAATCTCAGTGAAAATTAACATTAAATGACGACCAATAGAAGAAGATCCCGGTGCCACGCCGATAAAGGAAGGTTGATGGGGCCAAAAACAGTGGCGGCGCGCCGCCACCGGTGAGTTGTTGGCGGCGTGCCGCCGGCGCGATCAATTTTGACCGCAAACATTAATGTTTTCATCCGTCTTTCTCAAATTCTAACTTGAATTTACAACAGATTTGGGCCTATTCTTTAGTTAAAAACTTCGTAAGTCGCTGGCTGGACGCTGGTCTTCTTCATTATTCATCAAGATAAGTAGAAATCTGGTAGAAACGAAATGGCTGTGGCGTTTCAGAACCCTTGCATAATAGTTGAAGTATCCATTAGCTATGTATTCTTAACATAAATAATTATCAAAATTAGTAGTTTCTTTTTAATCGACGATGATTGCATGCAAAACTTCAAATACCTTATCACAAAATTCGTCAATTATCTGGGTAAAAACTTTGAATAGAAGTTTGAACTAAGAAGCTTAATTTTTTCATAATGCTCTTTCCCTATATTTGTTTTGTCACCTTTTAAACAGTTGAAATAGACTACTTTGATATTGATTGTTTTTGCTCTTTTGGATTCCTAAAAAACCTTCCTTGTAATACAAACTGGTTTTTAATAACAATTATAAAACAAAAACACATTTTTAAGTGTTTTTGGCTTCCTTATAGAATATATATCATGTAGGCTAATGCTGAACTGCTGCTTTTTGGATTGTTTTTGGCTGCTCTTTTTGATATTATTTATTTTTCTTTTGGGGATTCATTCCAAATTAGAAACTCATAAATACCTAATATCAGTTAAATTATAAATTGCATATAAAAGGAGTTAATTCATCAAATTGAAAAATACTTGATGGTGAAACACTTCAATTACAATGAAAAAAAATACTTTGATAAAAATTATAATTCTCACTTGTAAATAGCTAGTAAATACCTTATATTAGAAGAACTTTCAATTGCATTAAAAAAAAAACTCTGGATACCACCTTGATAGGATACCCTCTCTGCTTTAAATTAAGAAAGCAAATAACTTTTTTGGCATCCCTGCCTTCAATAAAAAAAATAATCGAGGTATTTTTGTTTAAAAATGAAACCCCCTATCCGTCCCACCTTTGGATACTGCCTTGATAGGATACCATCTCTGCTTTAAATAAAAAAAAAAATAACTGTTTGGCATCCCTCCTTACAATAAAAACCCTCTGGATACCACCTTGATAGGATACCCTCTCTGCTTTAAATTAAGAAAGCAAATAACTTTTTTGGCATCCCTGTCTTCAATAAAAAAAAATAATCGAGGTATTTTCGTTTAAAAATGAAACCCCCTATCCGTCCCACCTTTGGATATTGCCTTGATAGGATACCATCTCTGCTTTAAATAAAAAAAAAATAACTGTTTGGCATCCCTCCTTACAATAAAAACCCTCTGGATACCACCTTGATAGGATACCCTCTCTGCTTTAAATTAAGAAAGCAAATAACTTTTTTGGCATCCCTGCCTTCAATAAAAAAATAATCGAGGTATTTTTGTTTAAAAATGAAACCCCTATCCGTCCCACCTTTGGATACTGCCTTGATAGGATACCATCTCTGCTTTAAATAAAAAAAAAATAACTGTTTGGCATCCCTCCTTACAATAAAAACCCTCTGGATACCACCTTGATAGGATACCCTCTCTGCTTTAAATTAAGAAAGCAAATAACTTTTTTGGCATCCCTGTCTTCAATAAAAAAAAATAATCGAGGTATTTTCGTTTAAAAATGAAACCCCCTATCCGTCCCACCTTTGGATATTGCCTTGATAGGATACCATCTCTGCTTTAAATAAAAAAAAAATAACTGTTTGGCATCCCTCCTTACAATAAAAACCCTCTGGATACCACCTTGATAGGATACCCTCTCTGCTTTAAAATTAAGAAAGCAAATAACTTTTTTGGCATCCCTGTCTTCAATAAAAAAAATAATCGAGGTATTTTTGTTTAAAAATGAAACCCCCTATCCGTCCCACCTTTGGATACTGCCTTGATAGGATACCATCTCTGCTTTAAATAAAAAAAAAAATAACTGTTTGGCATCTCTCCTTACAATAAAAACCCTCTGGATACCACCTTGATAGGATACCCTCTCTGCTTTAAATTAAGAAAGCAAATAACTTTTTTGGCATCCCTGTCTTCAATAAAAAAAATAATCGAGGTATTTTTGTTTAAAAATGAAACCCCCTATCCGTCCCACCTTTGGATACTGCCTTGATAGGATACCATCTCTGCTTTAAATAAAAAAAAAATAACTGTTTGGCATCCCTCCTTGCAATAAAAACCCTCTGGATACCACCTTGATAGGATACCCTCTCTGCTTTAAATTAAGAAAGCAAATAACTTTTTTGGCATCCCTGTCTTCAATAAAAAAAAATAATCGAGGTATTTTCGTTTAAAAATGAAACCCCCTATCCGTCCCACCTTTGGATACTGTCCTGATAGGATACCGTCTCTGCTTTAAATTAAAAAAAGAATAACTGTTTGGCATCCCTGCTTACAATAAAAAGGAATCCGAGGTATTGTCATTTAAATATGTCAATTCCTTAACCCCCACCCCCTCTGGATACCACTTTGATAGGATACCGTCTCTGCTTTAAATTTAAAAAAAAATAATTTTTTGGTATCCCTGCTTTTAATAAAAGAAATTCGAGCTATTCCAATTAAAAAATATGAAGGTCGAACGACAAAATGTCGAGATTATTCAGATATACCTCAAATTACTGTAAAAAAAAAAATTACATGGATTCGCCGTGGTATTCAATAACATCCAAGGAATCCAATTAAAAGGGAGCACACACAAAAGCCAAATTAGGCCAGTAGCCTATGATAAATCCAAAAATACCCAAGACAATGAACAAGTATAAATCGGGGGCCCTGGTCTATCAAAATATTTCTTGGGTTTCCCAGGGAATTTGGTATCATTTTCTTCCGTCTCCGCTTTAAATGAAAAAAAAATGATTATTTTTTTGGCATCCCTGCTTTCAATAAAAAAGTTAAAGTTTTATCATTTAAAAATGATAGCCCCCTATCCCCCCCCCCCTATAAGCAATAATATAAAAAAAATGATGAATCCTATTTTTGGGGTTATTTCCGTCTCAATAGAAGGTTTTGTTGTTTTTTTTTCGGGGGGGGGGTAAAATTTTGTCAGAAAGAAGATTGTATTTTCTTTAATCTATCAGGTGTTCAATAATTGTGTATTAAACATTAAGAAAATATATCTAAAAATAGCAAAAGACAACAAAATTCTGCAAACTTACGATTCAGCTGTCGCAATAGTCTGTTGACTATCAATTTCAAAATCCAACTGAACCTTTATAGTGTATGCGTTCCGGTCAACTTAAAAACAAAATTCTTGACTACGAATGATGTAAGAATCTTAAAGCAATTGGGAAACTGCATTCGAAATGGTTTTTATCTCATTTCATACTGACGATACTTTTGTTAATATATGAAGAACCGTGTATATGGCAAATTTGAAATTGTATCTGTCTGGTATTTATGCAAAGTAACGCAAGATACGAAAATTAACGAACGAGATAGTAGTGAAGAATTATGGTACGCAAAGTAATATTTGGCAGGGATTGTCACTAGTGACAAATCACTGGGGGTGGCACCGTGATTATGTGATTTTCGGGGATTCGGAGAACCAAATTTTTTTGGGGGTGACACATAGATTTTCGTGGAAATTCCGGAAAATTCGGGGATATTGTAAGCCCTGCTTGATTTCTAATCAGGAAAATCGAAATACATAACCATACGAGAAAAGAAAAGCTCCGACTTTGCGGTTGACGTAATAAAGAATCGCCGCAAAATTAATTCAAAATCAGCCGAACGCCGCCACTTCTATCGGCGGTGGCGCGTCGGGGGTACGCCGGTGGCGATGCGACACTTCGGCGGCGGTCAATCGGGCCCGTTGTTGGTGGTTTTCGGTCGATGCACAGGGGTCTAATTAAAAGAACAAACCATTGCATACATTGGACTTAGTCAGATACCTGAATCTTTTTATATAAAGGAATGACATAGTTTTATAGTAAAGAAGGAATTCTAGCCCAAAGTAAACGTAGTAGTCCATAGTAGTTTAAAAATTAATTTAAAAAAAGGTATCATGGTTGTGACATAGATTATCATATCAGGAATGTGACATAAGCCACATCAGCATTAGCTGCAAGCTAGTAAAAGGGGAATCCGGGTTGCAGCGGTAGCTTGCTGCCTAGTATCCAACGGAATTTTAATATTTTAATGGAATTTTCAATATCGGAATTTTTATAGATACATCAAAAGTATTGGAGTTTCATGCTGATTTTAAATATATAAGTTTCATCAAGTTTACTCATATTCATCAAAAGTTACGAGCCTGAGAAAATTTACCTTATTTTCAAACAAAGGGGAAGCACCCCCTAAAAGTCATAGAATCCTAATGAAAATCAAACCATCAGATTCAGCGTATTAGAGAAACTAATTGTAGAGGGTTCAAGCTCCTATCGGCAAAAAATTGAAATTTTGTTTATTTTGCCAGAAGAAAGATCACGGATGCGTGTTTATTTGCCCCTTTTTTTACCAGGGGTGATCGTATCGACCCAGAGGTCCTAGAATTTTGCGAGAGGGCTTATTTAAAAAGAAATTAAAAGTTCTAGCGCCTTTTTTAATAAAAAAAAGTAGAATCACGTTTGTCAAAGAACTTCATTTTTGATGTCTTTTCATACTGCTTTCTTTTCAAAGATATTTGATTTTCTATTACATAAGGAATCATGTTAAAGTTTGATCAATGACGTCATAATCGTAGGCTGTAGCCAGGTCGTCTCTTACTATTCCAATTGAGAAAAAACCATAGGATTTTTCTTGTTTTTAATTATCGAACAGTTCGTGGTAACGAACTGTATAGTATGAACGACTCGTCTCAATAGTAACCGAAACACTAAAAAACGGAATTTTAATATAATTAAGGTAAAGAACGAATAGTAAAGCCCATAATAACTGAATATTACTAGGAGACTAAAAGTTTGAAATAAAAGCTTACATTACTAGAAACCAGCATCATCCATTTATAATTAACATAAAAAGTATTCCCGGGTAAGGTTCGAACTCGAGACCTTACGATCACAAAACCTACGCTCTACTGACTGAGCCACTAATGCTTGTGTATTATGAAAGAATATACATTTTGAGACAATATTGAAAAAGAGTTACTTACAAAAAGGACCGATACAGTTCATTATAAATTGAGCCTATGCTAGTTTCATCGGATCCGGGTTGTAGCAGTAGCTAGCAACCTAATAAGAAACGATCACGCCCCATATTAAAAAATAAAATAGTCCATAACTCTTAAAACTAGAATCAGATGAAAAAACGAAGTACATTATTAGAACCGCATTGTCGAATACACCTTTATAGGAAACCAACTGTCCCTTGGCTTGAAAAAGAAGGAGAACATATTAGTTTGAAAATCAAGAAAAGTGGCTGAAACCACAATATTCCGCATCGACAGCAGATTTGTTTTTCTGCTTTTTTTCGCCTCAGCTAGCCTTGCACTGGGAGATCATAGAGAGCTTTTTAATGGCTCATTTGAAAGGAAATTGATAAATTGATGTGTCTTTTTTTACGAAAAACTGCATTTTCTCATAGCTCTGTAGTAGAAAATGTTATTATTATCGTCCTGCATACAAAAATCAAAATAGGATTTTTACCATTATAAAAATCATGTAGATATAGCTATGTAAAATACAGTAAAAAGTAATTTTCGGGGGTTGCGAATTAAAAATCTGATTTGTCAACTGAAACTAGAATAGCTCCTGAAAACCTTAAATAAAATAATTTTATTTAACTGTAAATCCGGGTTGCAGCGGTAGCTAGCAACCTAGTAAGAGACGATCACGTCCAATGTTAAGAAATATAAAAACCCATAACTCCTAAAAAAAAAAACAGATCAAAACAAAAAGTATACCAGTAGAACTGCCTTGTCCAAAACCCCTATATAGGAAGCTTTCTGTCATTGGACTTTAACAGCAAGGGAAATATATTGGCTTGAAAATCAAGAAAAGTGACAGTTACTACAGCATTCTGCCCAGACAGCATCTTTTTTTTCTTCTTTTCTCTTTTCTTCTTTTCCAAAGATAGCTTGGCACTGGAACATCGTAAAGAGTTGTTCAATGGCTCATTGTAAAGGAAATTACTAGATCTAGTGCCATTTGTAATTTTTTTTTAATCAAATCAATTTTTCCACTAAAAACTGCATTTTTATGGCCAATCTTGATGAATGACGTCATAATTGTAGGTAGTAACCATATATGAAGTTATATCCGGGTTGCAGCGGTAGCTAGCAACCAAGTAAGAGACGATCACGTCCAATGTTAAGAGATATAAAAACCCATAACTCCCAAAAAGAAATTCAGATCAAAACAAAAAGTACACCATTAGAACCCCCTATATAGGAAACTTTCTTTTCCTTGGCTTGAACACCAAGGGAAATATTTTGGCTTGAAAATCAAGAAAAGTGGCAGCTACTACAGCATTCTGCCTAAGTGGTATCTTTTTTTTCTTAATGACTTAATGACTCATTCAAAAGCTATTTCTCATATAAGAGTTTAGTTTCCTAGAAACCATCATTATTCATTTGAAATGAATTTAAAACGTTGTTCCGGTTAAGATTCGAACTCATGACCTTGGAATTTTGAGACCCTAAGCTCTACCCACTGAGCCACCGAAGCTTGTGTGTTATGAATGATTATACACTTTGAGACAATATCAAGTGCAGCGGCAGCTGCAATCTAGTAAAGAGGAAACCACAGCCCATAGTATCCAAAAGTTAAGAAACGTGTTTTGAAAAAAACTGCCTAGGGAAAAAAAATTGCCATCTGACACTGACTCAGGAATGGTAGCTATGATTTCGGTTCGTCTTAAAAGTAATTGCGTCTTAAAAGTTTATTGCGAAAAGGAATTGATGGTGATTTTGAAAAAAGTCTGAAACCCCTCGAAAATTGCAAAATGAAAAGTGCACCATTGGAATCAGCATGGTCGAAAACCCTTGACAGTGAAATTACAGTTCCCCTCCTTGAACAACAAAGAAAATCGCTTTTTTGAATCAGTAGCACTGATCTGTCTCCCTTTTTTTTCTTTTTTTATCACTAGGAGTAGCGAATGACCAGAACATCATAGAGAGCTGTTTAATGGCGCATTTGAAAGAAAAATTAAATTTGTAAGTTCCCTTTTGAGTGACCAAAAAGATTGGTGGGCAACTAGCCCCCCCCCCCTCCCTACAAGACCCCTCCCCCCATAAGTCTGTAAAGTTTTCTTTGTTCACTTCTCTGTGAATTGTCTATTTCTCTGTACAGTGAGACTTCTTCTCTTTAGGGCCTTATGGTAGCGTTGGCCTATTATCTGGGTTCTACCGGTGGAGGATGCCTAGAACCTCTAACCATCACATAGTCTGTGTTTAGAGTATAAAACGTTTATTTATACATATAATACAGTGAAGGTACATATGACGAGGACAGATACAGAATTCGAACTGACTCAAATAATCTAAATTGGTAACTTATATTCAGATACACATCTGGCCATTTGACAGAACTGTAAACATCTGATAAAGAGAATTTCTAAGAAATGGGGTTGTTGATTGTGGACAATTTGCAATGTTTGCATTTTAGATAAAGTTTATTCTGGGTTCAAGTGACCATGGGAAGAATTACACATACGAATCTCCGACATATATTTAGAATCTTAATTATTGGTTTTAAGCAAGAAAAACCTATTTCCAAAGTTTACAGATTTTCCCCGGGGTTTTCAAAATCTTTTTTTTCCAAAAAAAAAACGATTTTCTATCCTCAAACAAAGGTACACTTAACAAGAACATAAAATAAAATACTGACACTAAAACTGAATCAACAAGACACAAGAAAATATTTTTCCAATTGGCACTTTCATTTCACTTTATATTGTCATGCTAAGTTCGCATAAAATTCGCATAGCTACACCTAATATAAGATTTGCACATCGTCAGAATATCTTTTAAAAGAATTTAAATTTGAACAGAACACTAGAACAAAAATGATAATCTTCGACAGAAACACAATAAGATTTTCTTTTACTTTCCTTTTACCAAAGCTTTAATTCTTTTTTTTTCCAAATTATTCGGTTATTTTACTATCCATAAGATATCAAAAGGAAGTAAATACATCATTTGAAAAAGGTTGGTCAAACATCTTTCGCTTGTCATTTTTATCTTTCTATTTTTCCTATTTCAAAGAAAGCATTTCTCCTGTCTAGTTAATCAGCATAAAAAACCAGCTAGATCCTCATTTTGACTTAACATCAATTCCCAACACCGTTTGTACTGCAATAACATACTAATCTCTACAATCATCTTACTCTACTTATCTCTATAATTGTTTTAATACTCTCTATAATAACCTGGAGGTTTATTTCCTGTTTTCCTATTGCTTCTCCTAAGACTACTTGATTCTCCACTCGAGCCTGCCTTAACCTCTATTTCCCCTTTATCTACTTCTACACTAACTAGACTAGGCTCCATTTGAACCTCATGTTGTTCGCTAGAAACGGAGCTACCCTCCATTATTTCTGAAGTTACTACTGGAGTCTCCACTGGAAGCTGGTATACAGATGATGTTGAATCGATTCTCCTATGCCCACGATTCTCTAACTCCAATTCTACGATTCTTGATTCCTCCGATATTGATTTATTTGTTATTACTGGTTGCTCAAGACAATTTTGAACAACCAAAAGTTTAAACACATGGAATGGGTATTTCGGCTCTTCATTTTTTTTCCTAACGTAGGTTTGACGTTCTGATGCATTTTATTCCTACGCAAGCACAAACTACAGTTCTCGCAATACTCTCGAACTTGTGCACCCATTCTATCAAATACAAAGATACGGCTCACTCGATCTAATGTCTTCTCCATAGACATGTGACCACCAATGAGTAAGTGATCATGAGCCAGTTTTATTGCCGAATCTACCAGGACACTTGGCAAGACTATTTTAGCTGTTCTAGGGTACCCTTGGTCCTTGCCAACGCCTCCTAGCGGATAACAATAAAGAACACCGTCCTTCAGAAACAGGCCGTCAAAAATTTTCAACAGCCAAGACACAAAATTATTATTTGTCACTCCCCCTGGCACGGAACTCTTTTCCGCCCTGTCGACTCCTGGCACGGAACTCTTTTCCGCCCTGTCGACTATTTTCCTCTCTGGCACGGAACTCTTTCCCGCCCTGTCGACTCCTGGCACGGAACTCTTTTCCGCCCTGTCGACTATTTTCCTTTCTGGCACGGAACTCTTTTCCGCCCTGTCGACTTCTGGCACGCTCTTTTCCGCCCTGTCGACTATTTTCCATGGTACGAAACCTGCAGGGTTTTCGAGGTTCGGTGATCCACCGCCTACCTCTCTCTTCGCCCATGGGAGCTCAGACCTTCCTTTCCCAGGATCCTCTGAACCCGTTAACCGCTCAGACCTTCCTTTCTCAGGATCCTCTGAAACCCGTTAACCGCTGGTCCGTCGGTCGACCGTCGTCCGCCCCTTCACCAGCCTAATCTCTCTCGACACAACGCCTCATTACGTTGGTTCCTAATAAAATTTCTTGTTTCTCTTGATAATATACCTTTCTAGATCAATGCCTTATAAAAAATTCTCAGCTTCTCGTCATAATTTTTTTTTCCTAAAATTTCTGCTTAAATTCCTAATATGACCCCTACATCCTGCACTAAAAAAATCTACCTATCCCCCTGGTCACGTTTTACGTCAGGCCAGTTCTGACGGAGTTCTTCATTCTGTCCTGTCCAACGAAATTCAGCATCTACGGTTGCTGAAAAAATTCCTGCTTTTCTTCACCAATTGCATTTTCAATAGCTTCAAAACGCTGCGCAATCTTATACGCTTCAGATATGGAATTATAATCATCTTGGTGTTCTAATAAATATCTCTTAATATTTAGTCTCGAACCTTCAATAAAACAATCCAGGCCTATACTATCAGAAAAACCTACTAATCCGCCATATCCCGATCGATATGATTTTGTGGCAATCTCCACCCTATTATAAAACTGATACACTGTTTCATTGGATAATTGCCTCAATTCAGCTAAATCTTTGAATTTCTTTCCAGCTGTCTTTCCTGGTAAATATGCCTGCGTCATTTCCTTTTCAAGTTCCTCTAAATTTATAATATTGGAGGAATCTCTATCCTCAAAAAAATTAAGCAATGGCCCTGTTACTCTAAGCGGTACTGCATCTATCACCTGCGAGTCTGACCAGCCTAGTAATGTTTTTACCCTTCTCAATTGGCTAAAAAAAGGTTTTATAAATTTTGCATTTTCAAGAACTGGAATATTTCCCAGGGGATCCATTACTGACCCAATTACTCTTTGATTCAAATTCTCATTGCTCTTATCCTCAATAGGTTTATCTGTTATATCATTCTCAGAATTATCCCCCATATTTACACTACTTCTTACCGTGGCATTTTCTTTGGCCATTAAATTACCCACAGTAGTCAAAAATTTTACGATTAAAGTGGGATTATAATCCCGACTTGAAGAATCAAAATTCAAAGGGATATTTAAACCTTTACTTCTTATTTCTTTGAAAAAGGATGAAGCAATATCTTTGTCAAATTCAGGATCTGAAGGATCTAAAATTGGAATTGCGCTCATTTTAAACGAGAAAAAAAAATATTAGTAAAACAAATTAATTAAGTCAACGCTCTAAAAACAAGGAAAAATCGTTATTCAACACTCCTAACAGATTTCCTACTCGCGTGCGAACTTAAAATGCATGACTTACTTTCGTAAATTGTCCTTCGACGTTCTTCACTTTCTTTTTTCAAAAACTGGAATCTGGAGCGGGAACCTTAAATTGAAGCGGGAACCTGGAACCTGGAACTGAACTGGAACCTGGAACTGAAGCTGGAACCTGGAACTGGAGCTGGAGCCTGGAACTGAAGCTGGAACTGAACTGGAACCTGGAACTGAAGCTGGAACGACGACACTGTAGGTGACGGGCCTCAAAATAAAATGTTTACTGCAATCTTGTAGGTGACGGGCCTCAAAAGAAAATGTTAACTGCAATCCTCTCCGGCAAAAACCGCTGCACCACTTTGTAAAGTTTTCTTTGTTCACTTCTCTCTGAATTGTCTATTTCTCTGTACAGTGAGACTTCTTCTCTTTAGGGCCTTATGGTAGCGTTGGCCTATTATCTGGGTTCTACCGGTGGAGGATGCCTAGAACCTCTAACCATCACATAGTCTGTGTTTAGAGTATAAAACGTTTATTTATACATATAATACAGTGAAGGTACATATGACGAGGACAGATACAGAATTCGAACTGACTCAAATAATCTAAATTGGTAACTTATATTCAGATACACATCTGGCCATTTGACAGAACTGTAAACATCTGATAAAGAGAATTTCTAAGAAATGGGGTTGTTGATTGTTGACAATTTGCAATGTTTGCATTTTAGATAAAGTTTATTCTGGGTTCAAGTGACCATGGGAAGAATTACACATACGAATCTCCGACATATATTTAGAATCTTAATTATTGGTTTTAAGCAAGAAAAACCTATTTCCAAAGTTTACAAGTCATCCAACCAAAATTTCAAGATAGCCATTTTGTTTAACATAGTTCAAAGGTCCAATATATATAGTTTTGATGATGATATGGCCCTCCATAGTCCCTGGGGAAGGACTGTATGCGGTATCAGACGTATCGATACCGCACGTATTGGTATCGGGCCTATTGTTGTCGCATGTATCGTATCGGGAATATCGGTATCGATATCCGTTATTGTTTTCTCAGTCATTTGCTAGGTTCAATTTTTAAGCATGTCCCGGCAAGGAGTAGGAGGGACCCAATTGATACTGGGCGAACAACAGAGGGCGTATTGAATACAGACAGAAGTTTACATCATTGCCAGATAAGAGCGTGTCTAACGGGACAGGATCATTGACACCTATTTCTACGTCAATGGATTTACGGAAGGTTTTTTTTACATCCCAAAAGGATGCCGAAACAAAAGAACATTCAGAAATTACTTTTAGGGGATTATTTGGGCGAAACAAATTAATCGTCATTTTAGGGATTTTTTGGGTGAAACAGTTAGAGACATTTTAGAGGATGATTTGAGGTGAAACTCTATGGTCGTTATAATACACAAGTACACAATATTGGATTAGTGAGAGAATTACGAGTGTGAACCATCAATGACTCTAACCCGAATGGACCTCAACCTCCAGGGGCCACCTCTCCCCAGCCCCCAAGACCCCTTCTGACCATTCCAACTTTTTTTGGGGGACACTCCCCAATTTTCAATATAGAGGCTCAAATTATGAGTTGAAAATGTGTAAGAAAAAAGTTAACAGAACGTCAACTTTGACCTCATCTTTCAAGATTTAGACAAGCAGATGGTATGAACATCCAATTCTGTTACTTTTTACCTAACATTTTCAAATATGGCATTTAGAATGTTACCCTTTTTTTAAAGTCCCCCCCCCCCAAGACCTAAAATGTTTCCTCATAATAACTATTTCTATTTACGAACCTTAGCGCATCAGCTATTCATACAAACATCCATCAATAAAATCCATATTAAAAAGAAATTTTCTTCACTATAAAAATTAAGAAATAACATAAACGTCCTTTTCCAAACACATTTTTGACCGTTCTGCTAAAATAAATGACTAGAAACAGTTGCAGACGTTCACGAAACGTTGAATCTTTCTTTGTTCTCTATAGTCCGGGTGTCATATGAAACATTTATTCATCACGTCCAGAATTTAGTGTATTATTAGCGATATCTAATAATGACAAAAAGTTATATCATTTTCTTAGGAGTGAAACAAACTCCTTTCAAATTAGCTAGTGAAAATATTAAACAATGTAGGCGACTTATGGAAACTAATATTTCTAGGGGGGTGGGGGTGATTCAAGGGTTCATTGGGTGCATTCTTATGCCCTTCTTTTTTTTAAATTAGCTAGTGAAGACATTAAACAATGTTACAAAAACTTCAGAATAGAGCTGTAAAATTGTTATCTGAATTTGATGATTCTGATGAGGTTCCTGCTCATGAGCATTTTAAAAAGAATAAGTTAATGGATGTATCCCAAATTCGTGATTACCAAGTCGTGACTTTCTCGTATAAATATTTGAATCAGCTGATCACCCCTGCTTTTGACAATATTTTTACTTTTAATAGAGACCGTCATGATCATAATACAAGAAAAGCTGATAACTTAACTCATGAGTTTAGGAGCACCACTCGGGCATCTTTTGTGATTCGCCATTATGGTCCCCATGTTTGGAATATATTGCCCGAGTGTGTGAAAAATGCGCCTAGTCTTCCGGCTTTCAAGTCACGGGCAAAGAAGTTTCTTTTATCTCGTGAGTGAATTTGGTGTCAAGCCCACTCCAGGTTGTCATTCTATTTAAGGTATTTCCCCGATTTACTTTGCTGTTTTTTTTTTGTTTTTTTTTCTATCTACTTCTTGTCTTTTCCTCTTTCTCTCTTTTTTTCCTTTATTCCTTCATCAGATGAGTTTCTTGTGTGTTGAGTAGCACAGTATGAATGTTGTTTTAATTAGCTGAGAGTGATAACCTCGCTTGCCCTTTCAAGCTTATTGCCTTTCTTGGCGGGCGATGATCAAACTCTCCCACATCGCGCGGGGTGGTGGGAACAAGAATATTCCCCTTTGCAAGTTTTGATATTTTTGCTGAAAAATGTGTCCTGGGTTGCGCCAGGGTTGAGATAAACCGTACGGTGGATTGGATACTCCCTCGGTTGCGGCCTGCGCTCGGGTGGTACCCTAGTGGAGGGAGGGGTACTTCGGGTTCTTGAGCGGGGACATGGAACCCAACCATCAGAAGAAATTGTGTGTCCCGTATGCATCTCAAATCATTGTGATATGCATTTTCTCAGGATGATTTCGTAAATAATGTCACTGTTAACAAACTGTCACCCCGACTTAACATCAGTTGGCCTGTGTCTGCTTGGAATGATAGCCCGTTTGTATGGTGAACAATAAAATTCCTTACATCCATAAAAATAAAACATCACCTCAAATGTCCTTCTGAACTCGAGTCACAAAAATAATAAAAGAATATGAAAAAAATAGGCTTAAAGTGAACGAGTAATGGTTTCAAGAAGCTGAGTGCCCAGATGGCAAGGGGCGCTTTCTCAGGTACTAACCTCAGGAAACTTCCCTTTCCATGGATAATTATCCTTCGCCAGCAGAAATCCCACCATTAGAAACTCCCCCCCCCTCTTCACCTAAAAAATGTATGCATATTTCCCGATAACAAATACTATACGTAAACAATAAGCAAAAATTGTAATTTGTAGACAATTCCCCAGTGGCTTTCGGGGTCTTGATAGTAGTATCTGACAAATGTCGGTCAGTATACTTCCCAATAAGAAATACTATAGGTAAACAATGGGCAAATTTCCTGAGTTACAAACTTTTCCCCAGGGGCTGTGGGGGTTTGGTTATCCTCAAAGACAAAGATACAGGGCTTTTCAACTATGCTGAACAAAATGGCTATATCGGAACTTTGATCGGATGAATTTTAAGGAAAAAGGCAGGTTGGAGAGGGCCAAACCCCCCAAATCTTTTTGGTCACTTTAAAAGGACACTAAAACTTTTAATTTACGTTCTAATGAGCCCTTTCTCGATATTCTAGGACTATTGCTTCGATGCAATTTCCCCGGAGATTGCAATCTTGGGGAGGGGGAGTTTTGTAGTTAGGTGAGGAGGGATATGCCTCAAAAGGTGCATTTTAATGTAACCCTTTCCAGGTCTAAAGCATATTTTAAATGTTTTTTGTACTCTCCTCACTGAACCCCCCCCCCCCTATCTAAAGTCTTGGCTGTGGCCCTGTGGCTTCGTGTAGATATTTAAACATAGATTAAATATCTAGATTAAATAGATTAAATATCACACTGTTTAATCTATGTTTAAAAAAACATAGATTAAATATCACGCTGTTATCTACCGCTAAAAATCAATAAATCACTTCTGTTTTAGAGTAGACATAAAACAGCTGTTGTTCTTATTGCTTTCTACCTATCTTTGACTAACCTCGTTTTTCATGGTACTTGTGCCAGGTTTTTGTCCTACTTCCTAGCTCAAAAACTTTCTTTCCACTGTATATTGACTACTATTCATTTTTTTCTGGTCTTATTTCCCTCTGATTTCCTGCGTTTTCGGCAATTTTGTATTTGTAGCGCTTTTCTTACTTCCAGAATTTACAGGCTTTTTCTTCTTTTCTTGTTTCGTTTTGACTCCCGAGTCATGAGCCAACCTCTATTTTCTTCTTTTCTCAGGTCCCTTAGAATCAGAGATGAGGCCGGAAAGAAACACTTCAGTATTTTTTTTCTTTTATTTTTTTCTATACTTGAAGCTTAATTTCAAGTACACATTTAGTTAACTGATCTATTATATTTTATTATAATTTTTTCCGTCAGAGTATCCTTAACAATGTTTTGATCATCTCCCAGAATTTTTATTAGCCTCAATGCAACAAGCTCACATAAGATTTATCAACCAGATTTATACCCAGTTCGACAAGATTCGCACTTTTGAACTTGGGTTACCTTTGTATTCGAGGAAATGTGACGTAGGTGAATCGAAACGAGGGTGCCTGGTCAGTCATCTGGGTATTTTCCCACAGTCTTAGGCAAAACAAGTTTTAGAAGATTGTAATTTTTTTCCAGTATTTTTTACTACTGCCCGCATCCTTAGGCCTTTTTTCCAACTCTAATACACTTTTATCTTTGACGAATCTTGTTTTTCATGGTACCTGAGCTAGTTCTTGTTTCCATTTTTCCTCCAATTTTTATGCCGGGATTTTGATTTGAGGGATCAAATTCACCTTGTGCGGTAGAGATTGGTAGAGCTATTTTGCTTAGAGTGTCCAGAGTAAAAATTGACTCCTTTACAACTTAGCAAACTTCTTTTCATCACACTGCAAGTTTTCCGTGACATAATCAAGCAGAAGCTTCCTATCCGTCTATGTCCTAATATTTTGATCATCCTTCTCGGCCCACTCAAAACCCTCTTGTTGTGTGTCAAATTCTACGCTTTTCACATACACGGTTCCCAAGTTCATTTTCACTCTGTTTCTATTTCAGTCCTGCTTCAACGAGTTTCGTGGACAAACTGAAGAGTCCGCTTTTCTCCGCGTTCGAAATAACTGATTATATCAATTTGGAATTTTCAGGAAATGAAACAGAATATAATGAAAAACACAATATTTGCATACTTCTAATACTACTACAACTACCATCACTACTACTACCAGAATACTCCATTTACAGTTTTGAAGGGAAACTCAAACTAAATCAAAAGACACTATGTGCAAGCAAATTGTCAAGATAGCGCATCTCAAGAATTGATTTGAACATTAAGTTGGAACTTTCAGAGAATACGTAAACGGGAAGATCATCCCACCAAAAGGCAATATGTGCACACTACTGCTAATGCTACTGTTATTGCTACATTTACTACTACTACTGCTGTTACTTCTATTGCAACTACTTGTAAGTCTAAGAATATTCAGATGAAAATTTCAAGAAGTATATGAACATTAAAGTTACCAAAGGGACATATCAGCAATGTAATAGCATTGGCTAGTTGTATTAAGTTGAAACTTCCAGGACTGGATGAGAGGGATGTTCTACTGACCAAAAGGCAATATACTGCTGCTAGTAGTACTACCGCTATTCAATATTATTACTAATAATACCAATACTACTACTGTAACTACTATTCCAACTATGCCTAAGCTTATGAAGCTGAAATTTTAAAGAAATTTTGAGGGGAGGGGGGGGGGGAAGTGGACTGAATCACAACACGCCGTCTGTATGTAGGTTATCAAAAGGATATAACAACAATATCTTAGGTAGAGTTTGGTGTGAAGTTATAACTAACAGGGCTTGTTAAGTTAAACCTAACAGGGCTTAGAAAGTTAAACTTAGGCGTTTAGGGTAGAGTTGAAGGGTGGGAGCTGCCATCATATACGTTTAAATTCTTATAAAGCCACTGGAAAGCCCACACGGGTTTAGGTCCCCCCCAGCAGAAAACACCCCCCGGAAAATACCCCCCACGGAGAATATCCACCCCTCTGAAAATACCCCCTCCCCTGTGGCTGGTTGGACTCTAATCACTTTTGACTTATAAAAATGGACTATAACTTTCTTTTAAGCTCTAAAATAGGGTTCTCTCATTATTTTGTTGTTTGGGAGGGAAAGGGATTTCTCAAAGGGTGCATTTTAATACCAAAACATCCCAATTCTCATTTAGCCTTCAGATATATGCAGAATTAGCTATAAGAGATAGACGAGTTGAGGTTGAAAATAGAAATTGATATATTATACCCAGGGCCACAGCCAAGACTTTAGATAGGGGGGGGGGGGGGTTCAGTGAGGAGAGTACAAAAAACATTTAAAATATGCTTTAGACGTGGAAAGGGTTACATTAAAATGCACCTTTTGAGGCATATCCCTCCTCACCTAACTACAAAACTCCCCCTCCCCAAGACTGCAATCTCCGGGGAAATTGCATCGAAGCAATAGTCCTAGAATATCGAGAAAGGGCTCATTAGAACGTAAATTAAAAGTTTTAGTGTCCTTTTGAAGTGACCAAAAAGATTTGGGGGCAACTGGCCCTCTCCAACCTGCCTTTTTCCTTAAAATTCATCCGATCAAAGTTCCGATATAGCCATTTTGTTCAGCATAGTTGAAAAGCCCAGTATCTTTGTCTTTGAGGATAACCAAACCCCCACAGCCCCTGGGGAAAAGTTTGTAACTCAGGAAATTTGCCCATTGTTTACCTATAGTATTTCTTATTGGGAACTATACTGACCGACATTTGTCAGATACTACTATCAAGACCCCGAAAGCCACTGGGGAATTGTCTATAAATTACAATTTTTGCTTATTGTTTACGTATAGTATTTGTTATCGGGAAATATGCATACATTTTTTAGGTGAAGAGGGGGGGGAGTTTCTAATGGTGGGATTTCTGCTGGCGAAGGATAATTATCCATGGAAAGGGAAGTTTCCTGAGGTTAGTACCTGAGAAAGCGCCCCTTGCCATCTGGGCACTCAGCTTCTTGAAACCATTAAACAAAACCAAAAAAAGAAACAAAATAAGAATTAATAATAGGTAAGTAATAAACAGTAAAAGCAATGAACCAACCAAAAAAACTTGGCCCAAAAAGTATCATGGGCCACGCAAAAACAATTTTCTTTCATCAAGGAATTTTGAAATCTGAATAAATTATGGAAGGACTTTACGAAAAAACAAAAGACAAAAGTAAAGCATTTACAAGTAAAACAAAGTATTTACTTGTTAGAAACGAAGCTACTGTTTCTTCCAATTTTATTCGTTTCCTTTCACTTTTTATTCGCTCTTTTAGTTCTCCTGTCGTTGAAACCACTTTCGCACCAAAAGTATTCATATATTCCGAGATTTCCTTTGCAGTTGATCGTTGGTTTGGATCTTCATTCAAACACATTGACTCTAAATATAGAGCCAACGGTGATATCTTTCCACACCTATTCTGTTTCATGACTAGCTCATCTAAAAGCTTTTTCAAAATTTTCCCCAAAGACCACGCTGTTACTAGACATGTTTTGCGATTTTCAAGCATTTTCCTAATGCCTTTGTGTCTTCTTAACTGATATCGCTGGATCCAACCCGGGCCCTTCAGATAAAGGTTTGTCACAATATAAAGACGATCAGACGGCTTGGCTTCAGATGGAACACCATAGTCATAGTCAATGTGGTGAGGCAAAATCGGTTTCATTTTCCCTCCAACCCTAGTACTAAAGTTAAAATTAGTGATTGTCACATTTAAGTTTTCATCAATAAGTATATTGTTTGGCGTTAGATTACCATGAACAATTCCAGACTCTTCTAATCTCAAAACTATAGATACTATTTGCTGGAATATTTGTAGTACGTCTGATTCTCTCAACGATATTTTTTCCCGACTGATTTGTGACATGAATTTGAACAGATTTAAAGATTTGTTACTATATTCTGTAACAATAATAGCCTTTTCTTCGTCAACATATTCATCGACAAGTTTTGAGCAACCTTCTATGTTTTTCACTTTTTTCATCCAGTATAGTTCAGTCGGTACCATTATTCCAGACGCTTCATCTCGGATCATGCAACAATCTTTTAGAAACAAACAATTCCTACACTTTCTGTTAAGTTCTATAATTTTTATGGCAACTCTTTTTTCGTCGTCATTTTTGAATTTCCCACGATAAACATTTCCTCTCCAATGTTCTATCTGAAAGTATTTGTCACCAAAAGCCTCCGCAATCCATGTTTCGATTTTATGATCGTTCATTTTTGTGATGCTATCTTCACATCTAGCTTTAGAAATTATTGCTCCAGCATACTTAACAGTGCATTTTACTGCTCTACGTATGTTGTTCCTAAAAGATTCGAAGTCCATGAGTAGCCTACTCTCCAGCTCAGATAGCCAGCAATTATTTCTATAATCAGAAAACTGCTTTTCAACATAAGTGTGAATTACTTCTTTCTTTTCTGAATAGTCTTCGAGCCCAGTTACAGTTTGAAGCCAATCAAATCTTTTTTCTTTTTGACTAAGCACATTACAGCATGAATACTTTGTTGCTTCTTCTGTTCGTTCATTATCATATGGTTTCGCTTCATAGTCAGGTAAATTATGAAAAAAAGGCTCTATACGAGCTATAACCAGAACTTGGCATCCAATCTCTAAAGATATATTTTTTGTCCCATTTAAAGTCCCAAATGCTACCTACCTCTTCTTTTTCATGAGTCAGCAGCCCAATGCCAAAAATTCTCTGACGCTCACTCAAAGTCTCGTGTCTCATTGCTCTAGTACAGTTTTCACCAAACACCCTCTTTTTAATCAGAGGATACACCACTTTTCCATCAATATGTTTTGATGTTTGTTTAATCGAATGACCTTCATAGTGATGAAGAATCTTTGGTAAACAACAACTTGCCTCTGTCTTCCAAAAGGATATGAAGTTAACGCCGTGTGTTTTTCGTGTTGTTCTCAAATTTTCTTGATAGACTGATTCAAATTCACCACCGTTAGGTGTTATGCCTGTGAAGAATGTCTTAGTTAATAATTCATTTGGTTTTACATCACATTGAAATTTGTCATCGTAGTTCCAAGTACTTGCAAATGTTTTCAGTTGAGGTTTCAGCCAATCTTTTAAAAGTCTCTTCATTTTGCTTATTCAGTAATGGCTATGCTGGACCTCGTAAAGCAGTTTATATACTGATATGACGTCATTTCATTTGATTTTCAATGACGTTGAGCTGTGATTTTCTTATATGTATGCTTTGATGGTACTCTATGGTTTCTATTTGGATTTCTTTTCAAAATTAAATTAGTTACTATGGCCTAGAGTTAGTTCTTTACCATATCTTAACAGTTTTTTTATAATAATAAATTATATTTGTTAATTACAAAAGGTTTCTGTATACAGCAATTCCTTTAAAATGAGCCATTAGACAGCTCTTTATTATGAACACGAACTGTTTGATTTAATACTTCAGTTACATGGGTTACAGTTCGTTCCTTATTGTATCAAACAGTTCGTGGTAACGAACTGTAAGTAAGGAGCGACCCGGCTCAATGGTAACCGAAACTCTAGAAAACGGTATTTTGATACAAAAAGATACATCAAAAGAATCATATTTTAATGCTGATTTCAAATATATAAGTTTTATCAAGTTTAATTCTACCCATCAAAAGTTAGGCGCCTGAGAAAATTTGGCTGATTTTCGAAAAAAGGAGGAAAGACCCCCTAAAAATTATAGAACCTTAATGAAAATCACACCATCATATTCAGCGTATCAGAGAACCCTACTGTAGAGGTTTCAAGCCCCCATCTACAAAAATGTGGAATTTTGCATTTTTTGCCAGAAGAAAGATCACGGGTGCGTGTTTATTTTATTTTTTTTTCCAGGGGTAATCGTATCGACCCAGTTGTCCTAGAATATCGTGGGAGGGCTCATTGGAATGGAAATTAAAAGTTCTAGTGCCCTTTTTAAGTGACCAAAAAAAATGGAGGGCAACTAGGCCCCCTCCCACGCTCATTTTTTCCCCAAAGTCACCTGACCAAAATTTTGAGATAGCCATTTTGTTCAGCATGTTCGAAAATATAATAAGTATGTCTTTTAGGATGACTTAATCCCCCGAAGCTCCCGGGGGGAGGGCTGAAAGTTATGAACTTTACCCAATGTTAACATATAGTATTGGTTATTTGGAAGTATACAGACGTTTTCTGGGGAGATTTTTCCTGGTAGTGGGAGGGGGGGGGGTTGGTGGGTCGGGGGTTATGTGGGAGGATATTTCCATGAAGGAAGTTTTCATGGGGGAAGGGACATTGCTATGAAGGGGACGCCGGACTTCCCAGCATTATTTAAAAAAAGATCAGAAATTTAATATAAAAAAAAAACAAGTATTTCAACTGCAATAGCAGCAACATCGAAACTTTAAACGAACAGAAAATCTTACATATATGATTGGGTTCACCCCGTAGTCAATACCTCGCTCTTTAAGCCAATTTTTTAGTACTTTCATAAGAGCTATTTATTCTAATTAACGGCCTTTGTGATTAAGCGGTCATTTTTAAAGAATTGGAACAAAATTCGAACTTTCGCTTAAAGAGCAAGGTATTGACTAGGGGGTGAACCCCCTAATAAACGAATTAAAAATATATGAATATAAAAGTTCGTTACGTAAGTTAATTCTTAAGTTACGTATATTTATTACTAATAAAAACGTTCGTAAATAAAATAAAACAAGTTTCGAGAAAGCCATTTAACTAAATAAAAGTAAATCTATATGAAAATTTTGTTTTAATTATTCATGTACGGTGAGCCAAGATCCAAACCTGCATTTATTCAAAAACGTTCAAAAATTAAAAAAACAAGTTTTTTTAACTGAAAGTAAGGAGCGACATTAAAACTTAAAACGAACAGAAATTATTCCGTATATGAAAGGGACTGTCCCCTCCTCAACGCCTCGCTCTTTACGCTAAAGTTTGACTCTGTCTCACAACTTTATTTTTTAAAACAATAAAAAACTCTAGCGTAAAGATCGAGGCCCTGAGGAGGGGACAGTCCCTTTCATATACGGAATAATTTCTGTTCGTTTTAAGTTTTAATGTCGCTCCTTACTTTCAGTTAAGAAACTTGTTTTTTTATTTAATCAAGCCAAAGAACGGTAAGTTTGCTATACATAAGTTTTGGACAAGAGGGCTCTAATAGTATACTTTTCGTTTTGATCTGAATCTTTTTTCAGGAGTTATGGGTTAATTTAGTATTTACTATGGGGCGTGATCGTCTCTTACTAGGTTGCTAGCTACCGCTGCAAACCGGAAAGCTAGCTACCGCTGCAACCCAGATTACGAACTGTTTGATTACAAACAGGAAAAAGCCTACGGCTTTTTCTTCTTTGGAGTAGTAAGAGACGATCCTCAAAGAATCAGGCTGCTAATTAAGTCCAATATATGCAATGGTTAGCTCTTTTGATGATCACCTTTTGATACAAGCATAATGAAATTACAGATTCTGTACTGAGAATATTAGACTTGATCGTCTCTTAATAGGCTGCTAGCTACCACTGCACCCAGGATAAATGAAATCTATTTAAAAATATCAGTCATCACTACGAACAATAGTTCGTCCTTTAATGTAAAACTACCGCTGCCACCCGGATTAAGGAGTTATGGGTTTTTATATTTCTTAACATTGGACGTGATCGTCTCTTATTAGGTTGGTAGCTACCGCTGCAACCCGGTCTAGTATGATCATTAAGGAAAATACTTCATCTATATAATGATCCCTTATAATACTTCAGTTACTGTGGAATAAAGTTCGTTCTTTAATGTAAAAAAAATATCCCGTTTATGGAGAATAACGTGGTAAAAGTCAGTTTGCTTGATTTTCAAGCCAATATATTTTCTTTGTTATTCAATCCAAACGGCAGTAAGTTTCCTTTATAGAGGTTTCGGACAAGGCGGTTCTAATGGTGTACTTTTTGTTTTGATCTGACTCCTCTGTTAGGAACTATGGGTTTTTATATTTCTTAACATTGGACGTGATCGTCTCTTACTAGGTTGCTAGCTACCGCTGCAACCCGGAAAAAATATCCCGTTTAGGCAGAATGTTGTAGTAGCTGCCACTTTTCTTGATTTTCAAGCCAATATGTTTCCCTTGCTGTTCAAGCCAAGGGACAGAAAGTTTACTATACAGGGGTTTCGGATAAGGCGGTTTCTAATGGTGTACTTTTTGTTTTGATCTGACTCCTTTTTTAGGAGCTATGGGTTTTTATATTTCTTAACATTGGACGTGATCGTCTCTTACTAGGTTGCTAGCTACCGCTGCAACCCGGATTGGACGTGATCGTCTCTTACTAGGTTGCTAGCTACCGCTGCAACCCGGATTCGTTCTTTAATGTAAAGAACTGTTTAAAACACAGTTAGAAATACTTTTTTCTTGAGGCGGTGTTCCAGGAATTTGTTCTAAATCATTAGTCTTGCAAAGACATATACTAATAACCCTAACAGGCTCGTTTTCGCCATAGTTGAAAAACATTGCTTTTCCTTTGCTGTTGATAGGTATGCTTATATATATATTTTTATTGCTGCTACATAAACTGCAATTGCTCCTTCCAAAATTAATATACGAATTTTCTAAGAAGTACGCCTCCGTATATTCACTGTGTTGTCGAACATTTTCCATTGCATCTATAAACTGTTCCGCAGTTGCCAATCCATACCTTGGAAGCTTTTCATTAAACTGACAACATTTCTTTTGGATATTACTATGAAGCTTTGCCAAAGCATTTCTAGCCGACTTTTCAACAGCATCCGCTCTTTCAAAGAGAATTTTAATCTGTAATTTTGAGTGTTTTTTGTCATCCTGGTTAAACATGCGTAAAATGCTTCTCAATTTAAGAAGATCAGCCTGCATTTTTGCCATATTCTTGTATTTCTAAATGTAATTTTTCCCTTTGTCCTTATGCGTTCTTCGGCACAACCTTGCAGAGAATATAATTTTTTCATTATAGCTTTTGTCACCCAAGTATCTACCCATTATTCTGGTAGGAACTTTTTTCTTATGTTTGTTTCGGTAATCTTTATCGTTGTCATACCGTTCCTTGCTCTTTTGTTTGGCTGTCTCAATTTTTGCATGTCTATAATCCTCATCATTAGGATAACACTCCTTGCTGTTTTGTTTGGCTCTCTCAATTTTCGCATCTCGATACGCCTAGTCGGTTGAATACCTTTGCTTTTCTCTTTTCAAGATGTTGTCTCTGTTTTTTGTATAGTACTGTTTTTTTTAAATTACGTATGACTCGCTTAGAAGGCATCTTATTACAAAACAAGAAATAATATTCTTATCTAATTAACACTTCTTAAGACTCGTATCATGTACCCATAACCTAACAAAAAATAAAACTAATTTTTAAATTTTCAGGTATTTTGTTAGTTTGAATGAAAAGATTAAAATTATTGCTCAGATATCATAAATATTTTGCAGTTTACATAATAACTTTAGCGATTCTAAACTGAAAAATTAAATATATTAAAAAATTTAATTTTTTGGTCTGAAAATACATAGTAAATCCCACATCGGATAGTTAGAACCTAACCAAAAATAAAACTAATTTAACATTTTGAGGTATTTTTCTAGCTTGAATTGAAATATTCAAACTATTGCTCGGATACCATGGATATTTTTGCAGTTTACACAAGCTGCAAAGAACGCATAAGGACAAAATTAAAAATTATATTCAGAAGTCCAAAAAGATGGCAACAATGCAGGCTGATCTTAGTAAATTGATAAAAATTTTACGAATGTTTTACCGGGATTACGAAAAATGTTCAAAATTAAAGATTAAAATTATCTCTGAAAGAATGGATTTTGTTGAAAAGTCAGCTAGAGATGCTTTTGCAAAAGTTCATAGTAATATCCAAAAGAAATGTTGCATGTTTAGTGAAAAGCTTCCAAGGTATGAACCGGCAACTGTGGAACAATTTACAGATGTAATGGGAAATCTTATGCATCACTGTGAACATATGGAGGCATAATTGTCCTTTACTTAGTTTCAGCTTAAATTGGATGATCGAGACTTTATGTACTAACTACATCCAAAGACTATGACGTCATTGATCAATATTGTATATAAAAAATTAATTTTTTCGAAAAAAATAATTAATTTAAAAAAAATTAAGTACAAATAGCGCTAGATCTAGAGATTTCCTTTAAAATGAGCCATTGAACAACTCTACGATGTTCCAGTGCCAAGCTATCTGTGGAAAAGAAAGAAAGAAAAAAATATCCTGTTTATGGAGAATAACGTGTTTTAAGTCAATTTTCTTGGTTTTCAAGACAATATATTTTCTTGGTTTTTCAAGCCAAATGGCGGTAAGTTTCCTTTATAGGGGTTTCGGACAAGGCGGTTCTAATGGTGTACTTTTTGTTTTGATCTGACTCTTTTTTTAGGAGTTAGGGGTTTTTATATTTCTTAACATTGGACGTGACCGTTGCTTACTAGGTTGCTAGCTACCGCTGCAACCCGGAAAAGAGAAAAAAATATCCCATTTAGGCAGAATGTTGTAGTAGCTGCCACTTTTCTTCATTTTCAAGCCAATATATTTCCCTTGCTGTTCAAGCCAAGGGACAGAAAGTTTCCTATACAGGGGTTTCGAACAAGGCGGTTCTAATGGTATACATTTTGTTTTGATCTGACTCCTTCTTTAGGAGTTATGGGTTTTTATATTTCTTAACATTGGACGTGATCGTCTCTTGTCTCTTACTAGGTTGCTAGCTACCGCTGCAACCCGGATTACTGTAAATATAATTTGAACTCTCCGATTGTACAGTCGTATATCAGTTTCTATGGGCGAGAGATCGTTCTTTACTGTAAACTCTAATATAAAACTATGATGACATTCATTAGTTATCTAGTAGGGTTTCAGACAAGGTAGTTCTAATGATGTACCTTTGTTTTGATCTGACTCTATTTTTAGGAGTTTTGGGTTTTTATATTTCTTAGCATTGGACTGATTGTCTCTTTCTAGGTTGCTAGCTACTGTTTCAACCCGGATTCACATATATAGTTATGAGAGGTAGATTGGCCGAGTGGTCCAAGGTGCTGGTGTTAGCCACCAGTCTCTTCGGAGGCGTGGGTTCAAATCTTACCGCTGGTATACGATTATGATTAATGTACAATCAAATATATTTGAAAAGACTGCAGTATGAAAAGACATCAAAAATGTAGTTTTTAATTGAAAAATTTATTCTCTCTTGGAAATAATTTATTTTAGTAACAAAAGATTTTTAACCCAATTAATTTCCTTTAAAATGAGCCATTGAACAACTGTCTACGATGTTCCATTGCCAAGCTATCTGTGGAAAAGAAGAAAGAAAAAAGAAAAAAAATATCCCGTTTAGGCAGAATGTTGTAGTAGCTGCCACTTTTCTTGATTTTCAAGCCAATATATTTCCCTTGCTGTTCAAGCCAAATAACAGAAAGTTTACTATACAGGGGTTTCGGACAAGGCGGTTCTAATGGTGTACTTTTTGTTTTGATCTGACTAATTTTTTAGGAGCTATGGGTTGTTATATTTCTTAACATTGGACGTGATCGTCTCTTACTAGGTTGCTAGCTACCGCTGCAACCCGGATTGCTAGCTACCACTGCAACCCGGATTAGCTGTACGGATTTATTTAAAATCAAATGTAACCGCGTATGACGTCATATATACCACATACCTCTTTTTCTTTTCCCTTTTGCATCAGTTACTATGAAATAGACTTCGGTCCTTACTGTAACATTACTGTGGAAGAGTTTACAGATGTAATGGGAAATCTTATACATCACTTTGAATAGTGGAGGTATAATTGTCCTTTACTTAGTTTCAGCTTAAATTCGATGATTGAGCCTTTATGTAATATAACTACATCCAACGACTATGACGTCATTGATCAATATTGTATATAAAAAATTAAGTTTTTCGTAAAAAATAATTAATTAAAAAAAAATTAAGTGCAAAAGGCGCTAGATCTAGAGATTTCCTTTAAAATGAGCCACTGAACAACTCTCTACGACGTTTCAGTGCCAAGCTGTCTGTGGAAAAGAAGAAAGAAAAAAAAATATCCCGTTTAGGCAGAATGTTGCAGTAGCTGCCACTTTTCTTGATTTTCAAGCCAATATATTTCCCTTGCTGTTCAAGCCAAGGGACAGAAAGTTTCCTATACAGGGGTTTCGGATAAGGCGGTTCTAATGGTGTACTTTTTGTTTTGATCTGACTCCTTTTTTAGGAACTATGGGTTTTTATATTTCTTAACATTGGACGTGATCGTCTCTTACTAGGTTGCTAGCTACCGCTGCAACCCGGATTTACTATGGGCTGAAGTTCGTTCTTTACTGTAACTACCGCTGCAACCCGGATATTTTAAACCCCATTAATTTCCTTTAAAATGAGCCATTGAACAACTCTCTACGATGTTCCAGTGCGAAGCTATCTGTGGAATTACTAACCTATACTATAATTAAGTGGCGTATAAAATTTAGTATAGGCAAGAGGTCGTTCTTTATTATAAAAATTCGTTCTTGACTATAAAACTTTACTAACCTATACTATAGTTAAGTGGCCTATAAAATTTAGTATAGGCAAGAGGTCGTTCTTTATTATACATTTTTTGCAAAAAAACTGATTCTATTTTAAAAATAATTTGTTTTAATTACAAAAGGTTTTTATCTCCGTTAATTTTCTTTAAAATGAGCCATTGAACAACTCTCTACGACGTTCCAGTGCCAGCTATCTGTGGAATTACTAACCTATACTATAATTAAGTGGCGTATAAAATTTAGTTTAGACAAGAGGTCGTTCTTTATTAAAATGATGGAAATTACATAATCCCTATTTATGTTTCAGTTAACATGGGCTAAGTGTCGTTCTTTATTGTAAAACTTTTAATATGTTGAATTAAAAGCACTATCTTTTCAATTTAAAATTTAAAAAAGAAACTTGTTTATTTACATTCTAGCTAAAATAATGAAGATAATATGAATGAACCACAGGGTTCAGTTTCTTTGGACTTGAGTTCGTTTTTTAACTATAAATACAAACAGGAAAAAGCCTACGGCTTTTTCTTCTTTTAAATAGTAAGAGACGAAACTCAAACAATCAAGTAGCTAACTAAGTCCAGTGTATGGAATGGTTTGTTATTTCAGTGATTTACTAACCTATACTATAGTTAAATGGCCTATATAATTTAGTATAGGCAAGAGGTCGTTCTTTATTATAATTAGCTAAAATAATGAAGATAATATGAATGAACCACAGGGTTCAGTTTCTTTGGACTTGAGTTCGTTTTTTAACTATAAATACAAACAGGAAAAAGCCTACGACTTTTTCTTCTTTTAAATACTAAGAGACGAAACTCAAACAATCAAGTAGCTAACTAAGTCCAATGTATGGAATGGTTTGTTATTTCAGTGATCGTCTTTTAATGTAAATTACTATAAAGTTCATTAACATGAACTGTTTAATTGCTTCAAAATTCAAATATCTTTGAAAAGACTGCAGTATGGAAAGACATCAAAAATGCAGTTTTTGGTGGAAAAATTTATTCTCTTTTAGAAATAATTTATTTTAGTTACTATAGATTTTTAACCCAATTAATTTCCTTTAAAATGAGCCATTGAACAACTATCTACGATGTTCCAGTGCAAAGCTATCTCTGGAAAAGAAAGAAAAAAAGAAAAAAATATCCCGTTTAGGCAGAATGTTGTAGTAGCTGCCACTTTTCTTGATTTTCAAGCCAATATATTTCCCTTGCTGTTCAAGCCAAAGGGCGGTAAGTTTCCTTTCAAGGGGTTTCGGACAAGGCGGTTCTAATGGTGTACTTTTTGTTTTGATCTGACTCCTTTTTTAGGACTATATGGGTTTTTATATTTCTTAACATTGGACGTGATCGTCTCTTACTAGGTTGCTAGCTACCGCTGCAACCCGGATAGAATACCTTTGCTTTTCTCTTTTCAAGATGCTATCTCTGTTTTTTTTTTGTAGTACTGTTTTTTTAACTTGCGTGTAGCTTGCTTTGATTTAAGCATTATGTAATCATGAATGAGACCATTTACATCTTTGTCCCTAATTATATAGTAATTATGACGTCATGGCGTAATGATATTTCATGGCGTCATGGCGTAATGATATTATTTCATGACGTCTTCAGAAACAACAGCATAATGTCGTGTTTTTCTATTCACGTCATAGCTCTAATAAAAATATGACGACATTCATTATTTATCTAGTAGGGTTTCAGACAAGGTGGTTCTGATGATGTACTTTTGTTTTGATTTGACTCTATTCTTGGGAGTTCTGGGTTTTTATATTTCTTAGCATTGGACGTGATCTTCTCTTACTAGGTTGCTAGCTACCGCTGCAACCCGGATAAATGTACATGCCTATGCTGTAGTTAAGTTGCCTATGCAAGATAGTATAGGCAAGAGTTCGTCCCTTATTTTAAAATTATTAAACCTTGTTTACAAACAGGAAAAAGCCTAAGGCTTTTTCTTCTTTGGAGTAGTAAGAGACGACTTTCAAAAAATCAGGCAGCTAACTAAGCCCAATGTATCCAATTGTTTGTTCTTCTAATGATCGTCTTTTAATATAACGTCTGTTACTAGGTTGCGAGCTACCGCTGCAACCCAGATTGTTTAATAACAAGCCGACATATTTTCTTTGTTGATTGAGCAAAGAGACTTCGGGTTACAGCTGCCACTGCAACCTGGATACCGCTGCAATCTGGATAGCTTGCAGCTGCCCCTGGAACCACCATATATCACTTACTATGGGCGCGAGATCGTTCTTTAATGTAATCCTTTATGTTCGTTCTTTACTGTAATTGTTTTGCACTCTCAATTATTACTTCTCGATACGCCTGGTCGGTTGAATACCTTTGCTTTTTTCTTTTCAAGATACTATCTCTGTTTTTTTGTAGTACTGTTTTTTTAACTTGCGTGTAGCTTGCTTTGATCTAACCATTATGTATTCATGAATGAGACCATTTACAGTTTTGACGTTTCTTATATAGTAATTATGACGTCACGGCGGAATGATTTTATTTCATGACGTCATGGCCCAATGGTATTATTTCATGACGTCTTCAGAAACAACAATATAATTTCGTGTTTTTCTATTCACGTCATAGCTCTAATATAAAACTATGATGACATTCATTATTTATCTAGTAGGGTTTCAGACAAGGTAGTTCTAATGATGTACTTTTGTTTTGATCTGACTCTATTTTTAGGAGTTTTGGGTTTTTATATTTCTTAGCATTGGACTGATCGTCTCTTACTAGGTTGCTAGCTACTGCTGCAACCCAAATTCACATATATATTTATGAGAGGCAGCCTGGCCGAGTGGTCCAAGGCACTGGTGTTAGCCACCAGTCTCTTCGGAGGCGTGGGTTCAAATCTTACCGCTGGTATACGATTATGTTTGAAAGACTGCAGTATGAAAAGACATCAAAAATGCAGTTTTTGGTGGAAAAATTTATTCTCTTTTAGAAATAATTTATTTTAGTTACTATAGATTTGTAACCCAATTAATTTCCTTTAAAATGAGCTATTGGACAACTCTCTACGATGTTCCAGTGCCAAGCTATCTCTGGAAACAAAAGAAAAAAGAAATATCCCGTTTAGGCAGAATGTTGTAGTAGCTGCCACTTTTCTTGATTTTCAAGCCAATATATTTCCCTTGCTGTTCAAGCCAAGGGACAGAAAGTTTCGTATACAGGGGTTTCGGACAAGGCGGTTCTAATGGTGTACTTTTTGCTTTGATCTGACTCTTTTTTTAGGAGTTTTGGGTTTTTATATTTCTTAGCATTGGACGTGATCGTCTCTTACTAGGTTGCTAGCTACCGCTGCAACCCGGATGATCGTCTCTTACTAGGTTGCTAGCTACCGCTGCAACCCGGATGATTTTTAATCTAATGATCGTCTTTTAATGTAAATTTTTTACACCCATTCACTATCAAATTTATGCGCGCGTAACCTTTTAGTTTAGATATTAAGTAGGTCTACTTCGCTATTAATATTTATTGAGTATATAAACCAACTAATATATATATTTAGTTATATACAATTAATATATGTAAGCTAACTTACAATAAGTTAGTATGTTTTACTATTTTAGAGCAGGAAAGGATATGGACGAACAGAACAGGCAGGAACAGAGCATATTGTTGTAGTGAGTTCACTGTTGCAAATGTAGTCATTTATGTAGTAGCTGATTTCTGCTCGGTTAAAATATTTTATTTTCTATGAAGGTATAACTTTCATTGTGTATGAACTATTTAGGGCTTTTTGTAGAGGAAAAGCTGTAAATCAAATAGATGCTCGCTTCATCAGGTTCAAACAATACTATTCGAAGTATTTAGGGGTTTTTGTGGAGGAAAAACTGTAAATCAAATAGACGCTCTCTTAATCAGGTTCAAACAATACTATCATTGTGTATGAAGTATTTAGGGATTTTTGTGGATGAAAAACTGATCAAATAGATGCTCTCTTGATCAGGTTCAAACAATAAGAGAAATCACTTACTCTGATTTAACAAAATATCTGTTCATATTTGATTTCTTTTTCTCCTTTTAAATTTATTAAGGGAGTATGGATAAGGCTTAGCCTCACATTAGACCTCTAAAAGGAAGCAGAAATTCCTCAGATATATTTTAAGATCACAGGAAGCTGATAATAGAAATAGAAAATAAGTACTTTTAATGCATTTTTTATTTTCACTTTGCTTTACTCTTACCGAAAGATAAAGGACCGCTTCTGTCATGGCAGCCAAACGGGCGTGTTTGCTTAAATATTTTAGCAACTAACCTATATTTTAAAGATTATCGGAAACATCAGTATTTTATAATACAAAATGAGTTCTTGGCCACGTCCAGAAAATTTCAGGTTAGATCCAAAGAATTTTAGAGCTTTAAATAAAATCTAGAAACTAAAGAAAGAAAATAGATTTTAATTTCAGCTTGTTCTAAATTTTTTAATTTGGGAGGACGCTCTATTGTCACGGGACCTTTTTTTAATGCCTGTTACAGCCATGATAAATTGCCAAAGTAGCATTCTCAACTAGTTCCCCAAATGAAAGAAAAGATTATTAGGTCTGACCAAACTAAACACCTTTTGCTAAGTTACATTAAAGAATTAATTTTGCCTTGATCTTAGTCATTTTTTTAGTTCACCAAAGACCACTTCATTTTTTTTATCGTTATTGTTTTAGACAGGTTGTAATCTAAAGCATGCAAAGTATCTTTTGATTAATGTATCAGCTTGATTAACCCGTTAAGGCCCAAGAAAAAAATGTCGGAGATTCTAGTTGTCCTTTTCACCAGTTTCTTTTTATCACATAAGTAAGCCAAAAATGCATTTATAGATTTTTCCTGTTTCCGGATTCCAAGACACAAGCTGTCCTATTTATAGGACAGTGGGCTCTAGTGGTATCAAAGTATACATGATTTCATCAAGTATATTTTTAATGCCAAAAACGGAATTGAATGCAACACAAACCCAAAAGAAATCAAAACTTAGTGTGGTAAGACGCAAAACAGCCAGTGCACAGGGTGACGTCACATTTCTCACAGTAGCTCAGTGGTTTTTTCTTGCAGCTTTTGCCTTGGCATCGTCGATGCTTTTCGCGCTTCACTAGGAAGTGTCCTATTCTATCATATCGGGTGCTGACTGGTGGCACAGAAACTGGTCTTCCTTCTAACATTGAAGACCTTGGTTCCCCTCTTCCGTAATTTATTTTCAAAAGGGCTCGTGTGACCTCCCGTCTAAAATCTACAAGTCATTTCCTTTTCTTTGTCAGCCACCATATTGACTAGTGTACAAGCATTGACGACAGCCATGTCTAACAGGCGCACGAATAGAGCCCAATACCATTTCTTTCCTCTAATAGACACAGCATACTTGCTGACAAGCCAGTCATTTAAATCAACTCCACCCATGCACCGGTTGTATTGCCTGAGAGGATGCGGCTGCTCCACTGCCGTCTTTCCCATCTGTCCCTTAACTCTTCGTTCAACCGGTCTTAGTGGATCTAGGCTGAGATGGTTGGATGCAACAGAGACAACGTTATTGTCCTGCCATTTTACGACCAATATATCGTTGGCTGCATCAAACCGATAATCATAGGCTCCACGTTGCTCCTTCTTAAAATCCTTGTTGGAAGGGAAAGGGCACCTTACCAATTGGTTTTCTCTAACCCTCCCAGTCGCTCGAAAGCCAGCTCCTTTCAGATCACACAAAAGCTGATGACTTGTAAAGAAATTGTCAAAATATACCTCGTGGCTGATGCCATTTTCAACAATTTCCAGTAGTTTTTTCACGACTCGAGACCCTAGGCCTTCTTTAGCAGTCTGAGATGGGGCACTAGGCTCCTTCCCCGAGTACAGATGAAACTGATCGCAATAGCCATCCGAAGTGCAATAACCTCCTAGTTTATATCCGTATCGAATGGGCTTACCTCGGATGAACTGCTTCAGGCTTTGTTTCCCGTAATACTTCACAATCATTTCGTCGATGGATAGATGCTGAGAGAAAATTCCAAACTGCTTAAAGTTTACGTTGATTATGTCGAAGAGGGGCTTCACCTTGAAATCCCGCTGATCTTTGAGGCTTTGAACTGTATCGTTGTCCACGAAGTGGATGTTTTCTTTTATCTTCATGAATCGATTTCTGGACATTGCTTGCTTGACCAGGTCACTTCCAAGATCTTCATCGACTGACCAATAAGCTCTTTGGGAGTACAATCTATTATAGCCCGAAAAAATCAGTATTCCCACGAACACACGTATTTCGTTAGCTGATGTAGTGAAGTCAAAGTTTCCCTTAGACGTCGCAAAATTAACCGTTTCACGAGAAATGAGGTCAAAAAATTTATCGTCTAGAAACAAAGCCAAAACCTCTACTGATGTTTTTCCTTCTATTGCTTCTCAGGTTTTCTCAAGCGCCTTAGCTGCTCCCTCGCCCAAGTTTTGCCAAGGAAAGGTTCCTTTTTGGTTCTTCCATTTCGGGTTCACGGCTTTGAACTGCCTCTTCTGTGGCCCACCTCTCGTTGATGCACCCTCTTCTTCTGTGAGGATGATGTGGTTCCTTTTTGCTTCTTCCATTTCGGGTTCACGGCTTTGAACTGCCTCTTCTGTGGCCCACCTCTCGTTGATGCACCCTCTTCTTCTGTGAGGATGATGTTGTCGATGTCTTCAAATTGTTCTTCTTCGAGAGGACCTGGTCTGAAATCTACTTCAACAGTTCCCAGGACGCCATTTACAATCGGAGCCGCCGTGTTGTCGTCATTTCCTTCATCTTCATCAGATGCTTGATCGGGATCAGGAGGCAGGACAACAACTTGAATATCTTCACATGCAAATTCTTCGTCTTCTAGGAGGTCTAGAGCTTCGCTAAGTGAAATGCAGAAATCTGGAAGACGAAGAAAAATGTATAGAAAAATTTATAGATATTTTTTCCATGGCGACTAATAGGCTAAAGCTGAAGGATGATAAAGAACCCACATTATTATTGTTACTTTTTCTTATACCCGACCAAATTGGGAAAAACGGAATAAGAGAAAACAAGAAAAACACACATGGATATCATAAGTAAACTAAACGCATAGGTGAACACTCGGAAGAAAATTGCAGAGAGATTTATGACTGAAACCAGAAAAAGTGTAGATAAACTTTTCCCCAAGTTGTCACAACAAAGAATAAACCAAAGACTCATTAAATTTTTTTTTTTTAATCTCGAGTGAAATTAGTAATAAAAACTTAATCCTTGAAATTTCACGTACAAAAAGTAACCCTTACAGCCCACTGTCCTATAAATATGACATCAACGTAAAAAGCCGCAAAACTATGAACTTACTTGTCAGGTCTGTTTTTATTCAGGAATAAGGTTAAATATACAGTTGTCTAACTGCTATCAAAGTCACTACTGTCTATGGGAATTCTAACTATTTTTTACCGAATTTTGAAAACTACCCTTTTGCAATTATGCTAATTGTAACTTAAATAACGCCACTGATCTGATATTGAATGATCAACTGACCTAGAAAAATTAACCTATATTAATGGTTAATGGTTTAGGTTAAGTTTAATGGCTCATTTTAAAGGAAATTGCTACATCTAATGCATTGTGTAATTAAAAACAAAATACTACTACTACTACTACTAACAACTCACCGCAGCACCAAGCCGCCTGAGGCCAACACAGCCACGCATCATTTTTACATAAAAAAACGATAAAGTTCATTATAAATTGTTTCTGTCAAGAGAAACTCATGTAGTAGTTATTAATAGTAGTTTTCTTTATTTTTTTGTATTATAAGACGATCATTAGAAGAACAATCCATTGCATACAATAGACTTAGTTAGCTGCCTGATTCTTTGAGGTTTTGTTTAACTAAATCAAACATACTAAGTGCAAGAAGGTTGTCAAAGGGTTGTACCAAAAATATTCTAGGACCGGCCTAGGGTATTAGGTTGAAACTTTCAAGGCATGTTGAACTAACCAAAAGGCACTATGCACATACTGCTGCTACTACTGAGACTAAGGGTATTAAGGGGAAAATTTTAGGGAATGTTTAGGGGGAAAGTGAAATAAATAAAAACACATTAAGTGCATGCAGGTTGTCAAAAGAATACATCAGCAATATCTGAGGAACTGCTTAGAGCACTAAGTAGAAAATTTTGGGGCATTGCGAGGGGGATATGCATTGTGAAAATTTTTCTGATTGGATTATTGTCTCAGTCTGCGAGACGAAGGCGTTGTTCATATATTCTGTGATTTTCCTTGTATTATATAACTTTGAGTGTCCATTGAATTGTGATTTGCCTCAACATATTAATCTGAGTACTGCATGATGATGGATGATTAATCGTCCTCTCTTTTCAGATGACCTTAAGACATAAAATAGTTCCCTCGAGCCGGATATGCTTCTACGGGGAGGTAGCCCATAATAGATAAATTTGCTAGGAAAAGTTTATTCAGCCCAAGAAAGGTTTACCAAAACAAACCAAACCCGCAGGAATTATCCATTAATCAGAATTCATTGCAAATATTGTGTCGTTTTATAGGCTATAATTTCCTCGAGGGGCGCCACTCCTCAAGGTCACCCTGTAGTGCTGTTAGCACTACAGGAAAACTAGTGAAAGGTCCTTCCTGATGTCACTATTTGGCCACAGAAGCAAGGATTTCCCTGTCGGCGATGAGGACGGAGAAAGGAACCTATGACGGAGCGGAGACCCCAAACTATCTCACAGCACAAGAACAGCTCCAACCTTTTACAACCATCCTATCCTCGCCAGGACATTCACCGTGATTAAAAAAAGGTTTGTGGAGGTTGACACCAAGAAGTTCGACAGTTTTTCTGAAAATACATTAAAGAACAAACTGTATTCCATTGTAACTGAAGTATTATAGGAATCATATAGATGATGAATTTTCCTTAAGAAATCATCATAGGTAAAAATTTCCCATACCGGAAATCGAACTCGGGCCAACTAGGTGAGAGCCAGCTATCCTAACAACTAGACCGTATAGAATATAGTAAAATATCTGATTAATAAAGTTTATGTTAAAGAACAAACTATAGCCAATAGTATTTGGGTTGCAGCGGTAGCTAGCAACCTAGTAAGAGACCATCACGCCCCATAGTAAAAAATAAAACAGCCCATAACTCCTAAAACTAGAATCAGATCAAAAAACGAAGCACACTATTAGAACCGCATTGTCCAATTCCCCTATATAGGAAACTAGCTGTCCCTTGGCTCGAAAAACAAGGCAAATATATTAGTTTGAAGATCAAGAAAAGTGGCTGTAACCGCAATATTCCGCATTCACAGCAGGTTTGTTTTTTTCCGTTTTTTTTTTTCAGTGCAGCTGGCAGGGCACTGAAAATCTTAGAGGGCTGTTTAATGGCTCATTTGAAAGGAAATTGATGTATTTAAAAACCATTCATAATTAACAAAAATAATTTCAAAAACAAAATTATTTTTTTACGAAAAGCTGCATTTTTCTATAGTTACATCTGAAGTACCGTATGCAATTAATTTTCAGTTTTTGGAGGGAGGGGGACTCATGAAGAAGTTCAACGATTTAAGTATGTTTATCATTTCTTTTTACTTTTTTTGCAGCTTCTATGAGAGATCTTATGTTTTTTTCTGTCAAATTGCAGGTTTGGCAGTTATTGTTTGTCGTGGGTACTTTAAAAATAAAATTTTATTTATCTTATCTCTCTTATGTCAATTGGTCTTTGTTGTCACCATCCGTGTAACCCTTTAGTTAAATAGTAAAAAATCCTTTGCTCTATATTTGGCATATTTTTGGATTTTTCAAATTAAAAAGATCTATGAAAGTCGGATTTTACATGCAGAGGCAGGGGAAATCTGAGGAAGGATTAATATTTATTAGAATAACTCAAAATTATTTGTTTTGCCTAGTAAATTTTACTATTTGAAAGTGAGACTTTAATGAATGAATAGTAAATGTAACAATTTCAAGGGATGTCGTTAATATGATGAATCAGGTCTTTTAAAAATAGATAGTCGACTATTAGCCTCTAGAGTCAAATAAAGTGGTAGACCTTCTAGTGCCACCATGAAGATTAACCCTTTTTTGTTGTTTATTCCTCGCAACCATCATCAGCTGGCTTATTCTTAAGTTAACATGTTGTTCTTTGCAGCTGATTTTGATTAACAAAAGCTAAAACCTTTTAGTTTTTTTTTTTAATCCCCAAGGCAGTGAAGTATTTGAACAGAGTAAATTGGATTGAAAGCTGTTTGATAAATGTTTAGAGAACTGGTCAAATCCCTCATGCATAAGCTTAGATTTCAATTTTAAATATTTTTAGTTTTACTAGTTTAGATTGAATTCTAGTTTCTCAGCGAAATTTGATGATATTAAACTTGTGTCATCCTTCTGTAGATGGATAATTTCCTAGAATCTACACCAGTACGCCACATATTCCATTTAGTAAACAGCAGATTACACAATTGAGTCCATAATACTAAAAGCTGACAATTGAAATTTGCCCTTGTTATTTAGCAATGATGGAAAATTGTTTTGACAAATATAATGTAAAATGTCTCCCTTTATTGATTGAGTTATCGATAATAAAAGTTGATTAAACTATTATACAACAGAAAAGTAAAACGTAGAACTTATTGTGGAAATTTATCGTGATGGAATGTTTTGCCCATATTTTTTTGAATATCAAAGTACAGTCGAACGAGTGAGTTTTTAAAGGCACCTACTTTGCTATTTGTCTAGAATCTATTGAAACAAATTCTAATGGTGTTATATTTTGCATTACAAATTCACTTACTATATCTATAAAAATTTCAGAAGCATAATTGCACATGTTTATTTATGGATTTTGTCAAAAGCAAAATCCATTTGTGTTCTGTTTTGCTTGTCGAGTATGCAATGCCAGATCATGATAGACGGTGCTATTGTCTTTTTCGATTTAGCTGCAGTTAGTGAATTGCCATTACTTTTATACTGCTAGAATTGTACCGATAACATTATTTTACTTGTAGACAGTCTATTGCATGATGGTCAGTATTTCCCTGGGGATCATCCTGAAGTGTCAGTTGAAGTTTTTTCTAGTCAAACTAAAGTCTCAGTGGTAGTTGATGGAACTCAGGTAAGTTCCGAAAGGCGCTTACATTGAAAAAAGGGAAACTGTAATAAATGTCATGAATTCCTAATGAATAATAATTTATCCTAAAAGAAAACATTTGTTTTTTTTGTGTTACTTTTTAAAGTCTTCTCATGAACTTTATAGTTTAAAGAACAAAGGAAATGGAAACATTTGCTTTTCTGTATTACTTTTTAGAGCCGTCTCATGAACTTTGCAGTTTAAAGAACAAAGGTATTTACTGATGCATATGATACAAGCATATATTAGGCATAGCCTATGTAAGCTAACTTAGAATGATTTTAATAACTTGGGTCAGCCTAGTTTTGTTTGTTCCTCAAGGCTATTATATAAGGTGCTTTTTGTGACTCCCACTGATAATGCCGCTAATGCTTATGTCGAGAACAGACTGTTTAAAATGCAATTTATTGATTATCTAAAAATTTGCGTGCCCTATGGTGG
Source organism: Artemia sinica (assembly GCA_027921565.1). Classification (NCBI taxonomy): domain Eukaryota; kingdom Metazoa; phylum Arthropoda; class Branchiopoda; order Anostraca; family Artemiidae; genus Artemia; species Artemia sinica. The sequence goes on along the minus strand of CM051267.1, from coordinate 24,660,842 downwards.
TGCGGTGGGTTTGATCTCAGCTTGGTAATAGTGGACCCAGGATTAAAACACAGGTGTAGCGACACACTGCAGAGCCAAAACATGGACCTTAGTGGTCAAGAAGCACCGTAAATCCAATACAAAAAAGTACAAATAATAATTCACGACAACGCAATTTCACGAAACAAAAATCCAAAATAGGGAAAAACAATCGTTTTGGCTGAAATCAAATTTTAGTTTTGATATTTATAATTCTGCAGAGATATTCCTGTGGCTGCTGAAATGATCTGAAATATGAGATTTAGTTTTATTAGGGTGAACTTTTTGTCGGACTAGATTAGTGTATTTTTCACAAATATACAAAACATTATGCAGCACCTGCTAAGGAAACCATAAAGGGCTTGTTGGCAGTGAGTGGCGGTCATCTATGGTCTACATGGTTTTATAACTCTACTCTCTAGTTTTTGAAACATTGAAAAGTTGGTTCTTAATGTACAATCCATTAATATTGTGGGGAGTCACTCGACGTAGCACTCCCAGAGATCTTGATAAATTTGACGCTATTATATTTGAATGTACTTTCCATGATAGATTTTTATCAACCATTAAGCCCAAAAACTTTGACACTTTTACTCTCTTTATATTTGTGGTCTTTAGATTAGTGGTCTCCTTGGCCGTATGAGCTTTCTTGGAGCGATCGGGCACTTGATGACGGAAACAGGAATAAAAGAATTGCTCGAATGCCTATATGCCGGTAACACCATTAAGCATATCCTTAGCGGTAAGGCTGTGTCAAGAGCCATGAGAGCGCACGAGCTTATAGATTCAGCATTGCATATTATTCTCATTTGCAAATCATATGATTTTGACTGCACAGATGACATACGTGCGAGTCATCAAGATTTTGCAGAAGCTTCGGCAATATGTATGGCTCTACTGAATGAGGAAGTAACCCTTGAAGACGCATCTAACGCAGACGTAGTGCGTCGAATCCCAACACGAATAATGGAGTTTCAAGACACGCTGCAGAACAACAGGAATGTAAAATATGGCTTCAGTATTCAAAAATGTTCCTAGTGCTTAAGAAGGCCATCAGGGCAGAACGGACTGGAAACTGGGTGCAGTATCTTCAAGCACTCTCTGAGATGCTCCTTTACTTTGCAACTGCAGGCCACAATCTGTATACGAAATTGGCGAGAATACTTCTTCAGCAAATGCAAGAGCTGAACGAAAGTAACCAGAAGCTGTATAAAGACATCGCGGATGGGATGTTTGTCATTCGAAGAAGCGATAGATTTTGGGCTGGGCTCTCTTCCGACTTAGTAATTGAGCAAGTACTGATGAGGTCACTGAAAACAAGCATGGGACTTACGAGGGGAAATGGAACGAGTGAGACGCAAAGGTTGATCTGAACAATTTCAATGCCAGTGCGAGCTGAAATTACTGAGCTTATGCGGTCTCATCGGCGTTGAGTACGTGCCATCTGACCAGCACGTTTCCGCAGGACCAGCTCGGATAAAAAGGACGTAAAGGCTTTAGTAGCTTTTTTTGCGCAGTCCTGTCCATACGACAACTTCACTCAATTGCACAATATATCGAATGGTATGACAGCAGCAAGGGATGTCAAAACGGATGCAATAAAGGCGATAGGAAAAGAAATTCTGAAGTCAATGGACGACGCCGATGCCGATCGCTACATCTTCAAGCGCAAAAGCAAAGTGATTACGATGGCCTATTAAGGCAACATTTCCGAACTGACGATGAAGACATAAAAATTGACCCAAGTATTCTGTTCCTACGTCTTGCAGCAGCGGCAACTACAGCCGGGTGGGATATGGAAGAAACTCTCGGATTCGAACTCTCAAGCTACCCAACTGCCCTTTTCGAATCGTCAAGCCAGTCGCCACAGCCAGATAAAGCGGAGCTAGCGAAAGCTATTTAGAAATTAGCAAAGGCAGAACCTGTGAACGTCCTATCAAAAGAGCCGGAAAATACGTGATTGATGGTGGGTGGCTGCTGCAGCATATTCCATGGAAAAAAGGAAACACTTTCGAACAGATTTGCAACAGTTACAGTTCATTCATGACACAAAAGTATTCAAATGCTACCATCGTCTTTGGTGGTTACACTTCAGTTCCGTCTACCAAAGATGTCACCCATGTTAGACGAAGGAAAGGTAACCAGTGTCTGACAGTCGATTTCACACTGAGTATGAAGCTGTAAAGGACGATGGAGGACTTCTTGCGAAATCCCAACAATAAGCAGAACATTACTGGAGCTATTGGTAAGAAGGTTGTCCAAGCCGGCCTCACTTTCCTTCATGCAGAGAGAGATACGGGCGTTCTGATTGCATTTACAGGTGTTAAAGGGTAACCGCAGTAGTCGGGAACGACACTGAATTATTGATCCTTCTCCTCCATCACCTGCCTCCGGAAGCCAGGGGTCTCTATTTCGAAACCAGTACCAAGTCAAGAGTGCTGTCGACTAAATACTGGCACATCAACTTTCTCAAAAGTTCACTGGGACAGGTTGGTCACTGTATTCTTGTTGGCCACGCTTTTCTTGGTTGTGACACGGCGTCCCGTTTGTTCGGGATAGGAAAGCAGGCTGTCCTGCCATTCCTGAAAAGCCATGAAGAATTTAGGAATAACTGTGAAGTATTCCTTAATTCGTGCTCTACGAAGGAAAAAGTTCAGTAAGACGGTGAAAATATTTTGCTGTTTCTACAAGGCTAAGAAAGGGGAGGGTCTCAGCAAAGCTAGGTACAGGATTTTTCTTGAAAACCTGAACAGCTCAAACGCATTCTTTTGTGAACCCAGAGAGACTTCTACCAACTCCATCGGCTGGGAAATTTCATTCTTATAGAGTCTTCTATCAGGTAATGGAATGGCGTAATATTGCGTCAGAACTCGACCCGAAAGACTGGAGTTGGCGATTACATGACGGACGCCTCACTCCAATCATGACAGGCATCGGACCTACTCCGCCTCATCTGCTAAATGTGGTTCGTTGCAGCTGCAAGCGTATTCCAACTGTGACATTTCACGCTCTAGTTGCCAAAAAAATGGATTGCCTTGCACACTTGCTTGCAAAGACTACCAAGGGATTGCGTGTTCCAATAAAGATGCTTTTGTTGATAACGATGAAGAAGACGATGTTTAGTACAAATCCTTGATCTTGCCCTTTTTAGTTCAATAAAAACCGTAATTATCTTTTGCTGTGATTACTGAAGCTACCTAATTTCTTTCATTTTTTACATTTAATTTTGTTTTACGTTTGTATTATATAGTCGAAGTAAATCTGCCCACATACTCCGAAGGCTCGATGTATTGTCTCTCCTACGGTGAAAACACTGCAGAAACGCAAGATACGAATCTAATACCATGTTTTTTGAAATTATCGAGTCAAAAACCCTTAGGGCAACATTTTGACCAGCCATATTGCACAACTCTCGAGGATACTGCTTTCCCTCTCCCCCTCCCCTGCTAAAGGGGTTAAATCCAACCAAGTCCAGCGATAATCCAACATAACTTTCTTTTTTCGATTTCTCCGCGCAGAAAAGAGCAGACGTGAAATTCGAGCGCACAATAAATCTGCCTCTGAATATTTCCAATTTTCCCCTTTTTCCCCTGTTCTTTACCCTGTTCCGACAAGGGGATTTTTGGGGACTTTTGATATGTTGTACAGGATTTTTTTTTTTCTACAAGATTGTGTAAAAATCTTTTATATTGCAATTTTGTCCCAGAGTTTCGTAGATTTACTGGACTATAATACATGGTTTGCTTGTAACTATTTAGCTCCAAATTTATCAAAAACTAAGCTCGGGATGTTTGGGTGCTCAAAATAGGCTCTAGATAGGATCAGAATGGATAAGCTGATCTTAGGTCAAAACAAAATAAAAAGGGTGAAATCATTCTGGTACCTTCGGGTCATTATTGATGAGATGTTGGGTTTTCACATCATGAGATGTTGGGTTTCCGATTATTTGCGGTTGAAACTTGCTCATAATTTCGACTGTCTCCATAGATTGAAGTTTGTTTACTCTCTTCGTTCTTAAAATCTTATATCATTCGTCGGTTGAATCTTATCTCTATTTTTGTCCTATAATTTATCTAAACCCATTTGCCGCTCACACAAGACCCATACAGAATATCCAGAATATCGGTTTAGAAGCATTCAAAATGTTTTAAAGATTATTTCTTGTTGGGATGTGGGGAATCATAGATTTAGATCTTGCTGGGATAAATTTAGTTTCAATTTTGAATTGATTTACTCTCGTTCTGGGAAGGCCTATTTCTTCCTCTTTGTTTGCCTTTTGATGTTTGTTCTCTTGATTTGCTCTTACTACTGTTGGAGGATGTTTTACTTTGAGGTGTTAATTTTATCTTATGTTCTGTGTTATGTTCTATGCTGTGTCAGCAAGTTCTATGCTGACACATCGCCGACGGAAAGCTTTGCTCCCCGTTGGCTAGAGTGGAAATTTGTTATTCGAGTTCATAAAGATTTACCTTATTAGGACAAAGCGTGTCATTTGCAGAAAGGATTGCACCAGCCACAGACAAGTAATATTTAGTCTGATCAGTAAATATTAAAATTAAAAGCTGACCTTGTTTAGACCCGAGTTTTACTCCACATGTTACCTCCCTAACTACAGAAGTTAAAGAGCCATTCATTCCAACCTGTTTTAGGCTATTGAAATAAGATTCAACCATGTCAAAGTGTTTTCAGGTTCATCATATCTTTTCAGTATAAACAATAACTTTTTGTGGTGAATAGTGTTGAAAGCCTTCTTTAGATACAAGAAAATAGCAACTTGAATCAGTCCCGCCTCAAATGCCGTATTTACCCATCCATCAAGTTTAGTAGTAGCCATATAGGATGACTGTTTTCCTAAAACCAAATTGAGTATTTATAGAAATTTGATTATTTTTAACCTAATCAGTTAGTCTAGATCCAGTCACTTTTTCATATGCTTCAGAGGGAGGGATGAGATGGGTGGATGTGGGTGGTGGACTTCAGGAAGGATAGAGATGGGTGTTTTGTTTGAAGGGTCATTTCTCTTATCTCTTTTATGAAACTGAATTATGTTTTCAACCTTCAAACCTTTTGGGACAATCCCTTTTCCGTTCGTCATTTATTCATCAGTTCTTGTGGATGTGCACATACTGTGTAGAGTGAATTCTAAAGTACAAATTGGAAATAACAGTAAAGATCCAAAAGTTGCTGTGTTTAAAACCCTTATTTAGTAAGGAAAAGCTTAGCTAGTTTTTCTTTTACAGATCTTAGAAAACAGTTTATCCGGGAAAGGGAGGGGAATACATCTTGTTATCCTGAACCAAGCGACTGGCAGTATTATGACCAAGAGAGTATTTGATACATATTCACCTCAAGAAGATGACGCCATGGTTCTGTTTCTAAATATGGTCAAATATGGTCGAATTCTTATTTTTGCTATTAAGGTAAGGACGAGGGTTTTGCTTCCAACAATTTAATTCGTTTGAAGGAACTGAGGAACACCTATAGCATTGAGCTCTCGGTAGATATGAAAAAAGTAGAAATTGCTTTTCACTAAGTATTATTTGCAATTGCTTAATGAGGCTGTATTTTGGGTATGTTGCATATCATCCGAATATCATAAAGCATTAATTACATGGTCCATAGTAAAGGCCTTAGTGATTTGTATAAGAAATCTGTTCGGCTTCACTAGATCATCTGTAGTCAAAGTACAATCCCTAAAAAAAAACGAGTTTGACTAATTTTAGTTACAAGTTTGCAGGTTACGTCAGGTAATGACGAGACACATTGAGTTTTATTTACATAAATCATAAACCATGCCTCTAGGTTTGTTTTTTTTTATTATTATTATTATTCATCGATTTAGCAAGGCAGACAATAGTAAAAACTTGCATATGGGGGAGGGTTACCCCTGACATTTGTCTCAAGGATCTCAGCTGAAAGTATGGCCTAGAAATGTAGTTCTGCACTTTGAACAGCCCTCTTCCTCCAGCCAAGGAGACATTCTTAGATATCTCTCTCTTCTAATCACTGGGTCTATGTACACACCAGTGTTTTATTTATGGGTTATAAACGGAAAAATGTAAGTGCTATATTCTGATTTGCAGAGTGAAGTACTGGTCGAAACATTAAGCCTATTTTGCTTTCGCGCGCTTTGAATTGGCGCTAGCATGTGTTATGGCAATGTCGCTAAATTCTTGCACCCTCGTTACAATTATTGTGCTATTTTTGGACGTTCTGTCCTTACATTTCCTTATGAATGTGTAGTAGCCGTGAAATTTGCCCTAGATAAAATTTTGAGACTTTTAAACGAAGAATCTGCTTTGAATTCGCTTGTTCCTTCTCCTATCTTCACTACTATTTTACTTCTTTGTCTATTTTCAATTATTCTGACTGCCTGGTAAGGCGTGGGAGCACGAGGATAGGGGAGAAAGGGGATAGGTGGCGTTTGATTCCAGGCTCTTTGAACTTCCCTATTTTTTTATTGTTCTAATAATTCCTTTTATCTTTTATTCCCTCCAACCTTAAAAAAAATCCTATGAATAACCTGAGTCTGTTAGATAATAATCTTATCTTGTCGATTACTCATTATTACGTACGAGTAATTTCAGCTGGTACATTTGATTAGCTTCATAGCCATTTGCTTTGATTTTTGTATCTACATGTAGAATAGACTGTTCGCTATAGTTGCAATTATAAACTGATAGTTGGAGAACCTCTTGACAAGATTTATTACTACTTATGCAGTGTCATCTGTTAAATTTCTGAACATAGTTCTTAAATCCGCCGTCCATAATCAAGGCATATTAACTAAATGCTGACTTTATTTCCGGATTGTTCCAGATTTTTCTATATTCTGGTCTTCGATTTTATGACCAATTTTTGCTAAGAGTATATGCTAAGGATATATTGTGTTACTCTTTCTCTCTTTTTTTTTCTTTTGAGGACGAAGCGTCTTATCACCTAAGAGAAGCTGCTCGAAACTGCTTGAAAAATCTTGGATCCAAATATTCTTACCTGATTGGGTGGAGAGACATGTGGGTCTTTGTTGCACGAAAAGGTGGGAAACCGCTTGGTGAAGAGTTCAGCAAAGCCAATGATTTTGGCTCCTGGGCCAACCCTGCTAGTATCAAAGTCAGTGTTTTACTGTCGGAGAATTCTGGTGAATATTTGTTTACAATCCAGTCAGTGTTATAATGAGAAATTGCGATGGTTCGTACAACAATAATTAAAGTCGAAAATTAAATAATTCTCCTACCCCTTACAGACCTATTCAAAATGAAATTTAATCACGCCAATATGCATAAAGTTCTTATGATCACTATTACTTAATCTTGATGAAATCTCCAATCCGAAAATTTTCCACTAATTTTCAAAATGGGAGCCGTGCCGAATTTCTTGTAGAATATTCTTGTTGACCAACCTTAAACAAGTTGGAATCATTTGAACTTGGGTTGGGCTAAGTCTAGTTTCCTGAATGCAGGTTTAAACTTTTATTTAGAATGAGTTGAATTCCACAGGTCCCAAAAATTAGTGTTACCAGTGTGTAGGTGTTTGTAACGCCTCGTTGTAAATAGACGTTGAAGATTAAACATAAAAAGCAGGCATTTTTAAAAATCCTGCTGAGGCGTCTTATTTGGTGCCAAGAATCAAGATACTTAAAAATTTGTGATTTTTCAACTTTGTGACATCTACTTTTCTCTCTTTTAACAATTACAGGAAAACAGTTTGGCTCCAGAATGTTTTTTTTCAAATGTTGGAAACTCAGTGAAATCCCCCTTTTGCGCAAAATGTGTCCTTTGCACTTGAACTGGTAAAAAAAAAAAAAAAAAAAATGTGTCTCAGTTTTCACAGGTCCTTTAATATTGGTGTGAGTGACAGTAAAGAAGAATGAATTGCAATTGTTGTGGTGGATATAGCCAAGTTTTCTTGTTTTTTTCTAAATTTGTGTGAAAACAGATACTACTAGGGAAAAAATCCAAGGCTGTTCCATCAGATCGTCCGAATAAATAAGCTTTTTTAAATTAAAAAAAAAAAAAAAAAAAAAAAAAAAATTCTTCTGCGCCGGATGTCCACAGCTGTTAATTATTGATTAGAAGTTTTCTAGTTGCTTTAAGAGAGTTGCCGATTGTGAGGCTTAGATATGTCATTCCCGGTTTAGGAGCAACCGGCACTTCTTCAAGATCAACTTTAAATCCTTCTGGAGTTGGACCCCAGTTGATTAATATGACGTCTGACTTTTCATTGTTAAGCTTGATATTTATCTTTGGATATTCTTGACTCAAAATGGAAAATTTTTTTCAAGCGCCCGTGCTGTACGGCAGGGGCTGAAGACATCATCCGGTTATGCAATATGATATTCATCTATATCATCTAAAATACAAAAGAAAACCTATTAAGACTGTATATCCAGGATACAGATATCAAACGCGAATGGGGGCGTAAGGGCACCCTGCCTTATACAATGGCGTACAGGCATGACTATCTCTGTAATCGCTCCGTCACGCAATTTAATTCTGACGTTTAGGTGACTATACATTTAATGCAAAGTACGAATAACGCAAGTACTGACCCTGTGTTTGTAAATTTCGATGAGGATATGCGCATGAATTGTCAAATCAATAGCACGACTGACATGATATCTCCCTAGAACAAGCGACTCTCCTGACTTATCAGTATCGGCCAAAACTGATGACAGTGCCGTCAGTGCATTAACGGCTCCTATTCCTTTCTGATACCCAAATTGGTCTTGAGGCACGTAACACTTTTCAACAAGTTCAGACATTATTAGTTTCGCAAAATTTTACAAAAGGTTGTAGATACCGTTATTACGTAACTACCGTTATAAAGGTTTTTAGTCTTAGGGAAAGGAATAAGGCGGCCATTTCAGAACGAATAAGGAACTATTCGCTTTTTGAACACCATTTGGAATAGTAGAGCAAGGTAGGAAAAGAATGCCAGCGTTCCAAGTAGGAGGTGTTCAGCGCAAACGTCATTTGTACCTTAGGCTTGTTGATTTTACAGATTACATTTTAAACATAAGAAGCAGATGCAGTTTTAACTTTGATGTAAACTCTTTTGGAAGGAATATGTTCAAGTGTGACTTTGAAAGGATTTTCTATTAATGAGTCAGGTTTTGAAAACTGTCTCGAGAAATTTTGTCCCCATAACTTGGGGGGGGGAGATTACTGGTTGGGCTTTTCTATTTTTGTGTGTGTTAGTTTTTTTTTCACAGAAGCCCTGGGCTATTAATAATCTTTTCAGAAAAAAAGTGGAACAAAAAGTGACGGAACAAAATCTATGTTCCGTCAGCTCTTTTGAGAAGCAGCGTTTAGTGAATAAGCGGATATGATTTACAACAGTAGTTCTGGGACGGCCGCATTTATCCAGATACCTAACCTAATACCTAACCAGATACCTAACCAAACAAGTCTCAACAAGAGAGGAATTCTGGGACTATTCCCCACTTCCGATCCAACTCGCACTTCAGTGCGAGGGAAAGATTGTTTTTCTGCTTTTAATAAGGTGTGCGAAATAAGTAACTTATGCATGTTTAGTTTAAGATGAGTTTCATCAATTGAAGACCGAACTGAATTCTGCATCAGCTTGAACGGTATTTTCATCCTTATAGGAAGATTATCGATGCAATACTGGTACTGGGGTGAATTGATCTTATTCCATTCTGCTACCTTACGCCTTTTAAATTCTTGAGTTGCCCGTGTACGGTTGAATGGAAGCGCAATACTAAAAGACAATGTGGGAAATGATCAGAAACAAGGAATACATTCAGAACGGTTAAGCTTACTTTACTACTGATAATACTACTGGAAGCAAGCACGTGACCAAAATTAGGCACTGATTCCGAGTGGTGTATATATGTAACATCAGAAAACTTAGGTAGAAGAGCACTTTCATTTGCAATTAGGCTAAGAAGCAGAACAGTGCATGGATTATCACTTTTTGTCAAGTCACAATTAAAATTTCCCAACAAAACCCAATGGAGGTGCAAGGATTGAATGTTTGCTATTTGTCCCATAATTTCCTATAGTCTAATATAATTTGCTTGTTTTTGTGTTCCCTGTGTCTCGTGAATTTAGGATCGGCAATGTTTCATACTTGTCAATATGGAAACGGGAGCCATTAAGCTAATTCAATTGTAAAATCAGTATTTTTTGTTCATTTTTGGAAGATGTAGACGTGTATTTTTTTTACTATGGTTCACGACTTTTATAGGCCTTATTTATGCATTGGTTCTTGCCTGTGTAAACGTTTTCCAAGAGTTTAAGTTCTATCTGTAGGCCTACTGCTATAGATAGATAGATAGATTTATTTATTCACACGAAAACCCCAATTGGGCCATGGTGACATACACAAAACAAGCGAAGAAAATACAGCAACAAAACATACACTGAAAAGACACTAAAACTTATTATTTAAGGAAATCATCACGATACCTCATACCTACCCGGACGAACTTTCCAATATTATTTATATTTAAGTAACACCTACTTTTCAAAGTTTCCAAAATCCAATCTCTCCCCCAACCTTCCTACCTAATTCCCACTTTTTGGTAGGGTATATTTAAAACAGTTAAGGATAGAAGTTCTCTTTTAGGCCTACTTCATGTTTAAGATTTTTTTGGGGGGTGGGGAATTATTTTTACATCTTTTTATTCATTAAAAATAAAAAAGGAATTTTTAGTAGGCATCAAGGAAAATGTTTAGAACAAGATGCTCTAAACGCGAAAATTTATTCCCAGTCGCCTTTGCAAGACATTGAAATTTAAGCATATTGTCTAAATATTTATTAGAAAAGAACGTTTTCCATAAAGAGTTTTTCAAAGAAAAGTAAGGAGCCATGTTAACACGTAAATTGAGCAGAAATTAAGTCAGGGATAAGTCGTGATTTACGCATTATCCAAAACGATTTGTATTTCCAGCAGTGTGTTTTGTTTTTCATAATATTAACAAAATACAACCACAAAATAATGTCACAAGGCTAATTGAGGTTTAACGATTAAAACGACCACAAATAAGAATGGGGTATACTCCACTCCCCCTTCAAACTCTCCAAAAGTCTTGAGTATCGTTTGCGCTTTATTGAAAATGATATGTATTTTAAACAGTGATGTTTTTAGTAAACATTTCAACGTCAACAAAAAAAGAAAATCTCTCTAATAATCAAGATAAAAACAAGAAAGAAAAAGATTTCGGAATATTTATATTTTTGGCCTTTAATTTAATTTTACCCTTTTAAAGGGACCTTTTTTCTGTCAAAATTTTTCCTTTCAATTCTATTTTATTCAAACATATAAATTGATGCCTAAATAAATTTTTTAAATTAGTATTAGTATTTTTGAAATAATCAGCAATTTTTCATTTTTTGATTCTATAGCGATAAAAAAGAATGTATTTAACTTAAATTTTGTTTTCAGTAGGTGCAAATGACGTTTTGCCCTGTTGAGGGTTTAGGGGAGCGGTAGCCCTATTCTTATTTTTTTCTTCTCGTCGTTTTTATTGATTATTCACTTTAATTTCTATTTGTTTTAGGTCTCATCTACGTATTAATACCAACCCGTATCTGTTATCTGTATATCTGATGTAATTCTTCATAATAATATTTGTATGTTTTGGGTTTCATTTCTTTATTCCTAGCAATTTGTGTTCATTTAAAGTTTGAACTATTATAGGTTTTAATATGGCTCTTTACTTTTCTTTAAGGCTCTTCGACACCTTAAAGAATCGTCTTAAAGTCGTTCATTGCAAGGTTTTTTTAGTTATTTTTTGCCAAACTATTCAGAGTTGATTGGGAGTTCTTGCCATTGTAAAGCATTGATAAGAGATTTGAATAAATGACAGAAAATTGAACGCCGACACCTACTTTCCCAGAAATTTTAGAAAAACGATTTAACCTCTCCCATTTTGTCCAGAGATAGAAATATTCAGTTTTAATGAAACTTACATCACTAGAAAGCGTCATTAGAAAGAAGGGGGCTTCCCCCCAAATTAAAAATTTGCCTTTTACCTTAGGGTCTATTTGGTCCAGGGACGTAAGACTTTAAGTATCAATTTGTTTAGAAGAAAAGAATTTGTTGGTGCTTTTTTAGGCCCGAATTGCTTTAAACCAGTATCTGTTTTTTCTCTGTGAATTGGGGTCCTGTGAATATAATGGATGCGAGTTGGAACTTTATTTGATAATTTCTTCGGTACGATATAATTGCTAAATATAATTACGTAAAGCTGTTGAGAACTTACCAATTTCACAGTAACGCTCTATTCGGCAATTTTTTTTTTTTTTTAGAGAGAGAGATAGATATATTTATTAAACCGAAGAAAACAAAAACAGTAATAACAGCCACTCTGAGAAGTAAAAAAAAACTTGTCCGAGGGCGTGGCAAAAATACATTAGAAAATAATACAGGACAAAGAAAAAAATTTCAAACCAATAGTACGACCTAATCGGCACCACAAACCTTAAAACAAACACATTCAACAATACTGTTAAAATCATAATGTAAGGTACTCAATTATTTATTTACACCCCCCCCCCCCCCCTCCCAAAAAAAAGAAAAAAAAAACAAGAACAAAAGAACTAAATTTCATACTTAGTAAAAAGGATTTCTTTTATTTCTCTCTCGAAAAAAGAAATATTACTATTATTTATAAAACTCTGATCCAGATGATTCCAACTTCTAATCCCCCTATGAAGCACAGAAAACATCGACCGGGCCGAAACAATCAATGGAATATTGATCTCTCCATAAGATCGAATGTCATAATTACGGATCATGGATCTCAAATTAATTAAACTGTCAAAACGTAAAAGATTTGTACCATGATGTAGCCTAAAAACAAACCAAAGTGTATATAACTCTCGTAGTCCAGAGGCTGATAGTATCCTTAGACGCTCCGCAGCGAACCCCGGGGTTGTAAACCAACCAGCAAACGAACAGCATTATTTTGAAAAACTCGTACGGGCCGGACAACGGAAGCAAATTTACCAAGCCAAATGCTACTACAATACAGAATATATGGATAATAAAGTAGGCGACAAGGGAAAAATAAAGTAGGCGTAGGACATGTGTAGGGGAAAAAAGGTTAAGTTTTCTCATTATACCAAGGTTACGAGAGAAAGTTTTGTTCACAGACTCTACATGACACTTGAATGATAAGATCTCATCAATATAAACCCCCAGGTACTTAATCGATAAAGCACGCTTTAAAACTCCATAGTGTGTTACAATTTCATTAATCCAAGGATAAAAACAGGAGATCGGGGAAAAATGGCAAATTTTGACTTAACAAGATTAATCTTAAGCCTATTTACCCTCAACCAGGAATGTAACCTATCCGAATTATCTTTCGTCGATGTCAGGAGTAATTCTTCCGTCTTTGCAGCGCTGATAGTCGCTGTGTTATCCGCAAATAATGGCACAGTTTCATTCCAGAGACTTTTAGTCATATCACTAACGCTAAACCAACAATTATGGATACCATTTAGCATATCATTAACAAACAAAAGGAAAAGAATCGGGGCAATAACAGATCCCTGTGGGACATCACGACTGACTGGGCGCAAAAATCAGATTTTAAACAATTCATCTCTAAAAACTGGTATCGGTTACTGAGAAAACTCCGTATTAGTTTGAGAGCTTTACCTTGGATCCCATAAACTTCAAACTTTTCCAAGAGTAGACCATGGTCAACTGTATCAAAAGCCTTCATTAGGTCTAGAAACTGCACCAACCTTAAATCCTTTGTCTAAAGCCACATTAAAGAATTTGTTGGTCCTTTTTTGGGCCCGATTTGCTTGTAGATATCTGTTTTTTTGCTGTGAATTGAGGTCGTGTGAATATAATGGATGCGAGTTGGAACTTTATTTGAGAATTTCTTCGGTACGATATAATTGCTGAATATATTTACGTAAAGCTGTTGAGAACTTACTAATTTCACAGCAACGCTCTATTCGGGAATTACAAAATTCATAGCTTTTGGCAGCTAAATTCTAGGATTCAAAATTGGGTCTTCTGAAAATCTATGTTAGGGAGTAAAAATTTGGAATGTTAAATTTTAGGGGTCTGAGCCATGACCATTACACCCACGTAGAAAAAAATTTAAACCAAGAGGAACTTAACATAAATTTAATAAAGTATTGGGAATAATCTTTTTCTTTATAATTAAATTTCATCTATTTATACCAATATTTATATCAATTCAAACAACAAATGTACCCCTGGTGTGAATACCAAGTTTCTGATTCTGCAGTAAACTGCAGTGCTTATTACATCGACAAGCAATTTTTATATGCTTTATTAAGCTTAATTTGGAAATCTCCAAGCTCACCACAGAATCGTAGATATTTTTTAGTTTGCAGCTCTGGATCTTGTCTTTCAAAGGTTGTCTTTCAAAAATTGTGTCTTTATGAAATTGTATTTTCACAATTTAGCCAAAACGCTTTTTTTTTTCTTTTTTTTTCATTGTATGTCAACGTTCAAAATAATTCAACGTTTACTTGTTTATCTTACTTGCAAGATTGGAATGTTGAACGAATATTTTCCACGAAATGGGATTTCCTGTCTTTTTGGCTCAGCGCCACAGAACAAATTATAAATTTTAATATTTGTTTATAATATTCTTAGATGATGATTGCAATTGGAATGACTCACCTGATAACAAAAGGAGAAAGGAATTTTGCAGTCAAGTTGAAGGTTATGGGACGGTTTGTAGCTGCACCAATCCAGCTCCTATAAAGTTTCCATATCAACCGCTAGAGCATTCTGTTGTGGAGAATATACCAATTATCGTTTTGGCAAGTGATCGACCCCATTATTTGTATAGGTATATATAGATTATATGTAATTTTTATGTCCCCATCTAGAAAACATAAATACCATCCTGACTTACACATATGCAAAGAACCTTATCTGGTTGTGTTTCGTAATATTGTCAAAACTTCTAGATTTACGGCTTGAAATAAAACTAGTATGTTTCAAATAAGGAATCATTGAGCATATTTTCTGACATTACAGTTCGTTTTTTTTAGGCTAAAACTAGCGTGATATATAACGCACTATTGTTATGATTCTTTTCTGCTCAGGATTTTTTAAAGACAACCCCGTTACCCCCACCTTAGCTGCTTAATCTTCTTTTCAAAAGCTGCCGCTCTGACTGGGTGCGTATCGAGCTGGTGCTACGTGTACCGGTCACGGTATATTCAAACTCTCTCGACCGACCAGATCTAACACTCTTAGCTTGCTAATTTCGAAGACCCGAATTAGTGAGGGGTAAACTAAGATAGTTACGATTTGACGAAGGTTCTGCTGAGTCCTGAACGAGGAAAATCTAGGTTATTTCTTGATTATATATGTATCGCTCAAAGAATGTAACTTCAATATCATTTACAGACAAACTCTCAAATAAATAGCGCTTACAATCGAAGCAAACTGGTCCATCCCAAAAGTGCCGTAGTGCAATAGTACCGTGTTACAATAAACTCCAAAAAGCGCAATTTCTCTATTTTCTCGATCTTATATATTATTTTTCTCAGCCATAATTTCGGGCTTTTACGCCAATTTCTTATGCCGCATCTCCTACGACGTCCGGGAAGTTGACGCTCATCAGAATACCCTGGACATCTGATATATTATATCTGATCTACGTATTCTAGTACTTCAAATTCTAAAATTAATATTACTAAATTATTTTATTTTATTTGACTGCTTGATTTAGTTAATCCTACTTATTACACTATTGATTGGTCACAAGGACCCTCCTTCGAGATTTACTGTAGTCTTAAAAATGCATTTTGTTCCCATTTATTGTATTCATAGACGTTTTTTTTGGTTGCTAATTTAAAAGAAGGAGACAATAGTTTTTCTGATATAAGTAAAGAGTTAAGTTGAGACATAAAACAAACAAAAATTATCGCTTCGCAACATATATAGTGTATATGCATAACATTTTGGGAAATAAACTGGCTGATAATATTCCTTTATCTCTAGGATTATGCAAAACTAGAGCTTTACAGAAAACGCTTTATTTTTCAATCCTTAGACGATCCCCTGTCTGTTATTCTGTTTAAAAGCACTATTGTACATACAAATAGTATGGGTGGAGGAAATCTCCATCTGAGGTAAGTGCAAAGAGTGCCCCCCCTCTCTCACCCCGAAGAAAAAATATGCCCTAGAAATACCCTCCATTCATATTTAATAATCCCTAGATGCCTTCTATTCGTTTTATTTCAATTGAAAGCACTGCCTTGGCCTAAAAATACGTTCTGCTCGTGTCTGTAGACGACTTCTACTCTGTTAATTCCGACTGAAACCACTATTGTACCTAGACATAGGTGAGAAGGGAGAATTTTCCATCTGAGATTGTCCCGTAAGACTCTCCCATGGGAAAACTTTTATCCCTAAATAATCGTGTTCATCAATCCTCCCTTCGGAACTCCAATCCTAGACGTGTTCTGTTTTGTTTGTTTCTTTTGAAAGCACTGTTGTACCTAAACATAGCATAGCACGGGGTTGACCTGTCCCATGAGATTAGCCCGTAGTATGTCGTATTTACAGTCCAAGACGTCGTCTATTTTGTTTATTCCAACTATCATATTTATTTTAAAGTTGTATTAACTAACACAAGGGAAAAAAATCTAGCGGTGGGCGGTAGCATGAGACGGTAAAATATCTCATATGAGATCGGCTCGTAAGACTGTCCTATGGGAGAACTTTGGCTTAAAAGTTCGTTCTATTCATATTCGGTAAGCAGTCACTGCTGTGTGTTTTTTTTTTTTTTTCCTTTTTGATCGAAAGGCCTTCATAATCCCTATACAACAAATTGTAAATAGGTTTTTTTCAGAAAGAATATATATATATATATATGGGATTGATTTCAATCAACTTTTTGGGGGATAAGTTTTCCAGGTCCTTCCGAAAACCATGTACCACGTAAGTTTATTTATTGTCCTTATTTTAGAACTATAACGTCTTTACTACGAGTACGGGGTGTCAACGCCTCTCTGGTGCAAGTCTTCATTGATGGGTACTTCACTGAGCCGGCCGCAGTTGCTGATCTTTTTGGTTTAAAGGTGCATCAGCATTCTCCGTCAGGTGTTGGAAAAGCTCGGGTTTCCCAGCATGTGAAGACTTCCTTAACTTCGACTTTAAATATGTATCCGGATTCGAAATATTTGATTGTCCTTGAAGATGACGTTGACGTATCTCCCGATTTTCTAAGGTAAAGCAGTGTCTTGTTAAAGTAGGTTGATTCATACTGATAGTGTAATAAGATCTCCTCCTGCGGGGTGGTAACTCAAGTCAGTATCTTATCGCCGTTGAGTGTATATGAAAATATTTTTAGTGACACCAAGCAAAAAAAAAAAAAAAACGAAAAAACATTGTTTTATTAGTCTTTACCTAATATCCGACAGTTGTTTGGTATCCAAGCCTCCGGATATTGTAGTAAAATAAGGGGGATGTGGAAACAATATTGAGCTAAGGAAATGTTGTATCGTTTCGTATGAAATTCATCATTTAGTTGTTCAAAGTTGCCTGTTTTCTTTTGTTTTGTTTTTTTTTTAACTTGATATTTCCATTGCTCTCGTGGCCGACTGAAAAATTAGCGCATATTTATTTGTATCGTGGGTCAATTTCAATTTCAATTCAATTTATAACTGGGATTTATTTTACTATATACATGAAGTTCATTACTATATACAATTACTATATACATAACTGGGATTTATTTACTATATACATGGGTAGGTATGAAGTTCCATTGTAGAAGGAAACATCCGAGTAAATAAAGTAGTCCTAAATTATTTTTATAGCGACAACAGACCAACAGCTGACAAGCTTTTATTTGGCTGTAAAGGTCCCTTACTGATTCTGTAAATGGTCCATTGTAAATTCCACGAATGAAATTATTCTAATCACTCTAAGAAGTTTAACTATAGATTGAGATACTACAAGCCAAATAGAATAGTAGTGTAAAATGTAACGATAAATAAATTAAAATTCGTAGGTGTTAGATTTTATTTGGGGCAAACAATTTAAGCTTGCGAAGAATGCCCAATTCTCGTGATAGAATTTTACCAAACACCTTTGTGTGATTTTTCAAACAAACAGAAAAGGCAGATGTGTATTATGATGTGCTTAAAAAGCCGTGAAAAAATACCCCATCCTCATAACGAATATTTTGAAGCCATAGATACAGGTTGGGACTTGTAGAATAAATAATTAACCACTTATAGCTGTATTCATTCTTAGCCTACTTAAACTCATCTAAGTTTACAGTGTATTTAAAGGTTTTACTGAAAAACCAACAATTAAGTTCTGATTTTTAGATATGCAAACAATGAAACAGCAGAGGTTTCTTTAGCAAATATAAGAAGTCATTACAATAAGAATATTAGAATTATAGAATATAATATGATAATAGGATATATTATTAGAATAAGATATCCAAATTAAATAAAATATGTTCTTTGAACCAGTCTTTGAATACCCACCTCCCCTCCTTGGCACTTTTTCAGTACTAAATGTAAGCGTTGACAGTATAAAACGGATAGAAAAAAAGATGTCGTGTTTACACACAACAAATGATGTTCTGATGTTCAGAGCAAATGATGCCCTGCAGTGGTGCAGTGGGTTTGATCTCAGCTTGGTAATACGGGACCCAGAGTTTGAACTCAGCTGTAGCAACACACTGCAGGGCCCAGAATGCATCACCGCATCACACTGCATCACCAGAATTTGATTCTGGTGGTGAGATTATGGGAAAGCGTCTCCATCTTAACCGCATCAATGCATCACAATGCATCACCAGAATTTATTCTGGTGATGAGATTACGGGAAAGCGTCTCCATTTTAACCGCATCAATGCATCACCGCATCACACTGCATCATCAGAATTTGATTCTGGTAACGAGATTATGGGAATGCGTCTCCATCTTAACCGCATCAATGCATGGCCACTTCACACTGCATCACCATAATTTGATTCTAGTGATGAGATAATGGGAAAGCGTCTCCATCTTAACCGCATCAATGCATCACCGCATCACACTGCATCACCAGAATTTGATTCTGGTAATGAGATTATGGGAAAGCGTCTCCATCTTAATCCAAACAAGAAGAAGAGCAAATAAATAATGCTATAATTAGATTGTTTCTGCAAATACTTAATATCTAAAGTGAAAAAAGGTGAAAAAATATTTAATGTGGAAAGGACCAATTAATTTTTGGTTCAGTCCTAGATTTGGACTAAATGTTATTTGGGCTCCAATCACATGTTCATTTCCCAAGCATGGGTTTTCTGTAAAGAGCAAACTCTGTTGTAGCATTTAGACTAAATAATATTTTATTTTTATTTATTTAATAACAATTATTGTCAAAAACTTAACATAAACGCATCCCCTCAAAATGCTACAGCATGATATTGAGGAGGGATAACCAAAAAATTAAAAAAAAACGAAGAAATAACAAAAAAAACACTTAACATAAACCTCAGAAGGGGTCTGAAAACAAAACACAAATATAACATCATATACCCTGCTACTTACTCGCTTAACACTCAACTCCTTCCTTAACACACTTCAATAAAAATAAAAACATTACCTTTAATGATTTAATACCAACTTAATGTACTAACTATGCATCCTATTACATTAATCATTAAAATCATATCTAGAAAACAATTCATTGTTCAACGGCCTCTTTAATTCCCAAAAATTACTATTTTTGATATTCTCACTTAACGAATTCCTTAGCTTAGTCCCTCTAAAAATAAGAGAAAACCCTGACCTATAGGTAACCAAATTATTAACATAAATTTTGTTCATTGACCTTGTGCCATGGGAATGAACTTCATCAACTTGCTTGAACACACTTAGAAAAGAAGCGGACTTACCTCTGACGCAATTATACATAAAAACACCAGTATAAAAGTCACGGAGAGCAGCCACTGGGAGTATTTTCAACCTAACATAAACCTCTCGACACGGTTCAAAAGGGCTTAAATTAACAAGTGTTCTAATAACAATATTTTGCAAGACTCTGACTGGATGAAGGATTGAGGAGAAAGTTCCCAACCATATTGAACTACAATACAAAATAATGGAGTGAATTAAACTAAAATATAACATACGGATTATTTCATTCGGAAAACAATGTTTAAGTTTACGAATTATGTCAACATTTTTGCTAATATATTTGAAACTTTCACAATATGATCTTTAAATGAAAGTGATTCATCAACAGTAATACCAAGGTATCGAACGCTTGAAGTCCTCCATATTGCAAGGCCCCCAGCTTCAACTGAAGATATCCATGGATAGCAATTACCATACCGTCCAAAAACTACAGAATTTGACCTATTATAATTAATAGGAATCTTAATGCACCTCATCCAAGTAGATATCTTTTTAATAGTGTTAAGTTAGACAATGCAGAAACCAACAATTCAGTAGTTTTCGCACACACAATTAGAGCTGTCATCAGCAAACATCAGGAGAGAAACATTAATTTCTGTATTAGTGAAGTCTGAAACCTTATTCACAAGTGGCCGAAGGAAGAAGAAAGATCATTAACATAAATCAAAAATAATAAAGGGCCTAAAATACACCACATCTAATTAGTAAGGGTTGAGAAAATGAGCCAGATGTTTTTATTCTTTGCAAACGACAAGAAAGGAAACTAATTATCAAATTGAAAAATCTTCCATTAACTCTATACCTTCGTAACTTTTCAACAAGTATAGAATGATCCACTGTATCGAAAGCTTTAATGATGCCTAAAAAAAATTGTTACAACTCGGTAACCTTTATCAAGAGCTTGATTTATACAACTAGCTAAATATTATATTAACCGTTCCGGATTCATTTCTTTCCTAAAACCAAACGGATTAGGGTATAATATATTAAATTTCTCATGATGTGCATAAAGTATATAGGACTTTACAAGATGTACATAAATTATACAACTTAATAGGGGCAAAACTGAAATTGGTCTATAATTTGACACACTAGTGATCTTGCCTCCGTTAAATAATGGAGTCACATCTGCTGTCTTAAGACAATCAGGGAATTTCCCAGCTTTAAAGCAAGAGTTTATCAGTCCCACAAAATTTTCCAAAATTGTTAATAGAATGTATTTCATTACCTTTAGATCTAATTTATCACCTCCAGCTGAACTTGACTTCATACTACGAACAATATTATCCACCTCAGTACAATTCATAGCAGGTATTCAGTACCTGCTGGTAAAAAACTCTCAAAATTTATATCGTCTGGTGGCTGAATATTCGATGATAGGTTTGACCCAATATATGAAAAATATTCACAAAACGCTTCGGAAATTTCGCAAGGTCCGCCAAAATATTATCTTCTCCATGTTTAATAATTTGCCACGTCTTCTTATGGGAACCTTTAATTTCTTTAAACTCAGAATGATAATAATTTCGCTTCGCAGCTCTTAAAACGCAATTTAAAACATTTCTATACTTTTTGTAAACTAAAAAATATTCTTCACTTTTTTTCAATATGCATACACTTAAATAAATTTAGTATTATTTAAAACAATCAGGAAGGAATGTACCCCCCCCCCTCCACCCTTAACAGGGAGACAAGCTTTAGTTTAGCTTCTATTCTCACTCTTTTTCTATGGTCTAAATAGTATCTTTTTACTTATTAATTTTAGTATTTTTCGGCTTTCAGTTATATGAACCAGACGTTATGGCTTTTGGACATAGACAATACTCTTTATTGTATATCTGCTTGGAACGACCATGGGTATGAACATAGCTCATACGACAAACAACTTTTGTATAGAACAGAATCTCATCCTGGGCTAGGCTGGGCGATTCGATCTGAATTTTATAAGAAAGAACTGGAGTCAAGATGGCCGACTCCAGAAAAGGTGAGGATCTAGCTATGTACCTAAGTAACTGAATTTTTCGTCAGAAGAAGCTTCATAAAGATTTGTAAATGCTAATTGTGGCTCTCCTTCCCACCTTCCACTGTGCCGTGGCGAAAAAAAAGAAAATAAAACAAGAAAAGTAATTACTCGAAAGCTTAAGTTTGTTTCTTTTTTTTTCTTTGAGCTAGAAGTTAACTATTGTACGATGAAATTCAAAACTATTTCAAAACATAATTTTGTTTACGGAAAACAGTAGAAGGTAGGAAAAATTTCTTTGTATTTCTCTCTTTTTTATTGAGAAAAAGCTGAATTTGAAAAATTGTTGAAGGGTAGCGTGATGCTGATATTAGCAAATTTTGACCATATTTACATCTTATAGGTATTTACATCTTATAGGCCGTGTATCGATCTCTTATAGGTTTTGGAAAAATAGATATATAATGCCCTTTTACCCTTTCTTCCAAATCTTTAGCCTTCAGTACAGTTTTAAACAACCAAAAGAAATCAAAGAAATTTATTGCTGGATTGATTATAACTGAACTATAATGAGAGTTATTTCTGGGTTTTAGCAATTTTTCCTCGACATTAAATTCGAAAATCACCGGTATAGGAAAAATGCATACAGTTTTCTTGACACTGTTTAAAAATTTTTTAAATCTTGAGACTTTAGGGAGACCTCTTGAGGTCTTGCTAACATGATTGACGAAGTACAGTACATAATTTTCAAATTAATCAGGATGTATTGCTACCATACAAGGGCCCAAATCCATATCAACGGAGAGATTTTTACCATGTTCTTGATCAGTTGTTGTAAGATTACCGTAAAATAAAGACTCGGTAAGTAAAATTGGTAAAATAATATAAAATTGGTAAAGTGGGGTAAAATGTGGTACTCCCTAGGAAATATAGCGTAACATTGGTGTTTTAGACTTGTCCTGTAGCTACAAGACCTGTTGAGCATTTCTTTTTAAGCATCACATTCAGATTTTCATGAAACATTTTGATGATTCTGGTTTTCCTGGGCTTAAAAAAAAGGTAATGCCCCTTCATCTAGGGTTTCATCAATTTAATTAATAGTCTAGTTTATCCCTTTAGTAATCTTTTACCTAGGGTAATACCTCACTACTTGGACAGTGCCTGATTTTAGACATCCATTTTGTAAATAAATAAAAAATAAAAACACTATTTGGGAGTAAAATCATATTGGCAATTTTTTATGTTTAAACCTTGGAAATGTTACCCTAGCAGCCTTGCATATTTAAATTGCCGCATTCAGCCAAATTTCTCATATCATATGCATGTTATTTTTCTTTTATTTATAAAAGCACCGAATATAAATAAAAAAAAGTGGTTTGTAGCACTTTGATAAACTAAACACTGGATCATAATACCAGAACATTCAGTCATTAAGACTGTCTTCAATAGGATCTGCTGGCAAATCTATCTCCCCTCCTTCAGACTCAGATTCTGATTTAAATGACTATGCCTGCTCCGAAGTCCCCCTCCCCCCAATAAAAGTCCTGGATACGCCCAGGATTATATATCAATTATTCCAGGATTAAATCATGATCAAATAGTCTAGGTTTTTATATCAATGTTTACCTCCAAGCTCCCCTCGTCTCTCTTAGAACTAATTCTGTACTTATCTGAAGGTTGTTTAAAAAAAAAAACTACTGAAACACAAGGGCCGTTAAACTATAATAATAGAATAAGAATTTCTTAAAGACATTGTAGTCAGTAATAACACTTTCGATAGCAATTGGTTGAAAAGTAGACTAAATCTTAGAAAAGGACACTGGAACTTTTGATTTCCAATTGATTGAGCCTCCTCCAAAATTTATCCAACCACCCTTTCCACATGAAAAGCCTCTGGGAAAAACTAAATGAACGAATATTAATATTTTGAACCCTTACGGGCTTTTATTATAGGTAAGGCTGTATGATTGCCTCTGACTTAACGGGAGAGTAGAAATTTCAATAACCCTTCTAATGAAGATCCGAAATTATCGAGGGGGAAAAATTGGGGGATTTCCACGGGAGAGGGGGGAATTCTCCACGGGAGCCATTTTCTGGAGGGGAGGGTAACCTTTGGCTCCCAGGGAGCGACGGCATGAACACATGATTTCTCTGGTATGTGGAAATAAAAATAAAAATGAGGAAATTGATTCTGCTTTGGCCCTCCACATCATGGAAAATCCAGATCATTTAGTTCTTTGTGATGAGGCAACTTTAATATCTGAAGCAAACGGCTACCCATATTCTTTTAGGAAGGCAATTGAAATTTAAGAAATCATAAATAGAGACCTTGCATTAAATAGATATACTGGAGATATTCCTATAAACCCAATTTGTAATAACTTAAAATTAAAGGATTTAAATAACATTTTTTCTTCAGTTGAAATTAATATCATCTGACCACACTTTTAGGGAAAATTAGGTCAGTAGACAAGCTAAGTCAATCTCTAAGCAGAGAATTCTAGCCAAATCTAATTGGTGAATAGTCTTTCATTTATAATGACTTGGTTTGTTTGATTCAGTCTTTCTTCTGCTCTGTTAAGAGTTACTTCAGAAGGTTAGTTTTCGCTCTTATTTTTTCTTTTTGAGCACTTAAGACGGTTCGGCGGAAGTCCCTGACGAAATATCTGCTTCTGTCATTTATGCTTCTTTTTTGTCCACTGGCTGACATTACCCTCGTTTTCATGGCTATTTAATTTTATTACTTTTTCTTGTTTTTTATATGTCAATCCTGCTTGTAGCCGTTTCTGTCTTTAAACATCTCACAGAACTAATATAACTTTATTTCAGCTACAATTTCACGATTTCAAAATCGTAATTACCTGTACTATAATACGCTTTATCGTTCTAATAACAAGAGACTGAAGTCAGACAGACGGCCTTTTAAACTGGGCTATACAGCTATACACACAATCATATCCAAACCTGTTACTTTTAGCCTCTTCGCGCTTCTGTGATGTGGAGATTGCAAACCCTCGTAAACTATGTCAGTAAAATCTGTGAGATACCGGTAAAATACGTAAATTACGTAAAATAGGTAAATTACATAAGGTAAAATATCAATTTTACGGGGGTTCGTAAAATTACGGTAAAATGGGTAGAATACCAAATTTTACCGTGACCAATTTTACCAGTTACAACACTATTCTTGATTGACTTTAGAGTTATATAGGAAAATGTTCATCCTCACTGCTGCTTAGCTTTGTAATAGATTGGGTGCAACCAAAACCAAGGCTGGATTAAAAGATACAAAAATAGGCCACGTCTCCAATATAATGGGCCTAGACTCTGTTGACGAAATTGGCCGCCTATCTGGAACAATATCTGAAGGCATTCACTCAACTCTACTCCTGCCTATCGCACAGCCGTTAACGTCAGAACTAAACAAAACCATGATTTCTTTGCCAACAAAAACCAAAAAAATTGCTGTCTCTGTTTTTCGACAAGTGTAACGTCGAACAGTCAAAACCTGGATGATTAAGGATCTCTTCTGCCAGCTTTCGTGGGATCCTATGTGATCTCTGAACATTGAGTGCGAAATTGTCGCGAATGACACACTGCTATAAACGGTCCTTATACATACCGGGAAAGGCATGGTTCTGGTCATCTGAATCGATTACAAGCCAATTAAGTACAGTAGAATGCTATCTGAGGTTGAGGCTGGTATTGTGTAATTTAAAATGGCTTACTTTTGGGTAACAATTACTTTAATCTACGAATAAACCCTCTCCAATGGA
The DNA here is from genome assembly GCA_027921565.1 of Artemia sinica. Classification (NCBI taxonomy): domain Eukaryota; kingdom Metazoa; phylum Arthropoda; class Branchiopoda; order Anostraca; family Artemiidae; genus Artemia; species Artemia sinica. Next base: position 24,635,186 of record CM051267.1, on the reverse strand, counting down.
GCCTTTGGTCCATCATCAAAATACAAAACAATACAAAAAAAATGAGATTTTTCTTTGGTTTACGCAACACTCACTGTCATTATAGAATCCTGTATTGTATAAAAGTAGCTTTAATCCTTCTTTATAAACGTTGTAACATGCAGGGTTTTGTTTCATTTGGATTTTAATTGTCATTCTAGCGACTTTATGTTTTTCATTCCTCTTTGATTAGCTTTTCCATCTACCAGGCATCACGCTTTTTAGATTTAGGTATTGGTGTTGAATTCACGTGTGATTCTGAAATACTCAGCCATAAAATATAACTTTGTAATTCGACTCGTCCAAACTCCTTGTTTCGACGAATCAGTTTTCAATATATTAACCACAGGGAAAATCAATGTATTGTTTAATAAGGTCTATAGATGGTTCTGCGGTTATAGGGGTTGCCCTTTCAGGGTGGTCAGGTCTTAAAACCTGCATGGTGTGGTGACCGTATTCTAATTGCCATTTTTGTATTCAGAATAAAAAGTCGTACCAAAAAAGCAATGAAAGATATGACTATGAGACATAAAACTATGCTGATTAAAGAAGCCTTTTAAGACCAAGTATTGCTTTTCTGAAAAATCCCGATTAAAAACTTAATTCTAAGCAGAGTCCCTAAGTAAACTTTATCTTCTTTTTCCGTTCTAAAACACGCTTAAGATTTTTTGATAAAACTTGTTAAAATGTATTGCTAAAAAAATAATACATCTTGTAAAATTTTCTAGATGTGGGACTGGGACATGTGGATGAAGAAACCGGAAGTACGGAAAGGACGAGAATGCATTACTCCCGATGTGTCACGAACCTACCATTTTGGATCCGTTGGCATCAATATGAATTCTCACTTCCATGAAATGTACTACAAGAAAAGATCGATCAACTCTGATCCATTCGTATCGCTGAGAGATGTACATATTTTACGTAACGGTGACTACGAATTTCATTTAAAAAATTTAGTCAAAGGGGCTTATCTTCTAGATCATAGTAAAAAGCCCTGTGATAGTGACTTTGTACCTGAAACAACAGAAAAAACCTATGTGTTTTATTTTGAGCTAACAAGTCTTAAGTCAACAGCAGATAGTAGCTGGTTAACTGTTGCTAAAGTAAGTAACTTGTTGGGTTTTCTCTCTCTCTCTCTCTCTCTCTCTCTCTCTCTCTCTCTCTCTCTCTCTCTCCTCTCTCTCTCTCTCTCTCTCTCTCTCTCTCTCTCTCTCTCTCTCTCTCTCTCTCTCTCTCTCTCTCTCTCTCTCTCTCTCTCTCTCTCTCTCTCTCTCTCTCTCTCTCTCTCTCTCTCTCTCCCTCTCTCTCTCCCTCTCTCTCCCTCTCTCTCTCTCTCTCTCTCTCTCTCTCTCTCTCTCTCTCTCTCTCTCTCTCTCTCTCTCTCTCTCTCTCTCTCTCTCTCTCTCTCTCTCTCTCTCTCTCTCTCTCTCTCTCTCTCTCTCTCTCTCTCTCTCTCTTTTTTTTCTTTCTTTCTTTCTTGCTGTTTTTGCATCTCTCAGTAATTTTTTTATTCCAGTGTTTTAAACTGTGGGATCTCGACATACGTGGTTCACATCGTGGTTTATGGCGGTTTCATTACAAAACAAATCACATAATTGCAATTGGTTATCCTATATCTTCCTATGGGTGAGTAGTATCTATATAACATAGAATTAAATACCTGTATAAAAGTATAGAATTAAACATGGGTTTGGATTGACGAATTAACGTTGGGGAAAAAAACACCATAAAAGAGCAAAGAACACTAAAAACCCAGCTGAATGAATCCTGTTTCAAGTTGAAGTAACCATACAGTTCATGGTAACTAACTGTAAGTAAGGAGGGACGTGGCTCAATAGTAACCGAAACTCTAAAAAACGGAATTTTGATATCAGTAGATATATCAAAAGAATTGGCTTATTATGCTGATTCCACGTATATATGTACTTTCGCCTCGGCTTTTCTTTTGTCATTATGAAAGACATATAGCCGAATCTTTGTTTCTTTTAATTGTTCAGGGGGTCGTATAAAAACTTCTTTTTCTTCCAGCGATTTATCTAGTCCAGGTTTTTGATTTTACAAGGTATGGAAGGCATTGACGACCACCTTTGTTTCTTTTAATTGTTTAGGTTATGGGACAAAAACTTCTTCTTTTGCCTTGGCTTTTCTTTTTTCATTATAAAAAACATATCGCCGAACCTTTGTTTCTTTTAATTGTTCAGGTGGTGGGACAAAAACTTCTTTTTTTCCAACGATTTATCTAGTCCAGGTTTTTGATTTTGCAAGGTATGGAAGGCATTGACGACCACTTTTGTTTCTTTTAATGACTTAGGTTATGGGACAAAAACTTCTTCTTTTGCCTTGGCTTGTCTTTTTTCATTATAAAAGACATATCGCCGAACCTTTGTTTCTTTTAATTTTTCAGGTGGTGGGACAAAAACTTCTTTTTTTTCCAACGGTTTATCCAGCCCATATTTTTGATTTTCAAAGGTATGGTAGGTATTGATAACCTTATCCATGTCAAAATCCAAAACTCAATCATCATCGCTATCATTTTCAATTTGTTAGCTTCGTTACACCTCGGCTTATCTTTCGTTATTATGAAATACATATTGCCGAACCTTTATTTTTTTGACAACGGTATCGTAGGCATTGATGACCTTATCCATGTCAAAATTCCAAACCCAATCCTCATCGCTATTATTTTCAATTTTGACACGTTTTGATTCTCGCTGTTCAGGTTGATTTTCATTGACTCGCTGCTCTACATTTTCATTTTTGACTCCCTCACTTGTTCGGTGTCTTATGTCTTCTAACCGCCTGTGTCTTTGCCCTTCATTTTTAGTTTTAACACGCTCTATTTGTTGTTTTCGCATATCTTCTAACAGCCCGTGTCTTTGCTCTTCCTTTTCATTTCTGATACGTTTTTGGAATTTGATTACTTCAGACAATTCCGCAATGGCCTGTGCTTTAGGTGTGTGTATTGGTACTGTCGCAATTGATGGTCTTGGTTCTCAAATTTCACATCTTATCACGTTTGATAGTTCAGGTGTTGGTTCCAAAAAATCATCATTTATAGTAACTACAACTGCAAATTTTCGTTTTTTGGGCCTTTCAACAGACATTAGATTATATAAATAACTGTTGCGTTGGAAACTCAACAATCTTATTTTTGCTATGCAGGACATCATATAATAAAATACTTATATGATGCCATATAAGACGTCGTAAGAAACGCTTATATGATGTAATAACATAGTACAAGACGTCATTTGCAAAAACCAAAATTAAGGCTCTTAACGATTTTTCTCAGACTTCTAACCTATCTAGATCGTTTTTTATGCCAGAATATCCCAAGATACCAATTTTCCCGAAAACATTCGGAGCTGTTTTCGACAACATACATAAATACATACATACATACACAATTATTGCTCACATATAAAGATAGTGTGTATACATATATACATATATATATATATATATATATATATATATATATATATATATATATATATATATATATAATATATATATATATATATATATATATATATATATATATATATATATATATATATATATATATATATATATATACATTTGTGTGTTTTTAACCCGTCTTTTCTAATTTTAAATTAAGTGTGCATATAATAATCAGTGAATGAGACATGCTTAAGTGGTTTCACCGTTTTCTTTAGATGCTTGTCAAGAGTATGGTAAATATCACATTTTTTCAGTTCTTGTTATATTTTTTTTTCTGTCACCTTGCTTATTTGATTTTTTTTTTTTTAATTTAACTAGTTGTTTTCTGGAATAAAAACTTAACTTTTTTTTCTGATTGATTAGGCAAATAATAAAGCATGGTTCAGTAGTTCCTAATGACTTTTGTTGGAAATATGAAAAAAGTTTGATTCTCAAATCAAGTTTCAACTTAAATAAAGCTGGTAAGAAAAGTTGGACTTTTTCAAAGGTGCTGTTTTTCAATTAAGCCGGATTTTTTATTACTATTGCTATTATTCTAAATATTTTTATAAGATTTTAAAGGTTTTCTTGTAAATAAAGAGACTCTCCAAAACAGCACTATTCTATTCTTGACAATTCTCGGAAAAAAAGAAAACTAAAATCTACAAAAAAGATGACTACGTCAGTAAGGCTTAGACAAGGAAAATGTTATCGAGTTAAAAAAAAAAAAAAAAAGATTGTAACACAGAGTAAGTGGAAAAGAAGAAAAGCAAAGAATGAAAACAATGCAAAATTAAAAATAAATGAAACTGAAGAACGTCAAAACTGAAAGAAGGAGGCAAAATCAAAAGAAATCTGATGATAAAAACAGAAGGAAGACAAAAATGCTTATAGAAAAATGGGGGTAATTATTAAGAATCCAGAAAACACTCGAGAAAGACCGCATCGAAATCACAAAGATGTTTAATGAAAAACAGGTTTCCCCTGACTAGTGAGGTATTGCTCAATCCGTGACAAAGATTTTAACTTTAGTTTTTTTGGGTTAAAGGGGCAAAAAAGGTACCTAGGTTAGGTTACGTTACGTATTTAATATATCCTTTGCTTTACACCCACCCCCCTCACCCCGTAATTTGCAAATATATAGCCCAATTCTGTTCATAAATTGTTATATTTTCATCCTATTTTGTATTATTTCATTAGCGTTAACGAGACTTCACTTCTCGTGTGTTTTCTGGATTCTTAATAAGTACCGAAATGAGTTTTGTCATTTTCGATCTAGAACGTATCTGAAATGGAACATCAGTTTTACAGAATGTATGAAACCAGCAAAAATTTTGTTAAGAAATCTGTTCATTTAGATCAGCAGCGATAGTATAATGCCGTAGTTATTGTAGATGGTGTGTTGCTTCAAATCCTGTCCCATAAGGAGCTTTTGCTTTTCATCCTAGCCGAGCTGTGAATAAAATCTGGATTTAAGAACTTCCTAATTGTATGGGTAGGATAATTGATATATAGATTTCAAAACTATGGGATGAGCATTAGTTGAAATAGTTGTTTTACTCAGTTGTTTAATGCTTTTATCATTTTTGAATGGGCCCGGTCATTGCGGAAACGACATTTAAGCATTACTTACGATGATTTTTGGTACCTTGACGAAGTATTAGTGTGTCGTATCACTCAGTTGATTTTAGCGTGTATATCTATCATTGTAGTTGTTCCAGCTGATAAAACCATAACAACAGAGGGGGAAGGAGACTGATGTATTTCTTTATCTGCCTTTTTAAAGTAGTTTGAGCTCTGTGAAAATAGGTCAAATATTGAAGATATGGGCTTGCCAGTATCCTATAAGATCCTGGAACTTCTCAGCTTTTCCAAGATCCTCTTCATGCTCATATATTTTTATTTCTAGGAATTTGAAACCTGAGGATCTCGAACCGATTAAAGTGATATAAGTTAACCGACAGATGATATTTTAGAAAGTTTTTCTTAGAAATTTACCGAGTTGTAAATAATTTTTGGCTGAAAGTACTGTCGTCACCTCTCCTTGCTTTTATTATCAGAAGAGAAGCAAAACGACGCATAGTCTCTGGAATAAAGTTTTTAATTGTGCCATTATGTTTTTCGTCATTAATAGTTTATATAGTCTTTAAGACGACCAAAGCACTGCTTCAAACCAAGTTATAACAGCCTGCTATGTCTAGGGGAAGGAGAGAAAGGTTGAATCTCAATTAATATCGTCTATTGCTCTGTGACACACAGCATGTCAATCTGATTTCTTTTTCCATCTTCCTATATCTCTGTAATAATTCAAGGTTGAAAAAATTTCGATAGATCCTACCCTGGTACCGTAAACTACTTGTTAATTAGGAGGGTATCTTCAAATCTGGCAATTTGATTTACCTACTAACTTGAAGCTTTTTTGTCTCCTTTAGATTCGAGATATCCAGATTCTATTGCACTTTATGTATTGTTTGCCTCATTTGCTTATTCTCTGCTATTTTACATGTTTTCATTACTTTTTTATTATTCAAATTTGTTAGTATTAAACTGTTTTACTCTTTTCTATGATTTTTGGGTTTAATTTGGAAGTGTGTTCAATGTAGTTATGGTCAGAGGTGTTCTATCCTGGTATGGTGTACCATTTAAGTGTACTAAATTGATTAGAGCTATGTATGAGAACAAATTGCTGCGGTTCTGGCAGGAAGTGAGGTAGTATTTGGCTCGGTGTTGAATCAGGAGTTAAGTAGTGTTATGTTCTATCTTTATTTATAAGGATGATTTTGATGGACTTTTTCCTAAGGAAAATGGCAAAGGCTATGGGAGAAAACTGAATTAATTGGGAAGGTAGAAATCTCCTATACTTAGATTAAGTGTCCTGGGTAAAAATGTTAGCAAAATCAATGAATTTTTAGAGTTTCTGAGAGTTCAAGGTTGCAAGGCTAAGTTGCTTATACTAGGAATAACAGTGAAGAGTTAAAAAGTAGAATAGCCAGTAGGACCCAGAGTATTTTAACAGTTGAAGTAAGTTTGGAATAGTGATGACTAAGTAAAGAGCCATGTGGGTCCTATGTATTTTTTTTTTTTTTTTTTTTTTTTTTTTTTTTTTTTTTTTTTTTTTTTTTTAAGACCAGGACGCTTCGTATAGAAGTTGTCGTAAAAACTTCGAAAGGGGCTCATTTGATTGGAAATTGCAAGTGCTAGTGCCCTTTTTAATAGTTGAAAAGTACCCCACGCCCATCATTTCCCCAAACACATCCAATTTCGAGATAGCCATTTGGTTCAGCGTAGTTGAAAGATCCGGAAATTATGTCTCTAAGGATGTGTTTGGAAAGCAGCCTTCAGGGCAAGGGTTGTAAGTTATGCCCCGAGGGCATATAAGGTTTTTATAGAAAGGGTGGTTGTATAAAACTTAGGAGGGGGCTCATTTGATTAGAAATAAGAAGTTATAGTGCCCTTTTTAAGAACCAAAATTACAAATGACTATTGTTCTATTATAACAATATCTTCAGGTTGGACGCAACCCCTTAGAGGCAAGAGTTGTAAGTTACGCCCTGAGGCATATAAGGTTTCTATGGAACCGGTAATCGTATAAATTTCAGATCGGATGGACTAATTTGATCGGAATTCGGAAGCTATAGTGCCCTTTTTAAGAGTCAAAAGTGAATGGAGGGTAATCAGCCCCCCCCCCCAAGCCTATCATTCCCCAAAATACATCGAATCAGAATTTTTCAGAGAGCTATTTTGTTAGCATTGTTGAAAGGTCCCGTAATTATGTCTTAGGGGATGCCAACCTCCTCATAGTCTTCAGGGCATGGGCTGTAAGTTAGGCAATTCGTTCATTATTTACATAAAGCATATTTTATCGAGAAAAGTGTGCAGATTTGAACTTTACTTTCCAAGAAGACGAAAGACATTCAGGGGGTGAGCCTTTCAGAGAATGTTGAGAGGTGTGTTGAACTAAATCAAAACACATTATGTGTATACGGATTGTCAAAAGGCCGTAACTCAGGAATTATTGAGTATATTAATTCGGAACTTTCAAGAAATGATAAGGGAGATGACCAAAAAGGCAATATTTGCAAGCTACTACTACAACTACCACCACTGCTACTGCCACAAAACTCCATTTACAATATTGAGGGGAAAATTGAACTACATCAAAATACGTAATGTGCATGCACATTGTCGAAAGAGCATATCTCAAGAATTGATTTGGGTATTAATTTGAAACTTTCAGAGAATGCTTATAGGAGAAGATCATCTCACCAAAAGGCAATATGTGCACACCACTGCTGATACTAATATCACTTCTATATTTACTACTACTACTACCTCAACTACTACTTTTACTGCAACTACTTGTAAGGCTAAGAGCATTGAGATGAAAATTTCGAAAAGAATATGAACATACAAGTTATCAAAAGGACATATCTTACTTGATGAGAGGGATGTTCTACTGACCAAAAGGCAACACGTTAATACTACTAATTCTATTAGTACCGCTGCGATAACTGTTAATACTACTATTAGTAATATCAATACTACTACTGTGACTACTATTACAACTATGCCTAAGGGTATGAAAGTGAAATTTCCAAAGAATTTTGAGGGGTGAAGGTGAACTGAACCACAACACACCCTCTTTATGCAGGTTTTCAAAAGGGTGTAACAGCTATATCTTAGGAACAGTTTGGTGTGAAGTTGATCCTAACAGGGCTTGTTATCGGGGATGTTGAACTTACCAAAAGAAAGTATTTGCATGCTAATGCCACTGCTTCTGCTCATACTACTGCCACTAAAGGTAAGGCTTCTACTATGAATTCTACTGCTACTACTACTACTGCTGCAATTAAAATTAAGGATATTAAGTCAAAAAATTTGGGATATATTGAAACTGTATGGAACTAAACTGAAACACATCGTGCACAGACAGGTTTTCAAGAGGATGTATCAGAAATGCTTCAGGAACGGTTGCGCGTATTGAAAACTTCCAGCGCGTGTTGAAGGGGATATCGAAGAAACCAAAGGTGCTATGCGCATACTTCTACTAAGTCTACTGTAACTGTTGCTACTACACGAGCTAAGAGTATTAAGGTGAAGCTTTTAAAAAATATTTAGGTGTATTCTGAACCAAAATCAAAACAAGCTATGAGCATGTTGACTTTCAAAAAGGTGAAAAAGCAATATCTCAAAAACGACTTACATTATTAAGTTAGACCTTTAAGTGTAAGTTGTGGCAGATTTTGAACTAGCCAGAAGGCACCAGGTATATAAAATTAATACTACCACTACAATTACTGTACCTAATGACACTAAGGGTATTAAGGTGAAACTTTTAGGGAGGGGGTCCAGTTAAACGAAAAAACTATGTGAATGCAGGTTTTCAAAAGGGCATATAAGCAATATCATAGGTAGCGACACTATATAATAGCTAAAAATATCATTGAAACTTTTAAATGAGCTAGTTTGATTCAAAATTAAAAGTTCTAGTGCCCTTTTTAAGAGTAAAAAAGGATTGGAGGGCAAGCAGCCCTTCGCCCAAGCCCATACATTTTCCAAAGACATCCAGTCAAAAATTTGAGACAGCCATTTTGTTCAGCATAGTAGGACGGTCCAGCAACTATGTCTAGGAATATTGGATATGTCCACCCCCCGCAATAATGTAACTGGCCCATTATGCTTTAAAACTAAATACAAAGGCATTGTGTGTATGGTTGTCAATAAGACGCCTCAGCAATATATCGAGAACGACTGGGGGTATTAAGCTAAAGCTTTCCGGGCTATTACTATCGCTACTTCTTCTCTTACAGTTTAAACAAATCAAAAGAGTGTAAGTGTATCCAAGTTGTCAAAGAGCAGATATAGAATTTTTTGGGAATGATATTGAATTTTATTTTTCAGATCAACTTGAAGAGGTATAAAATTAAATTAAAAAATACTATTGTGTCAGGATTACAAATTGTTCAAAAAGTTTCTTCAACATGCAAATAGCAAGCCAAACTATGGGTTCTTATAGAAAAAAAATGAACAGATATATAATATTTTTTTTTCCGTGATAAAGACTATGTCAATTTAAAACGAACAGAAACTAATTTAAAAAACTTTTCCCTCAAAAGAAGTTTTTCAAAGAAAAGTAAAGAGCTCCATCAAACCAAAAATGAGTAGAAATAAAGTCAAATAGCCTCCTAATCATAAAACTACCACAAAAGTGGCACTTGACTGAAAAAAAGACCGTTGATTGTCAGTTTAATATACATATACTGATATTTATTCCTTAAAGTTTTATTGTTTTTTATATGTTAAATTAAAAAAGAGTGAAAACATTTAAAATGCATTTTGTTTTCAGTAAAGTGCAAACTATGTTCTGGTCTTGAGAAGCCATGGGGGTTATCAGCCCTACTCATATTAATTTTTGCTCGTTTTGAGTTTGTCTCGGTTATTTATTTTAATTTCTGTTCGCTTTGAGTTTAATTTGTTTACTGATGACGATTTGTGGTAGTTTTACGCTTCGAAGACTATTTGACTTTATTTCTACTCATTTTTGGCTTAATGTGGCTCTATACTTTTCTTTGAAAAACTTGTTTTGTGGAAAAAGTTTTTTGAATTAATTCCCGTGAAACATCCAAGGAATGAAGAATGAACAACAGTGAAAGCATGAAAAAGAGATTAACTAGGTCATCAATTCAAACAATTTATTTCCTTAATAATATTCAGTTTTATACTCACTTAATGAAGATTAAATCGTAAAAGACTTATTCTCTCTTTCTTTTCGTGGTTCTGCCAAAGACTAAACACAGAACTTGAAGGATATACTCAATAAACGTAATACCAAACGAATTAGTGTTTTGGTTTGGTTGGGTTCATTTCATAAAAATGGAAATAAAGTGTCTTGTTAAAGACCACATCTGCTTATTGCCCGAAAAAAGTTAATAGGTCATCAAAAACCAATAGATTGAGCGAAAAGTCACCGCAACACAAAATTGGTGAAATGTCACTTCTTCATGTGAATTTTTTAGCCGAAATTACCTAGCTAATTTTTGGGCTATCATAAACGTTTGGCAGAAACTTCGTATTTTTTCCTATCGGAAAGAATTCAAATGCGAGTGTTTTTTTCTGGCCAACAAAGTGACGGCCTGACAACCACCTGGGCAGTCCCTCGCCCCCCATGAAAGAAAAGCAAAATATATTATAAAGAAATCACTAAAAAAATTCTTAAGGAAGCAATATCACAAAGGAAAGAGGAAAAAATCACGTAAACTAGCGACAAACCACTAGACGGGGTAGTCGCGATTAAGACTATTACGAAACTAAAGCTTCTGGATTTTATTTCACTTCAGTAAAAAATGTATTTGGTAATAAATAAATAAATTATAAATAAATATTTAAATAACACTATTCAAACATCCTTGCTAAATCTCCAAGTAGTCCTATTCTTCTTTGCTTACGAATAGGTTGTGATTCTGATCTTGCGGTCATAGTTTTCCCTTGACGACTATGTTTTCGGTTCCTAATATTCTTGTTGTGCTGATTAGAGCTTGCTTGGCCGTTATAGATAGCATATTTATTATAAATTGCTTTCATCACATTTGATAGTGGAATATTCTGCTGAAATACAGGATCTACAAAATAGATTAGCGATAAATGAACAAAGAAATTTTAATACACACAATTTAACTAAAAAACAAAACTTGAATTTTCTTATGGATAGGAGGATGCATGCCCGTAAAAGTGATCTTGTAGACATACCATCAGTCTGGCCAGGATTTTTGATTGGGGAGAGGAGATGGTGTACAAAAGAAACTTTAAAAACATCAACAATGTGTTTATATTCATTTTTGTAGCGTTTTTTCGAATCAGACAAAAATTTAATGGGAAGGGGTCAAACCCCCTAACCCCTGCCCCCTTAATACGGCCTTGAATTATATTGTTCTCGAATCCAAGGGGGGGTATAACTATGTTGGATAAGAATGCTGCGTATCCTGGAATACTGGAAAAATTAAATCCACTTTACTTGAATCCAGAATTTCAATTTTTGGATATTTTTTCTGACAAGTTTTCTGCGAAATACTGAGCGAATTATAAGATGATAATTCGTCCTTTGAGAATGAAAATATTTTGTTAAGTTGTTCTGGACAGAATAAATTAAATGTGCTGCTAGATATATACATACATATATATATATATATATATATATATATATATATATATATATATATATATATATATATATATATATATATTATATATATATATATATATATATATATATATATATATATATATATATATATATATATATATATATATATATATATATATATATATATATATATATATTTAGAAAGTAGCCTTTAAGCTTGTTTAAGCTCTTATATGGCTTTAGACTAAAACAAAAACATTTACAATACCTCTGACTTGGTAATGTGTGCTTGTTAGTGTACCTGTTGCTTGTTGGTTTGATTAAGAGCGAGATTGTTGGCCTTCGTAAGAATTTTTTGGAAAAGAATCTCGATTTTCATGTATTTCTAAAACAGACTGACAATGTTATATTACCGAAAAAAAACATATTTTCGTAAGTCGACTAAATTAAGCTTCGCTAGCAAGGGAGAGGAAGTGGTTCCTACTTTGATAATAAAGAAAACAAGTTTTTTTTTCAAATGGAATTAAAGAGCGGAATTAATATTTAAAACGAACATATTTTACCCTAAAAACAATGAACCTGCTGTCCCACTAAGCTTACTCTTTGTTGGGTAAAGTTTAACTAACGCTGCATTGGGTTTATAGTCAATGAATAACATCTTAGAAGTTTATCGTAAAGGGTGAAGAATTTAGTGGGGTAGAAACCCCGCCTTCATTGAATATTTTATGTATGTTTTAAGTTGTAATGTCGCTCTTTACGTTTATATGATGCAAGCTCTCTTTATTTGATTTGGGTCTCTTCTAATATTATTCAGGATTATCCTAAAAACTTTTCATCGGACAACTCTTGCTCCTTGAGGGTTCTTTCCACCGATGAGCACGTATGGGAGGGGAGAATCCCACCCACACAGAAATTAACTGGTCCTGAAAATTCCCCCTGCCTCTTCCACCATTGTGCTAGTAAGAGCATCAAATTTTATTTCGCATTCAAGATTGTATTTACATTCAATATTTCTGTAATAAGAAGGGAGTTTTCCTCCACGAGCCATCCAAATTGCAAGCTTAATCAAATATAATCCAACAAATGAAGAGAGGTTAGGTGATAAATATTCCTGCCTTCCCTCCCTGTTCAGTTGAGCTGTCGAAAAATGAAAAAAAATTTGGAATTTAGCCCTAAAATATACTTTATACTCCCCCCCCCCCGAAAAAATATCCAGGGATCTTCTCACTTATAATTACATTGCAACTATGCATTGTAATATATCTATTAGTTTTGGTGCATAAATGGTCTAGGATTATTGTTTATTTTGTTTTGACCGTAAATATGTTCAGGGGTGGTTAGACAACTATACGGTATTGCAGTTTCTGCAACTGAGATACTTATGTAGATTAATTTTCATAATTCTAAACTGATTGTAGTCAGTGATTCGGGGACCGTTATCTTTCAAGGGGTGGCTCACATTCACCGCAGTTGGCTTGAGGGTGGATTATAGGGTAATTGGGGGGCGCTGATAACGAATATCGGGGTGCACTAGTTCAAACGCGTGCAGAACATGGTCATTTTAGCCTATAAAGTCGAATTTGGTCTATGAAGTAATACCGCTCTTAATTGTTTTACACGGTAAAATACACTGAAACTTTATAAACTTGACATATTCTGAATCCTAAGAACGAGTACCTGGTATTTCACCTGGTATTTTTAGTTTTCCCCCACAACCTTTATTTGTTTAGTTAACCCCTATTTAATTTTGAAAACAAGGTTTTTAATATACTTTTTCTTAGTTTTTTCGGTTTTTCTGAAATTTTTATGTGCATAAGTATATTTTTTTATGCTTTATTTGAACTCTGCTCGTGATTACGAGTCAAACCACGTGACTCTTTTCCAAAAAAAAACTTAATTTTTGAGCTACTATTTATTTTTTCTGTAGTAGTAGGTACCACCTGGCTCACGGAGGCTCATATACGAGCCTCAAGGTGACGAAGCGGTGTGAACGTGTGGTGCAGAGTTGACTGAGGCTGATTTAAGATACTCTTTTCTTTAAATCCCAACATAGCAGGGGTCAATGATCCAGTCGGTTAGATTGGGTCAACGGCCACTGATATAGTAGACGGTAGTCGTCATGATCTGCTGAAAGTAAGGTTTAGACGACTGCATTAGCAGTTTAATATCAAAACAAATAAAAAATCAAGTAGTACAAACTGAGCATGAAACGGTGGCTCAAATCTCTTTTTCTTCAAATCTCAAATCTTCGTCTTCGGACTCGTTATGATTCACATCGGAAAGTATGCATTTGTGGGGGTCAGCTACACACTTGCATGCGCTATCACAGAAACCTATTTTGGAGCACTCGCAGCGCGAGCCGCACCCCTCTTGTCACAATTGAAAAAAGAAAGCGATTCTAGCCCGTGTGGCATCGTAGAAATTAGGTCCGGCTTCTCCAGCCCATATCGGTAGCCTGAGGTAAATCAGTACGAGGCTTGTGGCTTTGAATCCAAATCAGTGACTGGAAAATGCACCTTTTCAAATGCAGCAGAAACGAGGTATCAGTTAGTGGTGGTAAACCCCGCCAATTCTCCAATCTTGGGTACAAATGTGCGTGAGGATCATTCAGACTTTTGAAGTTAATCGCACCTCTGCCATACACTGTTAACCACAAGCTGCTTACGGACGTTGACTAAACAATCACTTTGTGCAGATGATGGCTTCCCTGCAAGGGCAAGAACTTTATCACCTAAAGGCCCCAACAAAGTTCCCAAAGACTTCGCAGCACGAAAAAAGTGGACCTTTCTAATTCCATACAGAAAGCTTGTAGTGTCACATCCACTCATGCTGTGGACAAGCGGCAAGGCGTTGCAAAATGTTACTCCTAGTTTTTGTGCTGCCGTATGAATAGGTATGCAGTAGGAACGAAAATTTACCCAGACCTGCTTAAGGCTGAGACTAGCAAGATACTGGAAGTAGTATGCAGCTAGTAAGACGATATCAGTATCGTTGGCTTGTATTTTCACAAGTTTGCTCTTTCGTCTTGCGGCAGCTACTGTGTGGTATAATACCCAAGTGTCTGCTTCCTAATGGCCAGACGAGAGATCGTCATCAACGGAGCTTCCATGGGGCGTAACGGTAACAGCTCTATGTCGACTCTCGAATCCTACAGCTAGATGAACCATCAGACGGTTCGAAATTTTGTACCCCCAGACCTCGAAAAGAACTTGCAAGAGTCGAGCTTTGGCTTAGCGGCTACTGAGAATCGCGTCCCAGAGTGTTCCAACTTTTCTGGAGGAAGTGAACGGACTGGAAATATTTCTTCTACGATCTCCTCTTCTTTCTCGACAGCCAGATGCTCCCTGCTCCATCAATGTGAGATCCAACCGCTTTCAATAATTTGTGAGCTTGTGAAAACCACCCAATAAGAGAACTAGATCAGAGAATTTGTCGGGCTGAGATTTTCGAAGGCCGTAGCTTATTTCATAAACAGCTAGATTCTGAAAGATGACTGTGTACTTGTTTCCAAGCTTCTCTGCTGTTTTTTGACAGATGCTAATGGCAGAGGCTATGACTTCACATGATGTTGGCGAATAGGGAACCAAAGGTTAGTAACCCTCGGTCGTTTTGCTACACCAGAAAGGAACGATTATTGCGTTGAAGGCTTTCCAACTGGGAGTTGGCTCTTAAAATTCCATTTCAAGAAGTTTCGTAGTACGCAACCTGCAAAGCCGCAGAGGTCCCAGTTTGGCACCGAGAATGGCATCAGATTCTCATAACCACTTTCAAACAAAGAGAGTAAGGAAGAAGAGTCACAAGGTTGCGTTTTCCAGGGAATTTTAACTTTCAGATATGTTCAATAGCTTCAATGCCAAGGGGGTTGTCGGTTACCATCCGTCGGGTCCTTTTCCGTTGAATACTCCCGAAACTTTCGTTTGACACACCAATCACATCAGCAGTTCTTTTGAAGTCTGCAGGAGACGTTGACCAGCAACCTTAGAAGTAGTTGTTCCATGGGCAGCTGGCAGATCACAGCTCTTTCCGTTAACTTGAATCTGTGGATGCTGATTTACCGTAAAACTTGTAACGTGTAGTGAAGACCCATCTAATGTGTTTAGATGAAAGTTCAAATTGTCAATACCGAAGGTAGAGAACAGTCCTTTCTTCAGATTTGAAGGAATGAAAATCTGGTCTTCAGAATTTTCCTTTAGCTCCACCACCTTGGAATTCAGAATTCGTCTAACAATGCTGTAGCACATAGGAAAACCAAGTCGGTTTAGTATCTGAAGAAGGTCACTACTTCTTGTAACATAGTACAGAACGAGTCCCAGTGATGTTGTTGCAGGAGTTTTGATGCCAACAGCAAACATGATTGTTTGACGGATCATCAGAATTTTGGAATGAAGTTGTCTAGGAGCTAAGATTTTTCCTGACTCTGGCAGGTATTCAAACTCAACTCGATCAAGGACTGAAATACAAACGAAGTTGTACAGGGAGTACAATAATCTTCATAGCTTTGGAAAAGTCGGTGTCATAAACATCTTCCCCTTCTTCACTTTTCCAGCAGTCTCCAGCAGCGACTATTTCTTTTCGCGTGTGCCTGCCGTAGTGCAAGTTTGAATAACCTTCGTTTAATAATTGAGAACAATAAACCCCTAAAGATGTCCCCGACCTAGTGTTCATCCTTATTACCGACCTATGGTTCGGTTTGTTTCGACGGGATAGAGGAATGGCCTCTTCGTCGGACATATTCGAAACAGTCATAGAGCTTACTTCTGGTAAAAGTACAGCGCTATATTGGTCCATGGTCGTCTCAATATCGACCTGCCTAGCGTCTTAATCGCATGAACTTGGATCTTCGGTATCCGTGGTCTCTATCCGTACATAGTCCTCGTCAATATTTCGCCGAAGTGACAAGATCTGTTCGAGAAAGTGAGAAGCCATTAGTGAGCGCCCGAATAGCACCAATAACATCTTTGTCGCCAGAGCTCAGATTCGTCTTCAAATCGATTTAAAAGTTTCTGCCAGAGCCTATAACTCCTGATGGGATTTGCCTCTGGAAATGACCCGAACAATATCTTATTGTACTCATAGTCCAGTAAATCTATGAAACTGTGGGACAAAATTGCAATATAAAAGATTTTTACACCGTCTTGTAGAGAAAAAAAAATTCTGTACAACTTATCAAAAGTCCCCAAAAATCCCTTGGGTGGAACAGGGTAAAAAACAGGAGGAAAGGGGGAAAATTGGAAAAATTTGGGAGCAGATTTATTGTGCACCCGAATTTCACGTCTGCTCTTTTTCTGCCCTGAGAAATTGAAAAAAGAAAGTTGTGTTGTTTTATCGCTGGACTTGGTTTGATTTCCCCCTTTAGCGGGGGAGGGGAGGGGGAAAACAGTACCCTCAAGAGTTGTGCGATATGGCTGGTCAAAATGTTACCCCCAAGGTTTTTTGACTCGATGATTTAAAAAAAACATGGTATTAGATTCGTATGTTGCTTTTCTGCAGTGTTTTCACCGTAGGGGAGACTATCCATTAGGCCTTCGAAGTACGTGGGCAGATTTACTTCGACTATATAATAGAAAAATAAGACAAAATTAAATGTAAAAAATGAAACAAGTCAGGTAACTTCGGTAATCATAGGAAAAGATAATCACGGTTTTCATTGAACTAAAAAGGATAATGTCAAGATTTGTACTAAACATCGTCTTCTTCATCGTTATCAAGAAAAACATCTTTAATGGAACGCGCAATCCCTTGGAAGTCTTTGCAAGCAAGTGTGCAAGGCAATCCATTTTTTGGCAACTACAGCGTGAACTGTCACGTTTGGAACGCTTGCAGCTGCAACGAGTCACATTTAGCAGATGAGGCGGAGTAGGTCTGATGTCTGTCATGATTGGAGTGAGGCGTCCGTCACATAATCGCCAACTCGAGTCTTTCGGGTCGAGTTCTGACGCAGTATTACGCCATTCCATTACCTGATAGAAGACCCTATAAGAATGAAATTTCACAGCCAATGGAGCTGTTGGAAATCTCTCTGGGTTCATTGAAACAGCAGTAGAAGAAGCCTAGTAGAAACAGCAAAATATTTTCACCGTCTTGCTGGACTTCTTCCTTCGTAGAGCTCGAATTAAGGAATACTTGACAGTTATTCCTAAATTCTTCATGGCTTTTCAGGAATTGTAGGACAGCCTGCTTTCCTATCCAAAACAAATGGGATGTCGTGTCGCAACCAAGAAAAGCGCGGCCAACAAGAATAGAGTGACAAACCTGTCCCAGCGATCTTTTGATAAAGTTGATGTGCCAGTATTTAATTGACCGCACTCTTGACTTGGTACTGGTATCGAAGTAGAGATCCCTGGCTTCCGGAGGCAAGTGATGGAAGAGAAGGATCAATAAATCAGTGTCGTTCCCGAATACTGCGGTTACCCTTTCCTCGGCCGCATTAGCACCTGTAAATACAACCAGAACGCCCGCATCTCTCTCTGAATGAAGGAAAGTGAGGCCAGCTTGGACAACCTTCTTACCAATAGCTCGAATTTTGTTCTGCTTATTGTTGGGATTCCGCAAGAAGTCCTCCTTCTTCCTTCGCAGCTTCACACTCAGTGTGAAATCGACTGTCGGACACTGGATACCTTTTGTTCGTGTAACCTAGGGGACATCTTTGGTAGACGGACCTGAAGTGTAACCATCAAAAACGACGGAAGCATTTGAATACTTTTGTGTCACGAATGAAACGTAACTGTTGCAAATCAGTTCAAAAGTGTTTTCCTGTTCTCCATGGAATATGCTGGAGCAGCTATCCACCATCGATCACGTATTTTTCCTGCTCTTTTGATAGGACGTTCACAGCTTCTGCCTTTGCTAATTTCTAAATAGCTTTCGCTAGCTCCGCTTTATCTGGCTGTGGAGGCAGGCTTGACGATTCGAAAAGGGCAGTAGGGTAGCTAGAGAGTTGAACCTGAGAGCTTTTTCCATATCCCCTACGGATGTAGTTGCCGCTGCTGCAAGACGTAGGAACAGCAGATTTGTTTCAATTTTTATGTTTTCATTGTCAGCTTCGGAAATGTTGCCTTAATAGGCCATCGTAATCACTTTGCTTTTGCGCTAGAAGATGTAGCAATCTGCATCGGCGTCATCTATTGACTTCGGAATTTCTTTTCCTATCGCCTTTGCTGAATCCGTGTTGACATCCCTTGCTGCTGTCATACCATTCCATATATTGCGCAATTGAGTGCAGTTGTTGTATGGACAGGACTGCACAAAAAAAAGCTACTAAAGCCTTAACGTCCTTTCTATCCAAGCTGGTCTTGCGTAAACGTGCTGGTCAGATGACACGTACTCAACGCCGATGAGAGACTGCATAAGCTCATTAATTTCAGCTCGCACTGGCATTGACATTTTCCAGATCAACCTTTGCGTCCCACTTGTTCCATTTCCCCTCGTGAGTCCATTCTTGTTTTAAGTGACCCCATCAGTACTTGCTCAGTTACTAAGTCGGAAAAGAGCCCAGCTCAAAATCTATCACTTCTTTGAATGACAAACATCCCGTCCGCGATGTCTTTGTGCAGCTTCTGGTTACTTTCTTTCAGCTCTTCTATTTGCTGAAGAAGTATTCTCACCGATCTCGTATACAGGTTGTGGCCTACAGCTGCAAAGTAAGGGAGCATCTCAAAGAGTGCTTGAAGGTACTGCACCCAGTTTCCAGTCCGTTCTGCTCTGATGGCCTTCTTAAACACTCCGAACATTTCTGAATACTGAAGCCATATTTTGCAGTCCTGTTGTTCTGCAGCGTCTCTTGAAACTCCATTATTTGTGTTTGGATTCAACGCACTACGTATGCGTTGGATACGTCTTCAAGGGTTACTTCCTCATTCATTAGAGCCATACATATTGCCGAAGCTTCTGCAAAGTCTTGATGACTCGCACGTATGTCATCTGTGCAGTCGAAATCATGCGATTTGCAAATGGGAATGATATGCAATGCTGAATCTATAAGCACCTGCCCTCTCATGACTCTTGAAACAGCCTTACCGCTAAGGATATGCTTAATGGTGTTACAGGCATATAGGCATTCGAGCAATTCTTTTATTCCTATTTCCGTCATCAAGTACCCGATCACTCCAAGAAAGCTCATGCGGTAATGGAGACCACCGATCATAGGAACTGCTGCCTTGAGAGGACTATCAGCAGGCTCAGCATTAAAGATATTCACAACTTTTATGTACAAAGGATGGTCGAAAGTAACAACTGGTACCATTCCGTGCTGGCGTGCTTTATCGGAGATAAAACGTAAGGTCGTGTATACACAAGAAAGATCGGAGGGAGTATAGTCGATCATATGCAGAAAAACAATCGAAGAAGCGCCTTTGTGTGACTCAGGTTGAATTGCTTGCATATCCACTCCATCCTACCCGTTTCGTGTCATGTATCCAGCTTGCATGCCATAGTAGGTCAATGCCATCGATCTTTTCGTCGAAGGTGATGGTCGGGATGGGCTTGTACACAAGACTGTTCTCCTGTTAGCTTCTGTTATAGAAGAAGAAAGGCACTTGTCCAACCTGCTGGAGTACTTCAAGATTTACAACTGCTGTTTGAATTATGATTGGAAATTTGGGTAGCCTTGGTGTGGTAGCAACTAGCATGCCCATCTCATGGAAAGTACCTTTTCCGTTGATAGTGAAAATGTCGTGGTCGACATTGTCGCCAATGAAGTGGATGAACGTTTTAGAAGTCATCCCTGGAAATTCTGTACCATGAGTTACTGAGGCAGAACGCTCGAATCGAAGCACTTCAGAGTAAGAAGTAGAAAAAACTAGCCTATTTATCTGGTAGATGAGAAAACGTGAACCAGATAGCTGGTGTAGCTAGACTCCAAGGTATACTTGTAAAGGAGCGAACAAAGATCGGGGACGACAAGCCTCCATTATTGCTTGACCGATTTAACCTACCAGTAGGTAGTGAATCTCCAGCAAACAGGAAAAGAGAAGCACCACGGATTAGGATACTAAAGTCTCGTCAAAACCATGTTCGAGGGTTTTAAAACCGAATTTATAGATTTTTGTCTCCTCTCCAAATTCTGCAGAGCCGTCTGACTATCTTTTCCTTTTAGAGGGTATCTTGATTTCCCCCTCTTTTCCCTTGCAACAGGAAAACAGGGGAAAAGCTAATGACAGAGCAATCAAAGTAACATATTCATTCTTCTCGCACTGGGAAACCCCAGAAACAAGTCTTGTAGACTGCTGTACAGGATCTTTATTTACCCCCTCTTTTCCCCCTGTGAGTGGGGAAACGGGGGAACGATTTATTACACAACAATAAAAAACTCATATTCGATCTTCTTGGACCTAAGAGCATCAGGAATGCCATTCTCAGCATCAAAAACTACCGGTCGTAGATTTTCGAGTTTTTCCCTGGATTTTCAACTTTCCCCCCATTTTTCACTCTGTTCCGCCAAGGGGATTCTTGAGGACTTTTGGCATCCTGTACAGAATTTTTTTTTCTCTACAAAATGGTGTAAAAATCATTTATATTGCAATTTTGTCGATTTTTTCGGTAAATTTACTGGACTATCTTCGCAAAGTCCATTAAGGTAGTAGATTTTGCTGTTGCAAAACTTCGGCTGGAATATCTGGCAAAACGAATTAAACGTTGTAACAGCCGTTTGAGACCCACCGACTTCTTAGGGCTTACAGTCCAGAAACTTCTTCATTCATCTGCCATGGTATCTGACGTTCTTTGCTGGCACATCGATTGACACTTTTCCATCTTCTTCAATTCAGAGTAGAACATAAGGATATTGTGCATTTGCTTGCTTGTATATCTTTTCTTGTTGGTTGTAAGTCTCTACACGGCGCAACTAGTCTCTTATCGTACCGGGCTTACTGCAGATCAAACACAGACTATAGTTCTCGCCTGTGCTTCCTCTCGTGGTCAGACATGTAACCTCTGTGCTTGGAGCTACACTGGCAAGACAGGAAACTCTTTTATCGCACTCAATATGGTTTGTGCTTGTTAACTTCTTTCTGCATGAATCATGCCACTTAGGGTATAGTTCATCACTAGCGGAATCTATCACTTTCATTACACTTCCAGAAAGTTCGTGTTTTCTTTTGGAAGCAGCTCATTTGAACGATTGTGTGTTCATTCTTGTCACCTTTCCAGTTGGGTCCTGACATATCAAGCATCTCGAGAAGTTGAAAGATACTGTAGTGCCCATGGTCTTGCTGGTCTTCATCGGACTCGGGAAGAGCGATATATTTGACCGCAGTCAATCCAGCCTAGAAGATAAGCACAAATGAACTCGAAAGCAATTAATGGCGTTTAAATTTTTTCTTGCACCGGCAGAGCGAGAGCGATGTTCACTTTTTGCTTTTAGTGCGTGCTGATGTACTGCCGCCCAATAAAAAGCTGCCAGTCCCTCAACTTGGAGGGCTTGAAGGGGGCTTTGAAGATTCAGGCTTAGGAAATTTGACTCATAGGCCTGTGTGAATTTTTTAAACTAGGAAACCCCAGGTTTCAGTAAACTTGAGCTGAAACCGTAGCATTTAGTAAATTGACTAAGTGACTTTCAAGTTTTTTTTGTGTTTTTTTTGGGCGATAATACACCGTATTAAACGTCTGGTCGTTCAAGTCAGCCTCGAGTGAGTCTGTGTGTAGTCCAGCATGAATTACGGCTGTGCCTACTACCGGAAAAAATGTAGTGGGATAGCAACGGTGCCAACCGAATATACACGAATATACTAACATAACCTAGCCTACATTACGGAACCCATGGGGAAGCAGCCCCGCGTTTTTTTACAGGGTTTGGATTAATTTGAAAGAACAAAATCCACGTTAAAAATCAGAAGTCGTTCGAAAAAGTTGCGATAAACGTAAAAATCCGAGATTAAATCTGGAGTAATTCAGACATGGAATGTACACCAGTCCCATGTTGTTGACCCCTCGGTCGGACGGAAACGGAACAAACTGAATGTCAGAAGAAAACACAACAGTGGTAACACAACAATGAAAACACAACAATGAAACAACAATGCTAGGCTATAAAATATGGTGTACCTCACGCAAGACAACTGAAACCCCCCTAAAATCGTTGTTGCCGGAATCCTTACCTTTAGCTGGAGCAGATAAATATTCTAAATCCTTTTCTTTTATGTCGTAACTTTCACGTACGTTATGCAGCTAAAACTCTATTGTGATGATGCTTTTTTTTTTTTATTATTATTATTATTATTATTGCTGCGGAAACCAAATTCGCGCATGCGATCGCGGAACGAGGCACCTGTTCAGAAAAGTGATCTATTCTTTGGTGAGATAAAAATTATAGGTTGTGTTGAAACTATTTCGAGTAGAACGCTACTATTTAGAAAATTTTCTTTGGGGGGTTGGGGGAATTTTTTGTTCAAACGCTTATATATTCTTGCAGATTCAAGTCTCGACTTTGTTTTTACCAACAGCGTGTACAGGACATTATGACCGTTCAAATGATGTGCGGTTTGATTAAGCACCATAGATTACCCTGGAATCCGTACTCAAACCAACTGCGGCTCATGTGAGCCACCCTCCTTTTTTTAACGATAGCGAGCCTTGGATCACTTACTATTGGCTATCTCAGAATCTTTGCTTGATGGCATTTTGGCCCAAAATGAAATAAAAGAAAAAATGGTGATTTACTGTAGTGTGATTCCTTTTGTTTCTTAAGAAGACCACTAAAACCTTTAATTTTTTTTTTCATTTAGGGAACTTATCACACCATTTTATGCCCAATTAAAAGTAGTTAATAAATTTTACCAGGCTTTGCTATCTGATATGAATCCCATGTCTTCTCGGATGGTACATTAGGCGGTGCAGTTGAGAAAACACCCCCTTCAATTATAGTTTTTCCGGTTGTCTGGAACATTTCAATGAGTGTAGAATTCATTGTTGTGGATTCTGTTGTAGTTTCCGGGGCACCAGTGGTTGTTTTCCTAGCAGGTTTGCGTCGACGAGGCCGAGAGGGTGGTGCTCCAAGCATACTAAGAAAAATTACAGTCAGTGGAGCAGCTAAAATCAAAAGAAATGAATCAATTATCATGCTCATAGACAATGACCATGAGTAGACTACCCTGGTGCCACTCAACCCTCGTGCAACTCAACCCCCTGTGCAACTGAACCTGATATTAACGGAACCCCTTGTATCTGAACCCACCTGCAAGTACTCCCAGTTAAACTGAACCATCGTGCAACTGAAGCTCTGTGTACCTCCATCCCTTTCAACTGAACCGACATGAAACCCGACCCCCATGCAATTGATCTCTCGTTTAAAGAAAAACAACACAAATTAAAGAAACAAAATTATGGAAATTTTTAAAAGAACTAGAAACGTGATAAGTCTCCCTGTTTTCTGTTTTATTGCTCCAGTACTAATAGGACGCTAGAACATCGTATAGAGTTGTTTAAGATCATTTGAAAGCTAATATTTACATTTACGCGCTTTTTTTAATTTCACCATGACAGCGCCAAAATGCTTCCAAAATGCGATTTGAATGTCATTTCTGGAATGTAAAGGCTTAAAACCATATAAGATCTACCACTGAAATCTGCATGATCAAAAACACATAAACTGGTAATTAAGATCACCAGTTGAATACTCCCCTTCCTGGTCACTTTTGGAAGTGGAAAACAAAGAGTTTGGGAATAACTACCATGGAGAATATTTATTTTCATATCAACACTAAAACTAATTCAGAAACAAATTCTAGGGAATTAATAAAAAAAAGTACTTGATACTTGGATGTGTCTTCTTTTTGTTTTCCCATCACTAGGAGGTTACTGGAACATCGAAGGGGTGCTAAAATGGGTAACCATCCGATGTTCTAGAAATAAGTGTTTTATTTCTCCCATCCCCTAAAGGCAGTCGTCGTTTCCTGGTTGATTTTATGTGGAATTATCCAAACAAAGTTATTTTACGTAACTTCAAAAATCATACTGAAAGAGTCTGGGGAACCGGATACAAGTCAGAGTTTTCATTTGCCCCCCCCCCCTGGCGAATTCTTACCTAAAAACTAATTGAAAAGCTTATTTTTTGCAATAAAAAAAAAGCTTTATATGGCCCTTTGGCGGTAGACCCATTCCTGAAGATTTCTTTCAAATTGAAAAAGTTCTGTGGTCACCCAAATGGGGAATATAAGTTAGAAACTGCGAACAAAGCGAGAAGCAAATTTTGAGCTTCTAATTAGCGCTAGTTCAAACTTATTCTTAGGCTTTGGGTTCACATGAGTCAAACAGGGCTTGATCTAAAGGTGGATTAAATTACATAAGAGTTGCGTTGAACAGGGGCCGAGTTAAACAAAGTTTCAGCCGAACGAGGGTTCATTAAATTAGATTGAGTTACGGGGGGGGGTTCAGTTGAGCGAGGGTTCAGTTAAAAAGGGTTGATTTGCAAGGGCGTCCATTTAAACGGGATTCAGTTACACGAGGGTTCATTTGCATGTGGGTTCAGTTAAATGGGATTGACATGTACGGGGGCTCAATTGAACCAGGGCTCAGTTAAATAGGGTTTAGGCGTACGAGAAGATGAAGGTTCAGTTGCACGAGCGTTGAGTTACGCACGGTTAAGTGAAATGGGGGTTCCGTTGTACCTGAGGTTAGATGCACGAGAGTTCAGGTACATGGGTTCAGTTGCTCAAGACTCAGTTACATGAGGGTTAATTTACACTCACACTGGGAAAAGGTTATTATCTCATGGATAAGTATAATATAATACAAAAAATAAAAGAACGTGTACAACTACGTACTGTGCTTTTTGCAGCTTAAATAAGGGACTTCATAGTTGATGAATCATTAATATGAAAAAGTACCTTGTTTCAAATTCGCTGCCAAAAGCCCGATATTTACTAGCTAGAAGCTACTCTTTGGTTATTCTAATGAACAAATAGGTAATCTAATACTGTAAATGGAAATTAAGATAGTAAATAAAAAGAATAAAATAGTAAACGAATAAAATAAGATGGTGAATCTTGTATATTACTTGTGCAAACAAATTTTCAAGTAGGGTATTTTATCGCCCTTTTTGCATCGTCGTTTTCATCACTTGTTCATCACAGATTTGAGTTCCTTAATTTCTTAAAATATATTACTCAAAGTAAAAGTCCAATGAAACAACCTGTATCTTCTTTTTTTTCAGTTGTTCATAAACAATTAAGTTGTCTCTATGTGTCCTTATGGTTAGTCCAAAACTTGGTGCCCTGTAAAGGAAACTGAAGTGCTATTTAGTTTCGATTCAGGGGTACATCGTTGACAAACAAACCCATATTCTGGTATCTAAAAAAATAAATTTTGTCGGACACTAAATGTGGACTATTATAATTGAAAAAAGCTTGACGATTTAAGACATAGTAGATTTTTTACAGTGTTTTCAGTGACAATTTGTTCGAAGGAAACAGAAAACTTGAACCTTACCTATAAAAAAAGAAGAAAACATCACTGGCCCTATTGGTTTGAAGAATTGATTCACAATATCAAGTGGTTCTGGGATAACTCCTGCCTCAACTCTTTGATTTAATGTACTTGAATTTTGGCTAATTATAGGTATTTTTTCTTGACTTGAGCTTTTATTTATGATTTTCTTGTTTTCAGCATGTAATACAGGTAAGCTATCAACTTCTGGTTCCAGTGATTTATCCACTTGGTTACTTGTGTGTTCTGCCTTAAGGGAGTCAAAAATTGTTTCTGAAAGCTTCTCTGCAACTTCAGTTTTATTTAAAATGCTGGTTTCATTTTCCTTAAGTTTCTCAACTTTCCGAGTGTCATCTTGAGCAGCTACTAGCCTTTTTTCGGTGAATAAACTATTTTCCGTTAGATTTGTTGGGGCTAGGAATCTTCGTGATGCCCTACTCTTCGCTATAAGTTTCCTTAAAGACGATTGTGCTTCTTTTCCTAATAGCGATCTTGACCTCCGTGAATAACCTCTGTCGTTTCTTGTACCAGAATGTCTTAGAACGGTTATCAATTGTGTATCTATTCCAATGTTCTTTTTTTGTTCAATAAAAGAGTCATTTTCATTTACTATAGATTTGTCTGTTGTTGTGCAATTGTTGTTTCCATGCAAGCATAAGCCAAATTCTGAAAATAAAACCGTATGTCAAACATTTACCTGATGTAAATACTCATAGAATATACGAAAGAGTTCTTATATATATATATATATATATATATATATATATATATATATATATATATATATATATATATATATATATATATATATTATATATATATATATATATATATATATATATATATATATATATATATTATATATATATATATATATATATATATATATATATATATATATATATATATATATATATATATATATATATATATATATATATATATATATATATATGTATATATATATATATATAAATTTCATGAAATAAATTTTAATGAAACGAAGTTTAATTTCGATGAGATTATTGTAAACTGTCTTCTATTTGCTGCGTTTGTTTCCGAATTTCCCCCTAACAGCCCTCCCGTGAATTAAACTCCTGCTTAAATAGTCGCAACTCAGCTCTCCAATTCATGGACACCTCTCAGTTGGACTTAAAAGCCTAATTAGAGTCAAGCCAAGACCGATAGGCTCTGTAAGAGGCAAATATGGCATAACTTTTTTAGGGTTGTATAAAAATGATTATTTTCCCTTCGTCATGATAGTCTATCATTCTAGGGCAGAACTAAGGCAGATAAACTTGCAGTAAGGGTAGTTCAGATAGTCTATCAGTTCTGCGAGCCATCTGAAGGCAATTGGAGACTAAAAAGGCACACATCAGGTGTGTGCCTAGTAAGTGCACGAGAGCCATCACCCTCCTCGAATGCTGACTCTACTGCCTTCCATTCATATCGTTTCCTTCTGGCCAATACGTGATAAGACAGAAGATGTGCGGGTAAAATAAGCTCATGTCGTCGAAATAAGATGAGAGGTGAATGGCCGATATTCATCGTAAATAGACAGAAAGTTTTTTGCACTTCTTATTTATTGACATGGTGATTTATACCAAAAGGGACCAAGGCAAGGAACCGATGATGGAATATTGGCAAACTGACTTAGTAAAAGACTGGGCAAGAAGTATATATTCTTATGTGGTATTATGATGATAGTGATGGAAACTCCGTCAAGCTATAAAATTTGTACGACACTAACCCACATTTTAGTAATTAGTTGCATGACCTGGATTTTCGCCAATTCATTATGTGTGATTTTCAATGTCGTATTGCAAATTGTCGTTTGCCGACTCGTCAAATATATGTCAGTTGACGACCGTTAAAACTCGTCAAATATATGCGACCGTTAAAACTCGTTAAAACTATGACGACCGTTAAAACTCGTCAAATATATGCAGTTTGCTAAGGCACAATAAAATTGCAGGTAGACAGATCTGGTTATTCGGGAAGCTGTGAGTCTTATGATTTCTCATTATTACTGTCTACGCAAGAGCGTACCTAAGAATTTTGTTCGAGGAGATATTTTTTGGGGGGGCTATTAGAAAAGACTTTAAAAAACGCATCAAATATTTTGTTTATATGTATTTGTGCTACGTCTTCACGAGTCGGAAAAACGTTTCTGGGGAGGGGGTCAAACCTCACAACCCCCCTGGACATGTCCTCGGTCTTTTGTGCTTTCTTCAATAATCCTGTGAATACTGAAATTTGAATATCAGATCTATTGTAACTGTTCCTTGTGCAGCTGACGGAGGAAGAATGTGAAAACAATTTTTTTCGAGCGAAATGGTGCAAAAAACTTTCTGTGCAAATAATGTTTTGTCTCTGATCGGTTAAATTGATTGTGTAATTCTCTTGACCAAGAGAATCCCAACCCATATAAGAACATTAAGTCCGGGGCATTGGCCTGAAAAGAGGTCAAAAATTTTTATTTGGCTGGCTAGAAACCTATATCCTCATTTGTTTGTCTGAAAAAGGGCCGAAAAACTTTTTCCTGGACGCCTTGAAACTTACATCAGTAATTTTTTTGGGCAAGGAAGCGAACATAGGCTACCCAGAAAGTTAGAAACTTTGGTTTCGATCAACTTAAAAATTACATCTTTAAGTCATGGGGCGAAAGGGGTACATCATGCACAAAATCGGTTTTCTAGGAACTACGGCCACAAAAAGCCAACCCCCCCCCCCAAAAAAAAAATGACACTTGCATCTTTAAATTCTCAGACGCAAGGGATCCCATTTTTGCTGAGAGAAGAATGCCGGGTCCAAACATGGGCCAAAACAGGGCTCGGTAGTTAGTTATCTTTCATACACACCAGACTCAAGTTTTTGGTCTGACAGAACCGGTTTTTTTCTGTATTAAATATAAAAAAAACTATTTTTTTAAATGAAAGTAAGGAGAGCGACATTAAAACTTAAAACGAACAGAAATTATTCCGTATATAAAAGAACTGTACCCTCCTCAACGTCCTCGCTCTTTACTAATGTTTGACTTCTTTATCACAACTCTTCTTTCTAAAACCACAAAAACTTAAGCGTAAAGAGCGAGGCGTTGAGGAAGGGACATCCCCTTTCATATATAGAATGATTTCTGTTCGTTTTAGATTTTAATGTGGCTCCTTACTTTCAGTTAAAACAAAAATGTTTTTTGTATTTAATACAGAAAAAAACCGCTTCTGTCAGACCAAGAACTTGAGTCCGGTGGGTATAAGAGATAAGCACCGAGCCTTTACGCTAAAGCTGTTAATACTTAAAAAAAGCTTCCTATTCTAATTAAACGGCCCCCTTTTGTCAGTTTTAGTAAATAGTCAACCTTTAGCGCAAAGAGTAAGGCATTGAGGAGGGGGCAACCCGTCATATATGGAATAATTCATGTTCGTTTTTCAAATAGTGCCGGTAAATATGGCTCAACCTCTAGGAAATATACCCCCCCCCCTCACGGAAAACTCCTCTTTGGAAATTTATCCAGCGTAAAGTAACCCCCCCCCCACACCAAGTTCCATCCAGACAGTTCCATCCTCGCTGAAAATCCCCTCTCCTTGTAAAATTGCTTGCTGGACGATTCAGCCTAAGAATTCTCTTTAGCATTCTTTCATTTGAATAAGACTTTAATTTCTAATCGGGATCTCGATCATTCCAGAAATGCCCTCTTCCGTGGAAATTATTATACCCCCAGTGTAACATTTCCCCTGGAATACTTACCCCCCAGAAATTTCACTCCCCAAGGAAGATTCTCCCTATAAAAATCCACCCCAAGCACAACTCCTCCCCCCAAAAATGTCTGTTTACTTCCCAATAAAAAATACTATTCGTAAACAATGGCCGAATTTCATAACTTACAGGCCTCTCCCCATGGACTGTTGGGGATCATTTTAAACCTAAAGACATAATTATTTGATCTTTAAACTATACTGAACAAAGTGGGTATCTCAAAATTTTGATCAAATAATTTTGGGGAAAAATGGCCGTGGGAGGGGGACCAATTGCCCTCAAATCGTTTTGGTCAGAGGCCATACGGCTCCAATGTTTTATTTTTTTCCCCAGAGGCACTTCATGTGGAAGGGGTCGTCGTATAAACTTCAAAGGGGGCTCATTCGATTGGAAATCGAGAGTTCTAGCACCCTTTTCAAGGGTCAACAGTGATTGGAAGGCAATTAACACACCCTCCACGCCCACCATTTCCATAAACACATCCAACTAAAATTTTGAGATAGCCATTATGCTATACGTAGTTGATTTCCAGATAGAAATTATGTTTTCAGGAGGACACTCCCCCCCCCAAAAAAAACCCTCAGGGCAAGGGTTGTAAGTTATGCACCGGGGGCATTGAAGGTTTTCATAGAAAGCGTTGTCGAAGAAACTTCAAAAAGGGTTCATTCGATTGGAAATTTAAATGGCTAGTGCTCTTTTTAATAGTCGAAAGTGATTGGAAGGCAACTGAAACCCCTTCCACGCTCCAATCAAAATTTTGAGATAGACATTTTGTTCAATGTAGTTGAAGGTTATGGAAATTATATCTTTGAGCAGGACACTCCCTCAACAGTCCTCGGTTCAAGGGTTATAAGTTATTCCCTGGGGGCATATATGGTTCTTATGGTAGGAATGCTCATATAAACTTCAGAGAGGGCTCACTTGATTGGAAATTGAAAGTTCTAGTTTAGTTTTCAAGCATCAAAAGATATCGGAGGGTAACTAGCCCCCCGCCACCCCACGCCCTTTTTTCCCAAATGCATCCGATGAAAATTTTGAGATAGCTATTTTGTTAAAAATAGTTTAAAGATCATATAACGAAAACTCCGGTGTCGAAACAACCTCCCAGGGCCCGAGGGCGGGCGTTGTAAGTTATTCCTGGGGGCATATATGGTTCTTATAGAAGGGATGCTCGTATAAACTTCAAAGAGGGATCATTTGATTGGAAATTGAAAAATTCTAGTTCACTTTTTAAGAGTCAAAAGAGATTGGAAGGAACCTAGCCCCACCCCCTCCACGCCCTTTTTTCTTCAAACCCATCCGATAAGAACTTTGAGATAGCCATTTTTTTTAAATAGTTCAAAGAGCATATAAAAAAAAACTCCGGGGTTGACACAGCCCCCCCCCCAAGGCCCGAGGGCGGGCGTTGTAAGCTATGCCCTGGGGGAATACATGGTTCTTATGGAAGGGATGCTCGTAAAAACTTCAGAGAGGGCTCATTTGATTGTAAATTGAAAGTTCTAGTTCAGTTTTTGAGATTCAAAAGAGATGGGAGGGCAACTAGCCCCACCAATCCCCTTTTTCCCCAAATGCATCCGATATAAGTTTTGAGATAGCTATTAAGTTTAAAATTGTTCAAAAGTCAGATAACAAAAACTCAGGTGTCAACACAACCCCCCAGGGCCCGGGGACAGGCGTTGCAAGTTATGCCCTGGGGCATATATGGTTCTTACGAAATGGATGCTCGTATAAACTTCATAGAGGGCTCATAACTAGCCCCCCCCCCACGCCTTCTTTTTCCAAAGCCATCTGAGGAAAATTTTGAGATAGACATTTTGTTGAAAATAGTTCAAACGTCAGATAAGAAAAAATCCGGTGTCAATACAGCCCCCCCCCCAGGGCCCGGGGTAAGGCGTTCTAGGTTATTCCCTAAAGGCATATATGGTTCTCATGAAAGGGATACTCGTATAAACTTCATAGAGACCTCATTTGATTAGAAATTTAAAGTTCAAACTTTGTATCGGATGAGTTTGGTGAAAAATTGGCGTTGGGGGCTGGTTGCTCTCCGATCTCTTTTGACGCTTAAAAAGTGAATAAAAATTTGCAATTTTCAATCAAATGAGTCCTCTTCGAAGTTTATACCAGCATCCCTTCCATAAGAACCATATATACCCCCCAGGGCATAACTTACAACACATGCCCCCGGGCCCTGGGGGGTTGCGTCGACACAGGAGATTTTCTTATCTGACCTTTGAACTATTTTTAGCAAAAACGCTATTTTAAAAGTTTTGTTTGATTGGTTTGAAGAAAAAGAGTGTGGCGGGGGGCTAGTTGCCCTTGGATCTCTTTTGATTTAAAATGAGAACTACAGCTTTAAATTTCCAATCTAATGAGCCCTCTCTAAAGTTTATACGGGCATCCTTTTCATAAGAACCACATACTCCCCCAGGACATAACTTACAGTGCCTGCCCCGGGCCCTGGGGGCTGTATCGACACCCGAGTTTTTCTTATCTGACCTTTGAACTATTTTTAAAAAAATGGCTAACTCAAAACTTTTATCGGATGGGCTGTGGTACAAAAGGGTTAGGGAGGGATGGTTAACCTTGGATCTCTTTTGAATCTTAAATAGTGAACTATAACTTTCAATTTACAATCAAATGAGCCCTCTCTGAAGTTTATACGAGTATCCTTTCCATAAGAACCAAATATGCCGGTAGGACATATCTTATAAAGCCTGCCCCCCGGCCCTGGGGGATTTTTGATATTGGACCTTTGAACTATTTAAAAAAAATGGCTATCTCAAAATTTGTATCGGATGAGTTTGGGGAAAAATGGGCGTGGGGGGGGGGGGGCTGGTTGCCCTCCGATCTCTTTTGACTCTTAAAAAGTGAATTAGAACTTACAATTTCCAATCAAATGAACCCTCTCCGAAGTTTACACGAGTATCCCTTCTATAAGAACCACATATGCCCCCAGGGCATAATTACAACGCCTGCCACCAGGTCCTGGGGGTTGCGTCGACACAGGAGCTTTTCTTATCTGACCTTCGAACTATTTTTAGCAAAAACACTATTTCAAAATTTTGTTGGATGGTTTGAAGAAAAATAGTTTTGGGGGGAGGTAGTAGCCCTTGGATCTCTTTAGGTTTGAAATGGGATATAGAACTTTCCGTTTCCAATCCAATTAGGCCCCTCTAAAGTTTATACGAGCATCCTTTTCATAAGAACTACATACGCCCCCGGAAATAACTTACAATGCCTTCCCCCGGGCCCTGGGGGTTTTATCAACACCGGAGTTTATCTTATCTGACCTTAGAACTATTTTTAAAAAAAATGGTTATCTCAAAATTTTATCGGATGGGCTGTAGGACAAAAGGGCTAGGGGAGGGATAGTTACCCTCAGGTCTCTTTTGACTCTTAAAAAAAGAACTATAACTTTCAATTTCCAATCAAATGAGCCCTCTCAGAAGGTTATGTGAGTATTCCTTTCATAAGAACCATATATGCCCCCAGGGCATAACTTACAATGCCTGCCCCTGGGTGGTCGTGTCGACACCCGAGTTTTCGTTATCTGACCTTTGAACTATTTTTAGCAAAACGGCTATCTCAAAATTTTTATCAGATGCATGCAGAGAAAAAGGGACGTGAGGGCTAGTTGCCCTCCAACCTCTTAACTGAACTAGAACTTTCAATTTCCAATCAAATGAGCCCTCTCTGAAGTTTATACAAGCATCCCTTCCATAAGAACCAAATATACTCCCAGGGCGTAACTTAAAGCGCCTGCCGCTGGGCCCTGGGGGGTTGTGTCGACACAGGAGTTTTTCTTATCGGACCTTTGAACTATTTTTAAGCAAAAAGGCTATTTAAAAATTTTTGGGATTGGTTTGAAGAAAAATAGTGAGAGGGGGTAGTTGCACTCGTATCTCTTTTGATTTAAAATGGGAACTAGAACTGTAAATTTCCAATCAATGAGCTCTCTCTAAAGTTTATACGAGCATCCTTTTCATAAGAACTACATACGCCCCCAGGAAATAGCTCACAATGCCTTCCCCCGGGCCCTGGGTGTTGTATTAACACCGGAGTTTTTCTTATCTGACCTTGGAACTATTTTTTTTTTAAATGGCTATCTCAGAATTTTATAGGATGGGCTCTGGGACAAAAGGGCTTGGGGAGAGATAGTTACACTCGGATCTCTTTTGACTTAAAAAAAGTGAACTATAACTTTCAATTTCTAAATCAAATGAGCCCTCTCTGAAGTCTATAAGAGAATTCCTTTCATAAGAACCATACATGCCCCAAGGGCATAATTTAAAACGCCTGCCCCTAGGCCCTGGGTGGTTGTGTCGACACTTAAGTTTTTGTTATCTGACCTTTGAACTATTTTTAACAAAATGGCTATCTCAAAATTTTATCGGATGCATTTGGAGAAAAAGGGGCATGGGGGGCTAGTTGCCCTCCAATCTCTTTTGACTCTCAAAAACTGAACTAGAACTTTCTATTTCCAATCAAATGAGCCCTCACTGAAGTTTATACGAGCATTCCTTCCATAAGAATGTTTACAACAACTGCCCCTGGGACCTGGGGTGTTATATCGACCCCAGAGTTTTCGTCAGATGATATTTAAACTACTTTTCAAAAAAAATAGATATTTCAAAATTTTTACCGGATGGGTTTGAGGAAAAAGGGCTTGGAGGGGTTAGTTACCCTCCGATCTCTTTTGACTCTTAAAAAATGAAATATAACTTTCAATTTCCAATCAAATGAGCCCTCTCTGAAGTTTATATGAGCAGCTCTGTCATAAGAACCGTATATGCCCCCAGGCATAACTTACAACGCCTACCCCCGGGCCCTGGGGGGTTGTGTCGATCCCAGAGTTTTCGTCAGATGATATTTAAACTACTTTTCAAAAAAAATAGATATTTCAAAATTTTTACCGGATGGGTTTGAGGAAAAAGGGCTTGGAGGGGTGGGGGGGGGGGGTAGTTGCCCTTCGATCCCTTTTGACTCTTAAAAAATGAACTATAACTTTCAATTTCCAATCTAATGAGCCCTCTCTGAAATCATACGAGTTTTTATTCCATAAGAACCGTATATGCCCCCAGGCATAACTTACAACGCCTGCCCCAGGGCCCTGGGGGGTTGTGTTAACACCGGAATTTTTGTTATATTATCTTCGAACTATTTTTAACAAAATGGCTATCTCAACATTTGCATCGGATGCATTTGGGAAAACAGGGCATGGAGGGGGGGGGGCTAGTTACCCTCCGATCACTTTTGACTCTTAAAAAATGCACTAGAACTTCCGATTCCCAATTGAATGAGCCCCTTCCGAAATTTATGCGACGACTCCTTCTATACGACGTGCCTCTGGTAAAAAAAAATAATAAAACATTGGAGCCGTATGGCCTTTACTTTAGGCATCGCTATCTATACCGTTGTCTCTGATATTTTGGCTAGTATTTTTATTAGGTTAGATTAGAAACCATTTAGTATAATGCGTTCTGGGGGGGGGCTGATTTCCATAATTTTCTGTTGTAGTTTCCATAATTTTGTTACTAAAGTATTTTATTTTCATCATACTTGTGTATATTTCATTCTGATTAACCTAACTTGACTTTTGAGTGTCGGCGGTATAAGAAAGAAGTAACCAGTGTTTTTTCTAATTGGTCAAAATTTCCACCTGGGCCAGGGGAATGTAATTCGTGATACCTGATTCGTTAGGTAAAGACAACCTGATGAAGAGAAAAACAAATTTGTTCGCCCAAAAATGTTTTAAATCACTTTCCTGGAGATTTTCGATGAGGTCAATGCAAAGGAGCTACTGGACTAGAAATGTCTTTGA
Organism: Artemia sinica; assembly: GCA_027921565.1. Taxonomy (NCBI): domain Eukaryota; kingdom Metazoa; phylum Arthropoda; class Branchiopoda; order Anostraca; family Artemiidae; genus Artemia; species Artemia sinica. The sequence continues at coordinate 24,599,586 of CM051267.1, read as the reverse complement.
CCATCTTAGACCAAAAGATCAAAATAATCCCGACGCCCAAAAATAGGCCCATAAATTTTATGTCTATGATCAGCTTGAAAATTGCAACCATAAACTCTTGGACCAGGTAGACGTCAATGCATGGAAAAGACTGAAATTTATTTTGTATCTACAGACTCATGAGTCTTTGATTGCCTTGAAACTGACAAGGCATGTCAACAGGGCATAGAGGACATGAGTCAAGATGAAAAATTTTGAATTAATAGATTTGCGTTGCCCAAAACTGGGCCTTTTTTTCTTTCTTTTTGTTGAGTGGCTTAAACTAACAAAAATTCAAACTGAACCAAGGAATGTTCCCTTGGCCCAGTGAATGAACAGGGCAAAGAATAAGGAAAAAAGGTTGTATCAATTCGTTATGCATAACATACAGAAGATTAAGATAACATAACATGCAGACATACAATCAGAAGATTCAAATTAGGATTGTTTACCATCAAGTTACACTATGTCGGTGGTTAAAGAAGCAAATAAAGAGAAAAAAATAATGAAAAGGGAGTGAAATTACTTGCTGATGTTGATTCGTATAAGCAACAGCCTTCATTACAGTCCAAGTGGTTGACACATCTATCAAACGATGGGTAAGAACTGGCGAAACTCTAAAAAAGAAACAGAAAGTTATAAATTTGAGAATCAAACAATTCGTGGTAACGAACTGTAAGTAAGGAGCGACCCTGCTCAATTGTAACCAAAACTCTAAAAAAAGGAATTTGATACCAATACATACATCAAAACAATCAGATTTTTGTGCTGATTTCAAATATATAGGTTTTATCAAGTTTGGTCTTACCCATCAAAAGTTAAGCGCCTGAGAAAACTTGCCTTATTTTCGAAAAAAGGGTGAAACACCTCTTAAAAGTCATAGAACCTTAATACAACTCACACCATCAGATTCAACGTATCAGAGAACCCTACTGTAGAGGTTTCAAGCTCCTATGTTCAAAAATACGGAATTCTGCATTTTTTGCAAGAAGAAAGATCACGGGTGCGTGTTTATTTGTTTTTTTTCTTTTTGTTTTTTTTTCCCAGGGGTGATCGTATAGTCCCAGTGGTCCTAGAAAATCGCAGGAGGGCTCATTTGGACGAAAATTAAAAGTTCTAGTGCCCCTATTAAGTGACCAAAAAATGGAGGGCAACTAGGCTCCCTCCCACGCTCAGTTTTTCCCAAAGTCACCCGATCAAAATTTTGAGATAGCCATTTTGTTCAGCATGGTCAAAAAATATAGCAACTATGTCTTTGAGGATAATGATTTCCCCACAGTCCACGGGGGAAGGGCTGCAAGTTATGAACTTTTCCCAATGTTTACATATAATATTGTTTATTGAGAAGTATACAGACGTTTTCAGGGGGATTTTTTCTGCTAGTGGGGAGGGGGGTGTCAGAGGTTACATGGGATGATCTTTCCATGGAGGAGGTTTTCATGGGGGAAGGGAAATTGTTATGAAGGGGGCGCCGGATTTCCCAGTATTATTTAAAAAACAATCAGAAATTAATTAAAAAAAACTAAACTTTTCAACTGAAAACTTTTCAACATAAAAACTTAAAACGAACAGAAACTATTACGTATATGATTGGTTTACCTCCTGGTCAATACCTTGCTCTTTACGCTAAATTTTTTTTTATTACATTCATTTATTCTAATTAACGGTCTTTGTGACTAAGGGGTCATTCTTAAAGAATTTGCCAGAAAATTGAACTTAAGCGTAAAGGGTGAGGTATTGACTGGAGAGTGTACCCCCCAATATACGTAATAAAAATACGAATATAGAAGTTCGTTACGTAAGTTAATTCGTAAGTTATGTATATTTATTACTAATAAGAACGTTCGTAAATAAAATTAAACAACTTTCGAGAAAGGCATTTAGCCAAAAAAGGGAAAATTAATATGCAAATTTCGTTTTAATTATTCAAGTACGGTGAGCCAAAATCAAAACCTGTATTAATTCAAAAACGTTCAGAAATTAAATAAAAAACAAGTTTTTTTAACTGAAAGTGAGGGGCGACATTAAAACTTAAAACGAACAGCAATTATTCCGTATATGAAAGGGGCTGTCCCCTTCTCAACGCCTCGCTCTTTACGCTAAAGTTTGACTCTTTCTCAAAACTCTATTTTTTAAAACAGTAACAAAAAAAAATTAGCGTAAAGAGCAAGGCGTTGAGGAGGGGACATCCCCTTTCATATACAGAATAATTTCTGTTCGTTTTAAGTTTTAATGTCGCTCGTTACTTTCAGTTAAAAAAAACTTGTTTTTTTTATATAAGCAGCCTTAGTGATATAGCCATTTAATTAAATTATCATACACTCGACGTTAAAAGTTTAAGGCCATACGATACCTAAAAAATCACTTTGCGAGCCTCAGTGTCGGCTGACCGTTTCAAAGACAAAAAATACATTGACAAATTTTCCCAGGGGACTAGCTCTAACCGAAAGCAGTCGAGAATGTGTGGTTTGATTGTGAAGTTTGACAAAAAGATAATGAAATGTGCTTCCCTTTTGTCGATGAGTATGTCAAACAAAGCCGGTAGCACCACGGGGAAATCCTAAAGCGGCCTAGTCATTCAAATGACAATTCCTTTGACCTTATTTTCATCGTTTTCTCAGCAAGTATACTAGAACATTCTAAGAGACTGCCTTTTCTGAAATTTAAAAAGAAAATTCTCCTCCGTTTAATCGAGAAAACAAAATTTACACCTTGCAATAGTTTAAACTTAATTAAAACTGAGTATATGTTTATTCGGCACAAAACAGGAGAAGTTAGCTTGTTTTTCTGAGATTTCCGGAAAGTAAGAGTCGATTTTTAGTTTTCTGTCATTTTCTTGGATCTCTAATTGAAGCTCTACCAGTTATGGCAAGACCGCCAAATCCATTCTAAATAGTTTGGCCAACCAAAAAAAGTTAATATTGGACGAAATAGGGTGATCCTTTAAGATATTAACTTAAAAAAAATATATTTTCATGTTTGGTGCCCGCTGCAGCCGAAAATTGCATAACTGCATATGGAGGTATTTTCAATTAAAAATTAAATTCCCGATTTTTTTAGTTTTTTAAGGCTCGTGGATATCTTAATTCATGGTTACCGCATTCAACTGTTTAGATCATTGTCTAGATAATTCCAAAAACGACCGTAAGTAAAAAAAAATATAACGCTCCTATTTTGCGAATTCTAGCGTGAAGGAGTAGGAAGGTCAGCTCTGAATTCGGGAGGGTGCAACATTCCCATCTTTCCATTTATATATGAAGGCTCTGTTTCATTGAATATGTGTTAAATTTAGGTCCTGTGCACCATAGACTACACAGATAATGTCACCCCTTGTGGTACAAGCCTTGATTTATGAATTGTTCTAATGAAAATAACCACATAGAAATCTTCAACCGATACAACTGGCGTTACGGGGTGTCCAGGGAGCATCAGGTTTTAGGGGTGTCAGTTTTACTTTCAGGGGTGTCAGTTTTACTTGCAATTAGGTTTAGTCCTTTAAACTTGTGATCAAATGAGCCATCCTGAGTTTCTATACGCTATCTATTACGAGCCCATGGAAAAATATATATGGGAGTCACCCTATTATCACGTTAAACAGAGGATGATTACCCCCCTCATCATGAAAAGTTAGTAGGCGCTACCACTTTTTCAAAATTTTTGGCAAACTGTTATAATTATCATAGATATCATCACTGTAAGGGAGAGAAAGCGGTTACTCCTTAACATAGATAAGTAAAAGTATGCAAGAATGAAGCAAAGGTAAAAGAACTTACCGCTAAAATATAGAATAAAACAACCCTAATAAAATAGCTCATGCTTTCTTGTACTCCAACAAGTAAATGAAATACACTGCCCAAGATTAGGCTAAAGCCCCGAGAAGAATATTTAATAAAGTGAAAATGTATGTCAATAGGGTACATTATGAATGTGTTTAATTTTTTGTAGCTACTTACATTAGTATTCCAATCATAGTTTCTAAGCAGGATTTTAAATATTCTTCATGCAGGAATTCCCAAAGCAATATATTAGAGGCATCTAAGTAGAATGAAAATTTGAAATATTGGATATTAGTATTTCTCTATGCAGTAGCAGTTGGTGTTAAGAAAATGAATTTTGGGATTGTATCATTGCTTGCTTCTTGTATTTTTGTAAGTTATTTCAACTTATTCCATTCTTTTAGTGCCAACGAACAAAGCTATTGACCGCAATGACTTAGGAAGAAGCTTGAGTCTTTATTTTGGGTTTATTACCGCAGTCGTCTTTTGCGACCCCCCCCCCAAAAAAAAGTGAATTTAATTGAGCAGTCTCTTGGATGAAGTTATTCCGAGAAAAGATGAAGTTATTCTCTTATTGAGACATTTTTACAAAGGTAGAACACTTATATTAATTCTATATGTTCTGGAGGTAGGCTGTATGATTTTGTTTGATTTGATTCTTCCCTTGTTCTTTTTTTATAAATCCATCTTTGTTTGTATAAATGTTGACAATAAGCCTGACTTAGAGATTAAAACACCCTTCGGTAACCCGTAGATTGTACGTAATTTCAACGGTAGTCAAAGTTCTCGCTTACTCCGGCAATTTTGTACCTGAAATTCTGTAACGGAAGCTAAAATAAGCAAATATTCGGTCAATCTTTTATTTTTCGTGCTAAAAATAATATTATCATAAAGGGATTTAAGAGTACAGGCAAGTACTTTTAGTATATATATATATATATATATATATATATATATATATATATATATATATATATATATATATATGTATATATATATATATATATATATATATATATATATATATATATATATATATATATATATATATATATGTATATATATATATATATATATATATATATATATATATATATATATATATATATATATATATATATATATATATATATATATATATATATATATATATATATACTACTACTACTAACAACTCATCGCAGCACAAAGCCGCCTGAGGCCAACACAGCTACGCACAATCCTCCTCCACCCAATCTATTCAAAGCCTCCCTTTTTACACCCGCCCACGAAGTTCCCATTTCCTTTAAATCTTTCTTTATGACGTCCTCCCACCCCAGACGGGAACGACCTGCTTTCCGTTTAGCCCTAGATGGTTGGCCGAAAAGAACAATCTTCGGCAATCTGTCATCCTTCATCCGCACAACGTGCCCTAACCACCTCAACCTTTCTTTCATTATAGCCCTAGAGAGCGGTATTGAACCACATTTTTCGTATAGCCTATTGTTTGAAATACGGTCAGTCAGCCGGGTACCCAGAACAATCCTTAAGCAATTTCTCTGGAAAACATCTAGCAAATCTTCATCCGCTTTTCGGAGCGTCCATGCTTCAGAGCCATATTTGACCACTGTTATCACTGTAGCTTCTAATATTCTAATCTTGGTTAGCAGACTTATCTTCCTATTCTTCCAGACTTTTTTTAACTGTGAAAAAACACCCTGAGCCTTGGCTATTCTATTTTTAACATCTTCACTGCTCCCACCATCTTTACTAATAATACTATCAAGATAAGTGAAGCTGCCCACCTGATCAATCTTTTCATTACCCAACGTCACCTTTTCATCTTCACTTATTCCTAGCTTTATTGACTTAGTCTTCCTAACATTAATCTTCAAACCAATTCTAGCACCCTCAACTCGCAAAACCTCTAAAACTTCATTCATTTTGCTCACATTTTCATCTAGGATGCTTAAATCATCAGCATAATCCAAGTCAAGGAGACTTTTTCCTCCCCATTTGATTCCGTGGTCTCCCATTGCCTTTCCTGTGCTCCTTAAAACAAAGTCCATCAAAATAATCCATATAAAGGGGGATAGAACACAGCCCTGCTTAACTCCTGATTAAATACAAAACCAGCTTCTAACCTCATTTCCTACCTTAACCGCAGCAGTGTTATTCTCGTACATAGCACTAATCACTTTAATGTATTTGTCTGGTATACCATACAAAGATAAAACCTTTACTAAAGCTCTTCTATCAACAGAATCGAACGCGTGCTCGTAATCTATAAAACTGAGGACCAAAGGTGTTTGAAAACTCAGGCACTTCTCAATTATTAGCCTAAGAGTGAAAATTTGGTCGACACATCCTCTACCTTTTCTAAAACCGCACTGCTCTTCTCTTAAAACTTTGTCTACGGCATCTTTCAGTCTAAAAAGTAGCATATTACTAAGTAATTTACTACCTACAGAGACCAGACTAATGCCTCGGTAACTACCACACTCACTTTTATCACCTTTCTTATAAAGTGGCTTAATTAAGGTTTTCCTAAAATCGTTAGGTACTTCCCCTTTTTTAAAAATCATATTCATAATCTTCAATAACTTATTTCTAACCTCAGAGCCACCATATTTAAGAAAATCATAATATATATAAATCAATATATAATATATATATATATATTATATATATATATACATATATATATATATATATATATATATATATATATATATATATATATATATATATATATATATATATATATATATAATATATATATATATATATATATATATATATATATAGATATATATATATATATATATATATATATATATATATATATATATATATATATATACGAACTGTAAGTGAGTAAGTAAGTAACGAACTATAAGTAAGGAGCGACCCGGCTCAATAGTAACTGAAACTCTAAGACACGGAATTTTGATACCAATAGATACATCAAAATTATCAAATTCTTATGTTGATTTCAAAAATATAAGTTTCATGAAGTTAGTTTTACCCATCAAAAGATACGCGCCTGAGAAAATTTGCCTTATTTTCAAAAAAAAGGGGGAAACACTCCCTAAAAGTTATACAATCTTAATGAAAATCACACCATCAGATACAGCGTATCAGAAAACCCTTTTGTAGAGGTTTCAAGCTCCTATCTGCAAAAATGTGGGATTTCGTATTTTTACCGGAAGAAAGATCACGGATATGTGTTTAATTTTCCCCAGGGGTGATCGCATCGACCCGGTGGTCCTAGAATATCGCAAGAGGGCTCATTCCAAAGGAGATTAAAAGTTCTAGTGTCCTTTTTGAGTGACCAAAAAATTGGAGGGCAGAAAGGCCCCTTCCCACGCTCATTTTTCCCATTTTTTACGTGGGAGGATCTTTCCATGAGAAATTTTTCATTGGGGAAAGGAAATCTTCTATGAAGGGGGTGCCGGATCTCCAAGCATTATTAGAAAACGATCAGAAATTAAATCAAAAAACAAGTTTTTTTCAACTGAAGATAGGAGTAACATTAAAACTTAAAATGAACAGTAATTATTACGTATATGAGGGGGTTCACCCCTTCTTCAATATCTTTCTCTTTATGCTAAAGTTTTTTTTAGTACTTTCAAAAGAGCTATTTATTTTAATTAAACGGCCTTTGTGATTCAGGGGTCAATCTTGAAGAATCAGAACAAAATTTGAACTTTTTCGTAAAGAGCGAGGCATTGACGAGGGGGTGAACCCCCTCATGTACGTAATAGTTTCTGTTCGTTTTAAGTTTTAATGTTGCTCCTTACTTTCAGTTGAAAAAACTTGTCTTTTATTTAATTATAAATAAAGCAAATCAACTTGGTTGAATCCAGTACTGGCAACGTGTGGCATTACTTATTTTGCAGCTGGGAAGCCTAAAATATAGTTATTGATACTTTTAGATCACTTAGCTTCTCAAAATTTTAAATTGATTGCAAATTCGTCCTCTTCGGGGTAAAGTCGTGGTTTGGTGCCTTAAAATGGCAGAAAACAAGACTTTCCCCTGGCCCAATCTGTATGGTCACTTAAAATAGAGCTTTAAATTCACGTTTGAATAAGCTCCCTCCCTATTATCTTGGACCTTCGGTTTGATACAATCACCCCTGGAAAAAAATAAAACAAATAAACATGTATCGACGATGTTTCCTCTGAAAAAAAAAACAAATTCCACATTTTCATGATTGAAGCTTAAAATCTCTACGACAGGGTTCTCTGATATGATGTATCTAACAAATGAATTTTCAATAAGACCGCTTGCTTTTTTGGGGGCGTTTCTCTTTTCTTTCAAAAATCAGGCATATTTTCTCAGATTTTTGGTTTTGGGCGGGTAACAATAAACAGAAAGAATTTTATATATTTAGAATATGCATAAAAATCCAATACTGTTGGTGTAGCAATTGTCATGAGAATTCTATTCTTAGTTTTGGTGAATATTGATCCAAGTCACTTTTTACTTCCAGTTTTGTATCACTAATTATTTGTTAAGATTCTCTTGTGACGAAAATATGTTTGAACCTTTTCATTTTATTCAGTTGAATAGGACAATAAAAAGAAAGAGGGTCAATTTGACAGCTGAATAGTAAGTTTAAATTTTGTTTTTCTTTCATTATTCTATTTTTTAAATGTCTGAATATGCAAGGGATTGAAGTTCTAGGGGGATAATTGTCTTTTATGAAAGAGGTAAATTTTACATGGCCGTTATAAAATCAAAACGTTATATCGATATAGGTAGGATGATTTTTGAGTATCTCTACTCCTTGTGTAAACTACTCTAATGTGTAGGAAATTGCATAAGGATAGGTCTACATCTGTTATAATCTACGGAAGCAATAAATCTTTCTGTAATTTTGGTTTGAATTTTATTTTATTTTAAGATTAAATACATAATAATTAAATATATTTGTAGTAAGCATGTACGCAATCCAAAGACAGGTTGTTAAATACGGACAAACGCTCTATATTATGGACCTATAAATCGAGCAAATATGTTATATTATAGTCCTATAATGTGACCAAGCAATCAGACAGGTTTTTTAGGGTCATTACCTCAAACTAAAGAGATTTCCTTGGTATAATATGGTCAAAAGTGTAATAGATTTGACGCCTCCAAGCCTGAGGCATTGGTATGTGTCCAGTTTCAACGGTACATGGCTTACCACGGACAGGCATCTATTAATACAGAGGGTACAAGAATTGTCAGACATGTTTTTCTAGGTTCAATAGCCAAAGCTAGATATCTTCATATTTCGTATTCAAAGGTGATCTCTTTGTAAAAAATACTAGTTTTGGTCCGGAGCTAAACTGCTTTCTTTCAGTGTCGTTTACATTATTAGCGGTATCTAATAATGATAAAAAGTTGTATCATTGTGTAAACTAACTCAATTTGCGAAAAAAGGTTTTCCATTGGCATAACTCTGATCTGAATGATCTTAATTGGTGATTCAATAAGAGATATGAAACAGAGGTCGATACCATTTTTAATTGGAATCTATGAATGTGCTAAAAAGGGTTTAACTGCTTTCCGTCCAGTGTCGTTTACATTATTAGCGGTATCTAATAATGATAAAAAGTTGTATCATTGCGTAAACTAATTCATTTTGCAAAAAATGTATTCCATTGGCATAACTCTGCTAAAGATGTTCTTAATTGGTGATTGAATAATAGGGATGAAACAGAGTTCAGTAATATTTTAATTGGACTGTATGAAGGTGGTAAAAAAGGGTTAAACTGCTTACCAGTTAAGGTAACTAACTCAATTTGTGAAAAAAAGGTATTCCATTTGCATAAATCTGCTATGAATGATCTTAATTGGTGATTGAATAGTAGGGGTGAAACAGAGCTAGATAAAATTTTTAATTGGATTGTATGAAGGCTGTAAAAAAGGGTTAAACTGCTTACCAGTTAAGGTAAGCCCGAAGGGTTTGCTAACTCATCGGTAATTTATTATAAATTCGGAATAGCATCGTTAGCATCAATCTATAGAAATGGTTAACAATAAGAAAATGACCTTGTGATTTGACCTAGCTTTACTTCTCGGATTTGTTCTGTATAATACACAAGTACCATTTGAATTGTGTTGTCAATATAGAATATGCTCTAACATTGTAGTATACTATAAAGTTGATAGTAATAGAGATGTAGATGCCAAGAAAAGAATTTTAATAGAGAAATTCAGAACAATCCTTAGAAATCCTTAGAAATAAACTAGTGGGATGATTATAGGTTTGAAGCATCAAGGATCGCAACCAGCAATGACCCTAACCACCAAGGACCACAACCTTCAAAGGTCCCCTATCCCCAACCTTCAAGGGGCCCCCTCCCTCTAACTTTTCGGGCCCCCTCCCCTCATTTCTTATACTTTTTTGGAGGTTTTTTTAACTTTTTTTATTTTTTTTACACATGGTATTTTTTTCAAATTGTTTTTTTTACATGTCTTAGAATGACATGAAGCATACTTAAAACTTAAGAAATCCACATTTAATATTTTCCAAATTCAAAATGAGAATGATATAGATATTTTAGTCATGAATTTTACTATTAGAGAAATAATGTTGGTAGTAGCACTTTTTTTGGACGGAATTTTTTTGGACTTGGAAATTATTCAGCTTTTTTTATGTATCTTAAAATGACATGAAATATGCTTGTGGCTCTATCAATCGTACTCTATGCTTGCTCGTAGACACGACGCGACAAAGGAATTGAATTCCTTTGGAGTACCAAAAAAATTCAACTCTTATGTTGGTGGATATGCGAGATTGAGATCTCCGGAGATGATTGCACTCAAAGAGAATCCCAACATAAAAATAATCGTTGATGTTAGAGGACAACTCCTTGCTACTGTTGCTGGTAACACATAACCTACTGATACATCCTGCTGATACAAGTTGTTCATTGATAATAATAATGTATAATAATATATTTTTTTGTATTCATATTCTACATGACATTATTTCATTAAAAATATATTATGCATTACAATGTTGTCTGTTCATTATTTTTAGAGTATGCTAGTATATCAAACGTTTAGAATGTCTATTAAAACCTCGGAGATGTAAGAAAAGGAATTTGCATACTTCATATGTCGGATAGATACTTTCACATGGAGAATTCTAAGTGCAAGAATGAATTAATTCTTTATCAACACCTTTTGTCGGATAGGTCAGGATAAAATTGATAAAATCTAAGTATCGGAGCGATTAGAATTTTTGTCAACATCCTTTCCCGGATATGTCGGTTAACATTATCAAAACTTAAATGTCAGAGTGATGAAATTCTGTATCAACATCTATTGTCAGATACATGTGATAACATAGACAAAATCTAAGTATCAGATTGAATAAATTTTTTCTATCAACATCTTTGTCAGATACATCGGATAAAATTGAGAAATTCTAAGTATCATAGTGAATAAATTCGCTATCAACTTCTTTTGTCGGATACATCAGATTACATTCACGAAATCTAAGTATCAGAGTGAATAAATTCTTTATCATCGTCCTTTGTCAGATATGCATGATAAAATTGAGAAAATCTAAGTATCAGAGCGAATAAATTCTGTATCAATGTCTTTTAACAGACACTTTTGGTAACATTGATAAAATTTAAGTATCAGAGGGAACAAATTCTTTATTAACATTCTTTATCGATATCATTTGTCAGATACGTCGGATAAAATTGACAAAATATATGTATTAGAATGAATAAATTCTTTATCAACATCATTTGTCGGATAGGTCAGGATAAAATTGATAAAATCCAAGTATCAGATAGAATAGATTCTTTATCAACATCCTTTGCCGGATATGTCGGTTGACATTTTCAAAACCTAAGTGTCAGAGTGAAGAAATTCTGTATCAACATCTATTGTCAGATACATGTGATAACATTGATAAAATCTAACTATCAGAGTGAATAAATTTTTTGTATCAACATCCTTGATAGATACATTGGATAAAACTGACTAAATCTAAGCATCAGAGTGAATAAATTCTTTATCGATGTCTTTTAACAGATACGTTTGATAACACTGACAAAATTTAAGTATCAAAGTGAACAAACTGCTTATCAACATTCTTTATTGATATCATTTGTCAGATATGTCGGATAACATTGACAAAATCTAAGTATTAGAGTTCATAAATTCGTTCTCAGCTTCTTTTGTTGGATATATCAGATAACATTTACAATATCTAAGTATCCGAGCGAATTAATCATTTGTCAAATATGCTTGATAAAATTGAGAAAATCCAACTATCAGAGTGAATAAGTTCGTTATCAATGTCTTTTGACAGATACGTTTAATAACATTGACAAAATCTAAGTATCAGAGTGAATAAATTCTTTATTTATTTTTTTTTTGTTTTTTATCGACATCATTTTTCGGATACCTCGGATAACATTGACAAAATCTATGTATTAGAATGAATAAATTCTTTATCAACATCATTTCTCGGATACGTCAGATAAAATTGACAAAATCTAAGTATCAGAGTGAACAAATTCTTTATCAACATCCTATGTTGGACATGTCGGATAACATTATCAAAACATAAGCATCAGAGTGATTAAATTTTATATCAACTACCTTTGTCGGATACATAGTATAAAATTGACAAAATCTAAGTGTCAGAGTGAGTAAATTCATTATCAACATCCTTTCCTGGATACGTTGGATAACATTATCAAAATCTAAATATTAAATTGATTAAATTCTATATCAACATCCTTTTCGGGGATAAGTAGGATAAAATTGACAAAATATCAGAGTGAATAGTTAATTTTTTATCAACAACTTTTGTCAGATACATCGGATAAAATTGACAAAATCTATGTATCAGAGTGAATAAATTCATTATCAACGTCTTAATCGGATACATCAGATAACATTCATAAAATCTAAGTTCTATTAATTTTGACTGAAAACTCTATTAATTAATTGATTTAGGTTCATTTAGAGTGGCGTACCACTCTAAGTGAACCTAAATTAACCTACATTTTTGCTTGTCTCTCTCACTATGACTGTGTGTCTGAGCGGGTTTGCTGCCATCTACAACCAGTCAAACCTAAATTCAACGCAATGATGCATAAATTCAAAGTTAACATAACTTAGATTTTATGAATGTTATCTGATGTATCCGATAAAGACGTTGATAACAGATTTATTCACTCTCATACTTAGATTTTGTCAATTTTATCAGATGTATCTGACAAAAGATGTTGATAAAAATAATTTATTCACTCTGATATTTTTTCAATTTTATCTTAAGTATCCCTGAAAAGGATGTTGATATAGAATTTAATCACTCTGATACTTAGATTTTGATAATGTTATCTGACGTGTTCTGCATAGGATGTTGATAAAGAATTTGGTCACTCTGATGCTTAGACTTTGTAAATTTAATCCGACGTATCCGAGAAATGATGCTGATAATGAATTTATTCATTCTAATACATAGATTTTGTCAATGTTATCCGAGGTATCCGACAAATGATGTCGATAAAAAAAAACAAAAAAAAACATTAATAAAGAATGTATTCACTCTGATACTTAGATTTAGCCAATGTTATTAAACGTATCTGTCAAAAGACATTGATAACGAATTTATTCTCTCTGATAGTTGGATTTTCTCAATTTTATCAAGCGTATTTGACAAATAATGATTTCGCTCTGATACTTAGATTTTGTGAATGCTATCCGATTTGTCCAACAAAAGAAGTTGATAACAAATTTATTCACTTTGATACTTAGATTTTGTCAATGTTAGCTGACATATCCGACAAATGATATCGATAAAGAATGTTGATAAATAGTTTGTTTACTTTGATGCTTAAATTTTGTCAGTGTTATCAAACGTATCTGTCAAAAGACATTGATAAAGAATTTGTTCACTCTGATACATAGATTTAGTCAATTTTAACCAATGTATCTGACAAAGATGCTGATAGAAAAAATTTATTAACTCTGATAGTTAGATTTTATTAATGTTGTATGTTATTCCATGTGTCTGACAGCAGAAATTGATATAGAAATTCATCATTCTGACACTTAGGTTCTGATAAGGCTAACCGACATATCCGGCAAAGGATGTTGATAGATAATTTATTCATTCTGATACTTAGATTTTGTGAATGTCATCTGATGTGACAAACAAAAGAAGTTGATAAGGAATTCTTCACTTTGATACATAGATTTTGACAATGTTTTCCGACGTATCTGACGAAGGATATTGATAAAGAATTTATTCAATCTGATCTTTAGATTTTGTCAACTTTATTCGATTTATCCGACAAAGATGCTGATAGAAAAAACTTATTCACTCTGATACTTATATTTTGTCAATGTTACCCCATGTATCTGACAATAGATGTTGATACAGAACTTATTCACTCTGACACTTAGGTTGTGATAATGTCATCTGATATTTCCGGCAAAGGATGTTGATAAAGAATCTATTCGCTCTGATACTTAGATTTTATCAATATTATCCCGACCTATCCGACAAAGGAGGTTGATAAAGAATTTATTCAATCTGATACTTAGATTTAGTCAATTTTATCCGATGTATCTGACAAAGATGTTGATAGAATTTTTTTTCACTCTGATACTTAAGTTTTGTCAATGTTACCCCATGTATCGGACAATAGATGTTAATACAGAATTTCATCACTCTGACACTTAGGTTTTGAAAATATTAACCGAAATATCCGGCAAAGGATGTTGATAAGGAATCTGTTCGCTTTGATACTTAGATTTTATCAATTTTATCAGGCATATCTGACAAAGGAGGATGATAGAGAATTTTTTCTTTCATATACTTAGATTTCGTAAATTTTATCTGTTGTATCTGACAAAAGAAGTTGATAATCTGTCGAAAGACATTTACACAGAATTAATTCACTCTGATACTTAGAATTTCTCAAGTTTATCCGACATATCCGACAAAGGATGATAATAAAGAATTTATTCATTCTAATCATAGATTTTTTCAATGTTATCCGATATATCCGACATATGATATCGATAAAGAATGTTGATAAGGAGTTTGCTCACTTTCATACTTGAATTTCGTCAGGGTTATCAAACGTATCTTTCAAAAGACATTGATAAAGAATTTATTCATTCTGATACTTACATTTAGTCAATTTTATCCAGTGTATCTGACAAAGATGTTGATAGAAATAATTTATTCACACTGATAGTTAGATTTTATTAGTGTTATCCCTTGTATCTGACAATAGATGTTGATACAGAATTTCACCACTCTGACACATAGGTTTTGATATTGTTAACCTACATACCCAACAAAGGATGTTGATAGAGAATTTATGCACTCTGATAGTAAGATTTTCTGAAAGTTATCTGATGAGACAGAGAAAAGAAGTTGATCTAGAATTCATTCACTGTGATACTTAGATTTTGACAATGTTATCCGATGTTTCCGACAAAAGATATTGATAAAGAATTCATTCAATCTGATACTTAGATTTTGTCAATTTTATCCGATTTATCCGACAAAGATACTGATAGAAAAAATTTATTCACTCTGATACTTAGATTTTGTCAATGTTATCCAATGTATCTGACAATAGATGTTGATAAGGAATTTAATCACTCAGACAATTAGGCTTTGATATTGTTAACTGACACTTCCGGCAAAAGATGTTGATAAAGAATTTATTCGCTCTGATACTTAGATTTTATCAATTTTATCCCGACCTATCCAACAAAAAATGTTGATAAAGAATTTATGCATTCTAATACATAGATTTTGTCAATGTTATCCGACATATCTGACAAATGATATCGATAAAGAATGTTAATAAAGAATTTGACCCCTCTAATACTTAAATTTTATCAGTGTTACCAAAAGTATCTGTCAAAAGACATTTATAAAGAATTTATTCACGCTGATACTTAGATATTCTCAATTATATCAGGCATATCTGACAAAGAACGATGACAAAGAATGTATTAACACTGATATTTAGATTTTGTGAATGTTATCTGATGTATCTGACAAAAGATGTTGATAAAGATTTTATTCATTCTAATACATAGATTTTGACAATGTTATCCAACGTATCCAAGAAAGGATGTTGATGAAGAATTTATTCAATCTGATACTTAGATTTAGTCAATTTTATCCGATGCATCTCACAAAGATGTTGATAGAACAAATTTATTCACTCTGATACTTAGATTTTGCCAAAGTTATCCCATGTATCTTACAGTAGATGTTGATACAGAATTTCATCACTCTCAGTCTTAGGTTTTGATAATGTTAACCGACATATCCGGGAAAGGATGTTGATAAAGAATTTATTCGCTCTGATACTTAGATTTTATCAATTTTATCCTGACCTATCCGACAAAAGGTGTTGATAAAGAATTTATTCATTCCGATACTTAAAATTCTCCATGTTAAACTATCTATCCGACATATGATGTATGCAAATTTCTTGTCTTACATCTCCGATGTTTTAATAGACATTCTAAACGTTTGATATGCTAGCATACTCTAAAAATAATGAACACACAACAATGTAATGCATAATATATTTTTAATGAAATAATTTCATGTAGAATATGAATACAAAAAATATATTATTATACATTATTAATATCAATGAACAACTTTGGACATTTTAAACCTTTTCCATAAAATATTTCACGATGTTCTCTCTTGATATCGTAGCTTTTGTCTTCTCTTAGTTCATAATCAGTAGAATAATCATTATTCCATTTTGAGTCAAACACAATTTTTACTGGTGTATCACCGACAGGTTTAATATTCGTTTCGTCATTGATATTATTTGGTTCTTTGAGTGTTTGATCAATGATGGTATTAACGTTTGCTGGCTCTTTGTTTTTCATCGATCCATCTTTATATTCCTTAATGATATTTTCTACCAATGCCCTTTTAATCTTTCTGGCAATTTCACTGTCTATTACAACACTATTTTTATACAGGTAACAGTTCCGACACGTAGACAAGATATGGTTTATTATATTAGTAGAAGAGTAGGACTTTCTTCTTTTGACCTTCCGTTGAATTCTAATACCCGAAAGCTGACGATAGGATGTATCAGTAGGTAATGTGTTACCAGCAACAGTAGCAAGGACTTGTCCTCTAACAACAACGATTATTTTTATGTTGGAACTCTCTTTGAGTGCATTATCTCCGGAGTTCTCAATCTCCTATATCCACCAACATAAGAGTTAAATTTTTTTCTATTCCAAAGGAATTTAATTCCTTACTGGCATGACAATGCACGCTTATGTTTCCGATAGTGCTACCACTTGTACTTGTTTCATAGTTCGAACACTTCTCCATGTCAGCATTCAATGCTACAATAACACTATCGTGTGAACAGACTTTCTTAAAATGCTTCATCTTCAATTTTTTAAAGATATTAATTATGCGCTTATCCTTCCACTGCGTAAAAAACACTGATTGAATACATGCAATAAACTAGATTTTGTCGATTACCGTCATAGAGTACCTGTAGGAAAGTCACGTCATGTCTATGAGCAAGCATAGAGTACGATTGGTAGAGCTGCAAGTATATTTGATGTCATTTTAAGATACGTTAAAAAAAGTGAAAAACTTCCAAGTCCAAAAAAATTCAGTCCAACAAAAGTGCTACTACAAAAATTATTTTTCTAATCGTAAAAGTCATGACTAAAATATCTATATCATTCTCATTTTGGATTTGGAAAATACTAAATGTGAATTTGTTATATTTTAAGTATGTTTCACGTCATTCTAGGACATGTAAAAAAAGTTGAAAAATACGATATTAAAAAAATAAAAAGTGAGTTAAAAAAAACTTCACAAAAAAGTATAAGAAAATGGGAGGAGGGGGCCCAAAAATTTGGAGGGAGGGGGTCTATTGGTGGTTTGGGATAGGGGACCTTTGGAGGTTGAGGTCCTTGGTGGTTAGGGTCATTGATGGTTGCGATCCTTGATGCTTCAAAGCTATAATCATCTCACTAGTCGATTTCTAAGGATTTATAAGTATTGTTCTGAATTTCTTTATTAAAATTCTTTTCTTGGCATCTACATCTCTGTTTCTATCAACTTTTTAGTATACTACAATGTTAAGACATATTTTATATTGAACAGACAATTCAAATGGTACTTATGTATTATAAAGAACACGTTCGAGAAGTAAAGCTAGGTCAAGTCACAAGGTCATCTTGTTATCGTTACCCAATTCCATAGATTGATGCTACCGATGCTATTCCAAATTTATAATAAATTGCCTATGAGTTAGCAACCCCTTAGGGCTTACCTTAATTGGTAAGCAGTTTAACCCTTTTTTACCGTCTTCATACAATCCAATTAAAAATACTATTCAGCTCTGTTTCATCCCTATTATTCAATCACCAATTAAGATCATTCATAGCAGAGTTATACCAATGGAATACCTTTTTTCGCAAATTGAGTTAGTTACCTTAACTGGTAAGCAGTTTAACCCTTTTTTACCACCTTCATACAATCCAATTAAAAATGTTACCGAGCTCTGTTTCACCCCCTGTTATTCAATTACCAATTAAGATCATTCATAGGACATTTATGCCAATGGAATACCTTTTTTCGCGAATTGAGTTAGTTCACGCAATGATAAAACTTTTTATCATTATTAGATACCGCTAATAATGTAAACGACACTGGACGAAAAGCAGTTTAACTCTGGGCCAAAACTAGTATTTTTCACAAAGAGATCACCTTTGAAAACGCAATATGAAGATCTCTAGTTTTGGCTGTTGAACCTAGAAAAACATGTTTGACAAGTCTTGTGCCCTCTGTTTCAATAGATGCCTGTCCGTGGTAAGCCATGTACCGTTGAAATTGGACACATACCAATGCCTCAGACTTGTAGGCGTCAAATCTTTTACACTTTTGACCATATTATACCAAGGAAATCTCTTTAATTTGAGGTAATGACCCCAAAAAACCTGTATGATTGCTTGGTCACATTATAGGACAAAAGTATAACATATTTGCTCGATTTATAGGTCCATAATATAGAGTGTTTGTCCGTATTATACAACCTGTTTTCGGGTTGCGTAAATGCTTACTACTTATGTTATCGATTAAATCAGTTGATTCCTTAGCCAGGAATCCTTGTCGCTTAAAATTTACTGTATTTTGTTTCATTTTGCATGCAATTTAATTTCTCTTTTTTATTTGAGAGTTTTATCTTAAAAATATTTAAAAACCAACTTATTCCTACGAAAAAAATATTGTGAAATGTATATTCTCTGTCACCCAACCACCACTACTATTTTGGCGTGTGCCCCCCTTGGAAAATTTTCTGCCGGCGCCCTTGCTGCATACGTATATATGTATTTATACTTGTATGTATATATACATGTGTACATAACTTAAGCCTTTTTGGAGCCTCAGGATCAAGCATGCCCTCTTTTCCAATAAAAATCCGTATATATGAACAACGAGCAAATTCCATAACTTAAAAACCTTGCCCAAAGACTGGGGGAAGGTGTGTCAACCTCAGAGACATAGTTATTTGATCTTTGAACTATTTTGAACAAAATCTCAAAATTTTGATCTGATGCATTTGGGGAAAAAAGGACGTGGGGGGGGCTGTTTGTCCTTTGATCACTTTTGACTCTTAATAAGGGGCACAAAAACTTTCGATTTCCCATCAAAGTTTATACGGCCACCCTATTTATGGTTCTTCCGTAAAAACCTTATATGTTAACAATAATCAACTGGCATAACTTACAGCCCTTCCCCGGCAGTTTGGGGATGGGTTCAACCCTGAAAGCATAGTTATTTTGCCTTTAAAGTATTTTGAACAAAATATATATCTCAAAATTTTGACCAGATTCATTATGGAAAAAGGGGCGTGGGGCTCCTTGCCCTTTGATCACTTTTAACTCTTAAAAATGAAACTAGAATTTTCTATTTCCGATCGAATGAGCCCCCTCCAAAGTGTATATGGCCACTTCTTCTACAAAAACGTTATTAACAATGCGCAACTTGCACTAGTTACAACCCTCGCCCCGGGGGCCGTGGGGGATTTCCCAACCCCTCAGTTATAGTTATTTGACTTCCGGACTATTTTGAACAAAATGACCATCTCAAAATTTTTATCGGATACATTTGGGAAAAAAAGCGTGAGGGGGGCTGGTTACCCTCCGATCACTTTCGACTCTTTTGAAAGGCACTAGAACTTTCGATTTCCAACCGAATTAGCCCAATCCATAGTTTACATGACAACGCATTCCATATAAACCTTATATGCTAACAATGGGCAACTAGCAAAACTTATAGCCCTTGCCCTAAGGGCTGGGGGGGTATGAAAACCGGAACCACAGTTATTTGACCTTCGGAGTATTTTGGAATAAATGACCATATTAAAATTTTGATTTGAAGCATGTGGAGAAAAAAGGGCGCGGGTCGCCTTCCAATAACTTTTGCCTCTTAAAAGGGAAACTAGGACTTTTGGTTTCAAATCAAATGAGCCTCCTCCGAAGTTTAATCGACCACCTTTTCCATAAAAACTTTATATGTAAACAATAGGCAACTTGCATAACTTACAGCCCTTCCCCTGTGGGCCATGGGGGGGGGGGGTCAACCTGGGAGGAATAGTTATGTGACCTTTGGACTATTTTGACCAAAATGGCTCTCTCAAATTTTGATCGGATGTGTTTTGGGAAAAGAAGGCAGGGGGACTAGTTACCCTCCGATCACTTTTGATCTCAGAATTTTTTGGTCTCACATTTTTTGGATCTCAGAAAAGACACTCAAACTCTCTGCCAAGAAAAAAGAAATGACCAACAAGAAGCCCCTTACATACAAAGTGCTACGACAAGAATGTCAAAAATCAGCAAGAGCTGACAAAAAAGCCTACTGGTCTAATGTTGCCAGTGATATGGAAAGAGCCGCATCATGGAACGATACACGAAAACTCTATCAGATACTTGGAGAATGCACTGGGAAGAAGAAGCAAACTACCATCCCCTCGCTTAAGGCGAAGGATGGGAAAATACTCACAAGCAGCGAGGAACATATCGAAAGATGGCGAGTTCATTTCCAAGAGCTATTGAGACCAGGAGACAATAGTAATCGAAAGCAACCACTTACAGCACCGCAGAACCCCCCGCACAACCAGGCTTATGAAAATGTATGTACGGACCCACCCTCCAGGGATGAAGTAATTAAGGCGATCCAAGTTTTGAAAAACCATAAAAGCCCAGGAATAGATGGGATTCCTGTCGAGTTACTGAAAGCTCTCCCCGAGGTGGTGGTGGATGAACTTCATAGCGTGATAACCGAAGGCTGGGACAATGAATACATCCCAGATGACTGGAAGACCTCAATACTTGTCCCTATCTTCAAAAACAGAGACCGAATGGACTGCAAAAACTACCGAGGTATATCGCTTATCCCCATTGCTGCCAAGTTGTCCGCAGTCATACTTTTAAATAGATTCAGAGACACCAGAAACAGCCGAACACGACCCAACCAAGCAGGATTCAGGCCGGGTATGGGTTACTGTGACCAGATTTTTAGCCTGCGACAGATCCTTGAACACCGGTTTAAACACCAGCAGGAAACAATCCAAATCTTCATAGACTTTATTACCGCGTTTGATTCGGTCCATCGTGATGCAATATGGGAGGCAATGAGAGAGGACAGTGTACCTGAGAATATCATCAATCTGCTCAAGGCATACTATGCTGGAACAAAGGCCCGGGTAAGAGTCGATGGCGATCTTTCAGATCTGGTCCTGATCGAGGAAGGTGTACGTCAAGGCTGTGTCCTTTCACCAACTTTGTTCAACTTCTTCATCGATTGGATCCTCAGGGTCCTGGACAATTATAAAGGCGTTGCAGTGAGCCCGTCCTTCTCCGTCACAGATCTTGACTATGCTGACGATGTTGTCATGCTTGCTGAATCCGTTGCTGAATCCGCTATGATAAATGACGTGGCAGTCAAGGCACTTTCGACTGGTCTCCGAATAAGCCTACCAAAAACAAAATCCATGCGAACAGATAGGATGGATGAAACCCCTGTGACCCTAAATGGTAATCAGATAGAGGACGTCCAGTCGTTCAAATACCTCGGATTGATGTTAAACCCTGCCCTTCAGAAGAAATCCAGAGCCGCATATCGTCAGCCTGGAATGTCTTCCTTCAATTACGGAACTATCTCTGGAAGCGGAGCGAAATATCGCTACGCCCAAAGCTCCGAGTGTATGAAGCTATGGTTCTCTCTGTCCTCCTCTATGGATGTGAAACGTGGTCACTTAAAGCAGCCGAAGCGTTGAGCTTGAATATATTGAACCACAAATGCCTGCGCTATATCCTGGGTATCCGCCTCTCAGATAGAATCTCGAATGAAGAAGTAAGGAGAAGATGTGGGGATTGCCCACTTGTCTCTGACATTGTTAAGCATAGGAGACTGAGATGGTTTGGCCACACAATGCGCAGACCAGATGACCATATAAGCAAAAATGCCTCGAATGTCTACCACTACCTGCATGGTAGAAGAGGGCAGGAGGCCAAAAGAAGACGTGGCTAGCAACAGTTAAGTCTGATCTGGAGCCAATCGGGGGATTCCGAAAATACGGCCGTCGCTGGGATCGCCAGGGGCTGGAAATGGTGGAGCCTGCCATCCTCAAGCAAAACCTATGGAAGGAGACATGTCGTCATCTGCTGGGCGCCACGATGAGTCTGGATGCGGCTTGAACGTGCAACAAGTACAAGTAAGTACACTTTTGACTCTCTAAAAGAACACTAGAACTTCCAATTTCCAATCGAATGAACCCCCCTTCGAAGTTTATACGACCACCTCTTCCATTTGAAGTACCTCTTGGGAAAAAAAATCATTATGTAGCGCTATAGCGCTGCAAAAGTAAAGAGCAATTTGGGCACAATGTACTTTTTTCTGACCAAGGCACTTCGTACAGAAGGAGTTGTAGAAACTTCAAAAGGAGCTCATTCGGTTGGGAATTGAAAGTTCTAGTGCCCTTTAAAAGAGTCAAAAATGATTGGAGGGCAACCTCTCCCCATCCCCTACGTCCAACATTTCCCCAACCTCCTCCAATCAAAATTTTGAGATAACCATTTTGTTCAACATAGTTGAAAGGTCCAGTAATTTCGTCTTACTAGTACTGCTAATACAAATTGGTTCTTCCGTAACCAATATTAATCTGCTGTGATTACTATTAAAACTATGCCTAAGGGTATGATGATGACAGTATCAGGTAATAGTGAGGGGGGAGGGTGAAATGAATCACAACACTTTGCCTGTGCGCAGGTGGTCAGAAGGTCGTATCAGCAATATCTTAGGAAGAGTTTGGTGTGTGAAGTTGAAACTTACAGGACTTGCTTTGGGGGATCTTGAACTAATCAAAAATACAAAATTTGCATCCAAATGCTACTGCTTCTACTCGAGCTACTGCTACTACTACTACCGCAACTAAATATAAAGCTACTGGTATTAACTACTACTACTGCTATTACTATACTCTATTATTTCTAGTACTACTACTACTGCTACTAAACGTAAGTGCATTAAGGCGAAAATTTTGGGGAATATTAAAGCTGTATTGAACTAAATCAAAACAAACTATGCCCACACAGGCTTGCAAGAGGACGTGTCAGCAATATTTTGGGAACGGTTTATGGTATTAAGTTTAAACTCTCAGAGTGTGTTTAAGGGGATGTTGAAGAAAACCAAAGGTAATAGGTGCGTTTTGCCAAATACCGCCAATAATGCTTCTTCTGCTACCATAACTGTTGCTACTACGCAAGCTAAGGGCATTTAGGTGAAGTTTTCAAGGAATTTTTAGGCGTATGTTGAACTAAATCAAAACTTACTATGAGCATGTATATTGTGAAAATGGAGACATTAAGACCTTTTAGGGTCAGCTGTGGTGGATTTCGAAATAGCCAGAAGGCACTATGTGTGTACTGTTAATGTTACTACTACGGTTACTCTAACTAATGACAATAAGGATATTGTGGTGAGTAGTGCAAGTCCTTGACATGTGACGGTGAGGTTTGACAATGGAGGAACTGTTGACAAAAAAATTATAACAAAAAGGTGTATTTCAATAAAAATCACCTTTCATAATAATTTAATACCAATAACAGTAGTTTTTTCGTCAGCAACCCGCGTCCTTGAAATTGACTTTTAGATAAACTGCTATGCAGGTATATTTTTATTAATTATCTAATGTATAGAGTTTGTTAGGTGATCCTCTTTGGCTTCATCTTATGGTATTTGTCAATTATAGCGACCACACTCAAGTTCTTGATCTGAGTATAACCGATTTCTGAGTCTGTATTCAGAGATAATAAATTATTGTCACTGAGATAAACTACTATGGAGATGTAATTTAATTAATTATCTAATGTTTGGAGCTGGTTAAGTGATCCTCTTTGGCTTCATCTTATTGTACTTGTCAATTATAGCGACCACACATTTAGAATTTGTATCACAACTTAAAAAGAAAACTAGTGCTTTACTAAAAACACAAAACAATATAGGAGTTTTGGTACTATAAAAATAAACCTTTTAAAGACATCTTTAAGGGCTCTTTTAATGATAAATATATTTGGTTAAATAGAGATCCTTTTGTTGATATATTTCCTTATGGTTGTACCGCTAAAGAAGACTAAGACTTTACTGAAAACGCAAAACATTATAGAAGTTTTGGTACGGTAAAAGTAAACCTTTTAAGGATACTTTTAACAGTATAAAAGTAAAGCATTTTTAGATTGTTGCTTTACTTTTTATTTTGTCGTTGAATTTGGCATCACATTTGCTCTACATTTTATTTTTATTTTGTAGATAAGTTCAAAGTCTCACTACAGGCTCGCTTTAGAATTTGCATCACAACAATTATTTTGTATTTTTTTTCGTAAGAATTATTTTGTATGATGGAAAAGAATTTGTGATTTCTTAGGATGTATTTTTGTTTTGTAAGAAGTATTATTGTTTGTAAGAAGTATTTTGTAAGAAGAATTTATGATTTTTTTGGATGTATGTTTGTTTTTTCCGAATTTTTTATCGTAAGAAGTATTTTTGTATGATGTAAGAAGAATTTATGAATTCTTAGAATGTATTTTTGTTTTGTAAGAATTTTTTTGGCTTTCTAAGAAATATTTTTTGTTTTGTAACAAGTAATTTTTATTTGAATAAACAATCTTTGATTTCTTATGATGTATTTTGTAATTTCTAAGAAGAATTTGTGATCTTTTTTGATGTATGTTTGTTCTGTAACAACAACTTTTGTTTTGTACGAAGTATTTTTTTTGTGTTTTGTAAAAAGTATTTTGTAAGAACAGTTGTTAGGATATTTCTTACTATGTATTTTTGTTTTGTAAGAATTATTTTTTCCTTTGTAGGAAATTTATTTTTTTCTTAACAAGTATTTTTATTTTGTATGAACAGCCTCTGATTTCTTAGGATGTATTTTGTAATCTGTAAGAATAATTTGTGACCTTCTAGGATGTATGTTTGTTTTGTAAGAATTACTTTTGTTTTGTAAGAAATATTTTTTGTAACAAGTGCTTTGTAAGAACAGTTTCTAGGATGTATCCATAAACATAAAACCTAGGATATTATTGTAGTTTTGGAGTAACAAAACAACTCAGTTCTGAATTTTTTAAAGAAGAGAAAAAAATCTATTATGGAAGAAAAGTGGTTTGAAAATATTGAAATCAATAAAAAGAAGCCTTTCGAAAAGTATTTTGATAAGAAGTTGGCATGAGGGTGTACGCAAATATGAATAATTTAAGTTTAGGAACGTAATATAAAAAAAAGTGTTTTGGAATTATCAAAAAAAGGCTTTTGAAAATTAAAAGTCGTAAGAAATTGGTTTGGGGGTGTACTCAAATCTAAATTATCAAGGTTCAGGAACACAGTATTGAAGAAAAGTGGTTTGAAATCAATAAAAAGAAGCCTTTCGTAAACCATGGTGATAAGAAGTTGGTATGAAGGTGTGCGCAAACCTAAATAATTTAAGATTAGGAGCGTAATACGGAAAAATATGTGTTGAAATTAATTAAAGGAAGGACTTTGAAGATTATAGTCGTAACAAATTGGTATGGGGGTATACTCAAATCTAAATTATTAATGTTTAGGATCACAGTATGGAAGAAAAGTGGTTTGAAATCAATAAAAAGAAGTATTTCGAAAAGTATGTTGATAAGAAGTTGGTCAAAGGGTGTGCGCAAATCTGAATAATTTAAATTTAGGAGCATAATAGGGAAGGAAGTCTTTTGAAAATTATAGTCGTAACAAATTGGTATGGGGGTGTACTCAAATCTAAATTATCAAGATTTAGGAACGCAGTATGGAAAAAAGTGGTTTGAAATCAATAAAAAGAAGCCTTTCGTAAACCATGGTGATAAGAAGTTGGTATGAAGGTGTGCGCAAATCTGAATATTTATGTTTAGGAGCGTAATATGCAAAAAGTGTTTTAAAATTAATAAATAGGAAGGCTTTTGAAAATTATAGTGGTAACAAATTGGTATGGGGGTGTACTCAAATCTACATTCATATGAATGATTTAAGTTTCGGAGCGTAATACGGAAAATGTGTTTTGAGATCAATTAAAGGAAGGACTTTGAAGATTATAGTCGTAACAAATTGGTATGGGGGGTGTACTCAAATCTAAATTATCAATGTTTAGGAGTACAGTATGGAAGAAAAGTGGTTTGAAATCAATAAATGAAGCCTTTCAAAAAGTATGTTGATATCAAGTTGGTATGAGAGTGTGCGCAAATCTGAATAATTTAAATTTAGGAGCGTAATACGGAAAAAAGTGTTTTGAAATTTGAAAATTATATTTGTAACAAATTGGTATGGGGGTATAGTCAAATCTAAATTATCAATATTTAGTAGCACACTAAGAAAAGAAAGTGACTTGAAGCCACTAAAAGAAGCCTTTCGAAAACCATGGTGATAAGAAGTTGGCATGAGGGTGTGCACAAATCTGAATATTTGTGTTTAGGAGCGTAATATAAAAAGTGTTTTAAAATTAATAAATAGGGAGGCTTTTAAAAATTATAGTGGGGACAAATTGAAATCAATAAAAAGAAGCCTTTCGAAAACCATGGTGATAAGAAGTTGGCATGAGGGTGTGCGCAAATCTGAATATTTGTGTTTAGGAGCGTAATATAAAAAAAGTGTTTTAAACCTAAACATAAGTTTAGGAGCGTAGTACGGAATAAAGTGTTTTGAAATTAATAAAAGGAAGGCTTTTGAAAATTACGGTGATAAGAAGTTGGTATGAGGCTGTGCGCAAATCTGAGTAATTCAAATTTAGGAGCATAATACGGAAAAAACTGTTTTGAAATTAATAAAAGGAATGCTTTTGATAATTATAGTCGTAATAAATTGGTATGGGGGTTTACTCAAATCTAAATTATCAACATTTAGGAACGCAGTATGGAAAAAAGCGGGTTGAAGTCAATAAAAAGAAACCTTTCGAAAAGCATGATGATAAGAAATTGGTATTGTTTTGTGTTTTCAGTAAAGAACTATTTCTCTTTTTAAGTTGCGATACAAATTCTAAAGCGAGTCTGTAGCGAGATTTTGAACTTATCTACAAAATAAACATAAAATGTAGAGCAGAAGTGATGCCAAATTAAACGAAAAATAAAAAATAAAGCAACAATCTAAAAATGCTTTACTTTTATACTGTTAATATACCAAAATATTTTATACCAAAACTCCTATAATATTTTGTGTTTTCAGTAAAGTCTTAGTTTTCTGTAGTGCTACAGCCATAAGGAAATATCACAACAAAAGGATGTATGTTTAACTAAGTATATTTATCATTAAAAAAAAACATTAAAAGTGTCCTTAAAAGGTTTATCTTTATAGTACCAAAACTCCTATATTGTTTGTGTTTTCAGTAAAGTGCTAGTTTTCTTTTTAAGTTGTGATACAAATTCTAAATATTTGGTCGCTATAATTGACAAGTACCATAAGATCAAGCCAAAGAGGATCACTTGACCAGCTCTATACATTAGATAATTAATTAAAATATATCTCCATAGTAGTTTATCTCAGTGAGACTAAGCTAATTATCTCTGAATGCAGACAAAGGAATCGGTTTTACTCAGATCAAGAGCTTGAGCGTGGTCAGTATAATTGACAAGTACCATAAGACGAAGCCAAAGAGGATCACCTAACAAAGTCTATACATTAGATAATTAATTAAAATATACCTGCATATTAGTTTTTCTAAAAGTCAATTTGAAGGACGAGGGTTGTTGACGAAAAACTTACTGTTATTGGTATTAAATGGTTACTAAAGGTATTTTCTACTGAAATGCACGTTTTTATTTTAACTTTTGTGTCAATAGTTCCTCCATTGTCATAAATGATTTAGACATAAGATAGTTCTGAGTGCAATAGTCAATTTGAAGGACGCAGGTTGCTCTTTACTAACATTTATTACACCAAACGGTTTGAGCATAAGAAAAAAACAATATAAACCTACTCCTATTTCTGTATCTATCAATTCCCAGATTTAATCATTCTTAAACAATGCTATAAAAAAAACACTGTTTATTGGTATTAAATTATTACTAAGGTTATTTTTATTGAAATACACCTTATTGTTATAATATTTGTGTCAATAGTTCCTCCATTGTCATACATGATTTAGATATAATATAGTTGTAAATGTATTAGTCAATTTGAAGGACGTGGGTTGCTCTTTACTAACATTTCGTTACACCGAACAGTTTAAAGATAAAAAAAAAGATAAACCTATTCCTATTTCCGTATCGATAATTTCTCAGACCCCATCTTTAATCATTCTTAGACAATGCTGACGAAAAACCCACTGTTATTGATATTAAATTATTATGAATTTGATCTTTATTGGAATACACCTTATTTTTATAATTTTTGTGTCAATAGTTCCTCCATTGTCAGACGAAAAACCCCTGTTTTTGATATTAAATTATTATGATGGTAATTTTTATTGAAATATACATTTTTTTATATTTTTGTGTCAATAATCCCTCCACTGTCATAATTGATTTAGCCATAGGATAGTTCTGTATGTAATAGTCAATTTCAAGGACGTGGGTTGCTCTTTACTAACATTTCGCTACACCGAACTGTTTGAACATAAAATTAAAATAATATAAACCTTTTCCTATTTCCGCATATCAAAAGGATTTATCATTTTAGAAAATCCCCACCATCATTGAACACGTTCTAGTAAAGACATTTTAATTGGCTCGAAACTTACTTGGATGGAATCTTCCAAAAATCCACAATGCTAAACAGTTTAAAAGTCACCCTCTTTCATGTTCTATTGAAGTTGATACGAGGTTTGCAAGACACACAGTTTTGGAGAATAATAGACTATTTAGCAATAGATAACTTAAAACGAAGTCAGTCATTTAGAAAGAAAGTAGGAAGAAAATACTTGAGGATAATAGCTTAGAAAGAAGGTAATATCTAAATTAGTTATATAAAAAATATTTAATTATAAAATGTAACTTACATCGAAAAATTGGTTAACTCTATTGTGACTGTCTATAATTACAACTATATATAGTTCAATCTGAAAAGCAGGGTGTGCGTGTAACTGAATCACCGTGTAACTGAACCCCAAGCAACTGAACCCCTGTAACTGAACCATCGTTTAACTGAACCACCGAGCAACTGAACCCCCGTATAACCGAACCCCCGTGCAACTGAACTCTCGTGTAACCGAACCACCGGGCAACTGAACCCCATTTAACTAAACCCTCGTGTAACTAAACCCCCGTGCAACTCAGCCCCATTTAACTGAACCCCCAGGTAACTAAACCCCCATGTAACTAAACCCCCGTGTAACTGAACCCTCGTGCAACTGAACCCCCATACAACTGGACCACGTCGCAACTAAACCACAGTGAAACTGAACCACCGTGCAACTGAACCACCGTGAAACTGAACCACCGTGCAACTGAACCCTCGTGTAACTGAAACCCTCGTGTAACTCAACCACCGTACTTACATAGGGTAAAACACAAGTTAGAATCTTTACATGTTCAACCTTGTTGGAATTGTTTGTTTCTTAAATTCATGATATAAACGCCTGTCAAATGTATTCACGAAAAAGCTTTATTTTATTTTTGCAAAAGAAAAAGAAGATCCGATGTCACAAACCATTGAAGCTGATTTATTACTCTGTTTTTCAGAGGAATCAGACCTTTTGGACGTTAAGTAATAAACATATGTGTTGAAAATATTTGACCTTTGTGAATCTAGATAACGAATTTTGATCAGATGTCCTTGAGGAGATTGCGACTAAAAAGGACATTGGAGGGGGACTGGTTGCACTCCAGACTGT
Source organism: Artemia sinica (assembly GCA_027921565.1). Taxonomy (NCBI): domain Eukaryota; kingdom Metazoa; phylum Arthropoda; class Branchiopoda; order Anostraca; family Artemiidae; genus Artemia; species Artemia sinica. The sequence continues at coordinate 24,569,425 of CM051267.1, read as the reverse complement.
TTTTTGAACATTCCTTCAACTTGCCCTGAAAGTTTTAACTTCATACCCTCAGGTTTATACCCTTAGCTGTTCTCGACGCATTGCAGATAAAGCGTCTTTTAAAACTGGATGTACATAGAACCTCTTGATTTAGTTGAAGATGCTCCTAAATATTCTCCGAAGAATGTGACGGCTCATACCATCAGCCATTGTAAATGTTCCTGGTATTTCCTTTTCACAACCAATAAAGGAATAAATGCTTTTTGATTGGGTTTGGCATTCTTCTTGACATTTCCCTAAGGTTTGACCTTAATGTTGCATGCTTTTTTTCATTTATAGGATCAAACATGCCATCTTTTCTTCAGAAGAAAAACTTATACGTTAACAACAGGCAACTTGTATAACTTACAGCCCTTGCACCAGAGGCTGAGAATCGTAAACTATAGTTATTTAACTATGGCATAGTTATTTAACCTTTGAACTGTTTTAAATAAAATGACCGTCTCAAAATTTAGATCGGATGTATTTTGGGAAAAAATAGGGTGGTGTGGAAGCCCCCTGATACCTTTGAATTCTGAAAAAGTGCACTGGAACTTTTGATTTCCAATCGAATGAGCCCCCCACTCCCAAAGTTCATACAAAATATTTTTTTCTACAAAAACCTTATGTGTTAGCAATGAGCAACTAGCTCAACTTACAGCCCTTGCCCCAGATGGTGCTGGTGGGGTTGTTAGCCCCATATACATGGTTATTTGACCTTTAGGCTATTTTGAACAAAATGTTTATTTTTATTTTGATCGGATGTATTTGGGGGGGGGGAATGTCGGTTAAGAGGGAAAGGCCGATTGCCCTCTGATTCTTCAAAATTGATCTTGAACTCTCAATTTCCAATTGAATGAGCTTCCTTCAAAGTTTTTACAACCATCCCTTCTATAAAAACCTTAAATTTTAACCATTGGTAACTTGCAAGAACATACAGATTGCTGATACAGGTGTATCAGCAATTTTTTTTTTTTTTTTTGAACGGCATAGCGTATCAAGATGAACTTCTGGGGCATCTACCTGCTACTAATGCTTATAATACTGCTGCTACTACTGTTGCTACTACTACTAATTCAACACTATTATTACTACTGCTCCTCCTACTACAATCTCTACTACTATTAAACTAGCACTATTAAGGCTAAGCGTATCAAGTTGAAAATTTGACAGAATGGGGTATTTGACACTAATGTGCATACATATTTTCAAAATGGCGTATCTCAAAAAGGGGTTTGCGTATTAAGTTGGAATTTTCAGAGAGTGCTTAAAGGAAAAGTCAATTCACCAAAAGGAAATATGTGCACGCTCAGGCCTGGACTTACCACTAGGTCCCTAAGCCTCAACCTAGGAGCGCATAATTCCAGGGGGAGCAATAAATTATCACTGAGTAATTTTTCCTGACAAAACTGGACTGCTGTGATTTATCGTCGCCAAGTGCACTCTGCCGCCACGCTTCCTATTCACAGAAAAGTGACTTTAAAACAACACAGGAATTCCATCCTGTGGTCACTTATAATGTGTCAGATTTCGCCCAAGAATGGTAGCTGAGAGTTTGGTATTACCCCTCTCTTTCATCACTTTTGGCTTATTAGTTGTGTTCTGTTAATTGCTTCCATTTGCCCCGAATTTTTGGGAATAACGGCTTCCATTAATAAGTTAGACCTTTCTGGATAAGTTGTGGGTGAGGGACTTCGAACTAATGAAAAGTTCAAAGTTTGCAATAAAACAAAATAAACACTTTATTGGGCCAAGCTTTTGGCGATAGGCCCAATTCTGAAAGTGTCATTCAATTTAGAGGGTTTAGGGGTTATACTGATGATTAATACAAGTTAGAAACCGCAAATGAAGCGATAAATAGATTTTGAGCTTTTAATCAGCCTTAGTTCAAACTTATTTTTAGGCCTTGACTTAGGTTCAGGATTTGACTTAAATGAGGGTTGGGTTAAAGGAGGCTTGAGTTAATTCGGCGTTTATTAGAACGGGGGTTCAGCATGTAACTCTATAGCCTTTTTTTTGTTTTCCACAAAACCCCCATGTTTTCTTTTGTTCGTTTTGGGTTTCTTTTTTGTGTAGTAATTTCTGATCATTTTGGGTTTGAATTATTATAACAATTTATGTATCTAGTCTTTGGTTTAATATGGGTCTTTATTTTTTTTGAATTTTTTTTTCGAAAGAATCTTTTTAGTTAATTTAAAGAAAGCGCAACAAAAAGTGATTTTTTTTGTTATCTAAATTCTCAAAGTTCCGATATTTTCAGCACAGATTTTTATTCCTCATCATTCAGGAAAGGACTGATACATCTACGTAAGAAAAAAAAAAATCAACCAAAAGTTCCCAAACACAAAGAGAAAGTAGCTTTTGCGTCGGCTCCACCGAAGCAGGTAATGAACCTTTTTCAAACCAAAAGATGAACAACTACGAGCGTAGAAAGTACCACAAAATGAAAACAACAAAATAAGCAAAGTGGTGAAAAAATTACAGTATGTAAACGGTGAGAGCCGCCGTTTACCCTCCCCGCCTCTCAAAAAAACATCCCTTAAGGAAAATACCCCGCGGAAAATAAAACCTGACGGAAAATACCCTCTCCCAGAAAATACCTACTCGTGAAAATCTCCCCCCCCCCCAAAAAAAAATACCTCTTGCGGTTGGTTAGTCTCCAATCACTTCCGGCTTACAAAAAAGACTAGAAATGCCTGGGGATTATCAAACAATTTCTACCTCCATCCTCCTGTCGTCTCTCCCTTAGAGCTAATTCTGTATTTATTTGAAGGCTCAATGAGAGCTGATATGTTTTGGCATCAAAATGCACCCTTTGAAGTATCTCTCTCTCTTTCTAGCTACAAAACAATCAGATAACCCTGTTGCAGAAGTTTCACTACCTTTTTAAGTTTTTTTTATTTGTCTATTACTTACAGATAGTGCTTGTCATTGGGAAACATAAGGGATTTTTTTTTGTGTGGGGGTTTTCTGGAAGATCTTTCATGAGAAGAAAGTATTTTCACGGAGGGGGGGGCATGATTTACACATCAAGTCCTCTTTTCCACTTCCCTTAGAAGTTCTCAATTAAACTAAAAAATAACACGACTCAAAGAAGATTTTTAAATTTTGAAAACCATAATTTCCGCGAGGGGGTTATTTTCCAGGCGATGGGGTTTCCATGGGTGGAGGAGGAGAAATTTTCCGCGGGGAGGGGGGGGGGGTAAACGCTTAGACCCGTAGAAAGTGACAGGGTGAAGGAAACCCCCATTAACAGACATAAGAAAGAGAAATAAACCTGGATTTAAGAGTTTATGACGTCCGATTTTCTTTGTTTTTGTGACAGCAAAACAGAACATTTTCATAAATCATCTTGACAGTAATTTATATAAAGACTTAAAAAAGCAAACAATTCCAACAAGGTTGAACATTTAAAGATTCTAACTTGTGTTTTACCCAATGTAAGTATGGTGGTTGAGCTGCACGAGGGTTCAGTTATACGAGGGTTCAGTTGCACGGTGGTTCAGTTGCAGGGTGGTTCAGTTGCACGGTGGTTCAGTTGCACGGTGGTTCAGTTATACTGTGGTTCACTTGCACGGGGGTTCAGTTACATGGTAGTTCAGTTACACGGGGGTTTAGTTAAATGAGGTCGAGTTGCACGGGGGTTGAGTTGCACGAGGGTTCACTTAAAGGGGGTTCAGTTGCATGAGGGTTCAGCAGCACGAGGGTTCAGTTGCACGGGGGTTCAGTTGCACGGGGGTTCAGTTGCACGGTGGTTCAATTGCACGGTGGTTCAATTGCACGGTGGTTTAGTTGTTCGATGGTTCAGTTGCACGGTGGTTCAGTTGCGTGGTGGTTCAGTTACAGGGGTTCAGTTGCTTGGGGTTCAGTTACACGGTGGTTCAGCTACAATGGAGCCGAAAAGCAGGCCATTCAGAACGCATTATCTTAAATACCTAACCTAACTTAACCAACTCTTTGCAACATGTTTCCCGGCCCCTCAGCTTTATCGGCAAAGCAGATATTAGAAGTACTGTTTTACATGGCGGTGTTGCATTATATTCCTCTCTGTAAAGTAGGTCAAATTCTTTTAACCCTTTACTCTCTTCGGAAATTTAAATGATATTTTTACTCTTACATATTTGGACTCCCGTTCGCCTGTAAATATATCTGCATGAGCGTAATATATGGGGGTGGTGGTCTGGACGGTGTCCAATTGTCTCCCAAATGAGGATTGCCCGTCAAATGCCAAGGGCTTCCAATATTAAGGTGAAACTTTTAGGGAACATTCAGGGGAGTTTCAATTAGACGAAAAAACTATAGGCATACAAGTTTTCAAAAGGGCATATAAGCAATATCTTAGGCAGCGCCGTGCTCTTATAGATAGCAATATTATTGAAACTTTTAAAGGAGCTAATTCGATTACAAATTAAAATTTCTAGTGCCCTTTTGAAGAGTCAAAAGTTATTAAAGGGCAAGCAGTCCTCCTCCTAAGCTTATTGGTTTTCCGAACGCATCCAATCAAAATTTTCTGCAAAATGCAAATAACAAGCCACGCTAGGAATTCTTATGGAAAAACCGAAAAGATTTAAAATATTAATTTTTTGCCATGAACAGACTATGCCAATAAAAAACGAACGGAAATTAATTTGAAGAAATTTTTCCACGAAAAAAGTTTTTCAAAGAAAAGTAAAGTGCTCCATTAAATATAAATTGGCAGAAATAAGCTCAAATAATCTTCCAATCGTAAAACTACCACAAATTTCCATCCATAAATAAATGAAGCCCAAAACAAACAGAAATTACAGTAAATAACCGACTTAATTTCAAAACGAGAAGAAACTAACATGAGTCAGACTGACAAGACCCCATGTCTTCCCAAGACCAGAACATAATTTGCACTTTACTGGAAAAAAAAAAATTTAAGTGTTTTCACTTCTTTAATTTTAATAAATAAGATTTGTTTAAGACTTTAAGCAATAAATATCAGTATATTTATATAAAACTATTAATCCACGTTTTTTTGTTTGCCCTGCACCCATCTATCCAATGCATTATAGTAATACTATATAGTACAACTAGCGCAACTATACATCAACAAAATAATCAAATATAATGCCACTTTCTAAAATTTATCAGTCCATTGACCTTTCCAAGAGAATAATTGAAATTTCAAAACTATTCTGTAATTTTTACGAAACAATAAATACCAGTAAAAAGAGAAAACAAGTTTCTTTGTTAACGCAATAAATGGCAAAAATAAATTATATTAAGGGTCTTGTAAGTCGACACTTCCAAAATACAAATTTTTAATGAAAAGAGATAAAAATGTTCCTGGTATATCAAATTAAAGTATGTGTAACCAGATTGTCAAAAGGATGTCTTTGCAATGTCCCAGAGAAAAAAATGGGTATACGTCCGACCTTTAGAGTATGTTTTCGGGGATGTTAAGCTAGATCAAAAGGCACAATGTGCAGTGGCGGATCTAGGGGGGGGGAGGTAAGGGGAGAGCTTGCCCCGACCACCGGTTAGTAGGGAGTACTGGCTCAAAACGCGCTTTCGGATCTCATCAAATAAAATTGGAACTCTAACTTCCCAGCTCCGGAACACGGAGCTGGAATTCCAGGGTCACTACTGAATTCCAGGGTCACTACTATTGAACTAAATCAAATTGTTTAAGTGCAGCTAGGCTGTCAAAATAATATAGATACAATGTCGTAGAAACAGAATTAGGTATCAAAAGTTTTATTTTTCAGCCAAAGTTAAGGGGGGATGTAAAACTAAGTCAGAAGGTGCTATATGCATCCAAATAGCCAAAAAGGTGTATTTGCGATATTCCAGTAGCAGCCGGGGCCGTTACGTTGCAACTTTCAAAGCATGTTATTGGAAATGTTGAACTAAATCAAAAGACACCATGTCTATCTAAGTTTTTCATAAGGGCGTATTTTCAATACCTTTGAAGAGGATAAAGTTCTAAAATTGAAGCTTTTAGAGCATGCCAAGGAAGATGTTTAATTAAACGTGAATTTTAAAGGGCGTATCTGCAATGTTTCTGGAATGGGGTTGGTTAAGTGATCCTCTTTGGGTTCATCTCTTGGTACTTGTCAATTATAGTGACCACACATTTAGAATTTGTATCACAACTTAAAAAAAACTAGCAGTTTACTGAAAACGCAAAACAATATAGGAGTTTTGGTACTATAAAAACAAACCTTTTAAGGACACTTTTAAGGTTTTTTTTTAATGATAAATATATTTAGTTAAATAGACATCCTTTTGTTGTGATATTTCTTTATGGTTGTGGCGCTACAGAAAACTAAGACTTTACTGAAAACACAAAACATTATAGGAGTTTTGGTACAGCAAAAATAAACCTTTTAAGGACACTTCTAACAGTATAAAAGAAAACTAGTTTTAGATTGTTGCTGCATTTTTTATTTTTCCGTTTAATTTGGCATCACTTCTGCTCTACATTTTATGTTTATTTAGTAGATAAGTTCAAAGTCTCACTACAGATTCGCTTTAGAATTTGTATCACCACTTAAAAAGAAAACTACCGCGACTTCAACCCGCTTTTTTTCCCATACTACGTTCCTAAATCTTGATAATTTAGATTTGAGGACAACCCCATACCAAATTTGTTACGACTATCATAGGCAGCGCGCTAGCGCTGCCTAAGTAAAGAACGATGTGGGCACAATTTTTTTTTTTTTTTTTTTTTTTTTTTTTTTTTTTTTTTTTTTTTTTTTTTTTCTCCATACCCGGGCACTTCGTATCGAAGGAGTCGTCGTAGAAAATTCGAAAAGGGCTCATTCGATTGGAAATTGGAGTGTCTAGTGCCCTTTTTAATAGTCGAAAGTGATTGGAGGGCAACTAGCCCCCCCACGCTTATCATTCCCCCAAACACATCCAGTCAAAATTTTGAGATAGCCATTTTGTTCAGCGTAGTTGATTTCCAGATAGAAAATATGTTTTTGAGAAGGACACTCCTCCACAACCATCAGGGCAAGGGTTTTAAGTTATGCCTTGGGGGCATATAAGGTTTTTATAGAAGGCGTTGTCGTAGAAACTTCAAAACAGGCTCATTCGATTGGAAAATCAAAGGGCTAGTGCCCTTTTTAATAGTCGAAAGTGATTGAAGGGCAACTAGCAACCCCCCCTCACGCCCATCATTCCCCCAAACACATCCAATCAAAATTTTGAGATAGCCATTTTGTTCAGCGTACTTGATTTCCAAATAGAAAATATGTTTTTGAGGAGGACACTCCCCCACAACCATCAGGGCAAGGTTTTAAGTTATGCCCTTTGGGCATATAAGGTTTTTAGAGAAGACGTTGTCGTAGAAACTTCAAAACAGGCTCATTCGATTGAAAATTCAAAACGCTAGAGCCCTTTTTAATAGTCGAAAGTGATTGGAGGGTAACAAGCCCCCCTCCCACGCCCATCATTTCCCCAAACACATCCAATCAAAATTTTGAGATGGCCATTTTGTTCAGCATAGTAGATTTCCAGATAAAAAATATGTTTTTGAGGAGGACACTCCCCCACAACCCTCAGGGCAAGGGTTTTAAGTTATGCCCTGGGGGCATATAAGGTTCTTAAAGAACGCGTTGTCGTAGAAACTTCAAAAAAAGCTAATTCGATTGGAAATTCAAAGGGCTAGTGCCCTTTTTAATAGTCGAAAGTGATTGGAGGGAAAATAGCCTCCCCCCCCCCTCCCACGCCCATCATTCCCTCAAACACATCCAATAAAAATTTGGAGATAGCCATTTTGTTCAGCGTAGTTGATTTCCAGATAGAGAATATGTTTTTGAGGAGGATACTCCCCCACAGCCCTCAGGGCAAGGGTTTTAAGTTATGCCCTGGGGCATATAAGGTTTTTATAGAAGGCGTTGTAGTAGAGACTTCAAAAAAAGCTAATTGACTGGAAATTCAAAGGGCTAGTGCCCTTTTTAATAGTCGAAAGTGATTGGAGGGCAAATAGCCCCCCCCCCCCTCCCACGCCCATCATTCCACCAAACACATCCAACAAAATTTTTTAAATAGCCATTTTGTTCATCGTAGTTGATTTCCGGATAGAAAATATGTTTTTGAGGAGGAAACTTCACCACAACCCTCAGGGCAAGGGTTATAAGTTATGCCCTGGGGGCATATAAGGTTTTATTGAGATATTTGTCGTAGAAACTTGAAGAAGGGCTCATTCGATTTGAAATGCAAAGGGCTAGTACCCTTTTTAATAGTCGAAAGTGGTTAGTGATATTTTTTGTTGTTGTTGTTGTTTAGACCAGGAAACTTCGTATCGAAGGAGTTGTCGTGGGAACTTCGAAAAGGGATCATTCGATTGAAAATAGAAAGGGATGATGCCCTTTTTAATAGTCGAAAGTGATTGGAGGGCAAATAATCCCCCTTCCACTCCCACCCTCCCACGCCCAGCCTCCCATTTGCCCATTATGTTTAAAAACTAAATGTTGCCTTAAGATTAAATCAAAATGCACTGTGATAATGCTGATTCCCAATAAAGCATTTCAGCAGCACCCCAAGAACGACTGAGGTTATTATGTTCAAACTTTCGGGGCTACTTCTGCTCTTAAAATTTAACCAAATCAAAATAGCGTAAGTGTATCCAAGCTATCAAAGAAAGTAAACAGATTTTCTTGCGAATGGTATCAAGTTTTCCATTTCAGGTCAACTAGAGGAGGTATGAAACTAAAATAAACAGCACGTTTTGTGTCCAGATTTATAATAGGGTGTATGTTGTTAAAAATTGCTGAAGATTTTTCTCCAGCATACAAATAACAGGCCAAACTACAAAGTCTTAAAAAACGAAACGATTTTAAGTATTATTTTCTTTTTCCCTGAAAAGACTATGTCAGTATAAAACGAACAGAAATTAATTTAAAAAACTTTTTCCAAAAAATGAATTTTTCAAAGAAAAGTAAAAAACTCCATTAAACAAAAAATGAGCAAAACTAAAATCAAATAATCTATCAAGCATGAAACTACCACAAATCAGCATCGATAAATAAATGAAACCCAAAACGAACAGAAATTACAATAAGTAACCGAGTCAAACTCAAAACGAGCAAAAATTAACATAAGTTGGGCGCAAAACCCCAATGCCTTCCCAAGGCCAGAACAAAATCTGCTCTTTACTGAAAAAATTCAAATGAATGGGCATTGTCAGTTTAATATACATATACTGATATTTAGCAATCAAAATGTTAATATTATTTGATTTATTAAAGTTATTAAAGTAAAAAGATTTTCTTTATTTTAAGATTTTCATAAAAATTTTGCTTTAAACCCCCGTCCCCAGAAATCAAAGAGTCATTATCGAACAAAATAAAATGGTCTGGAAAAATGAAAATTCCCAAATTCATTTCCAAATTTTGGTTAGTACATCCCACATATGAGACCAGGTTAGTAGGTCCATATGTGGGACGTACTAACCAGAATTTGGAAATGAGATTATTACAGAATAAAGATTCTATTTCTTCAGCTTTAAAGCAAGATTCTAAGTCTGAAAATTTTACTTCAGCCCTTTCAGAACATATTTTCAATTTTCCAGGCCATTTTATTTTGTTCGATAATGTCTTTTTGATTTCTAGGGACCAGGGTTTAAAGAAATATTTTCGTGAAACTCTTGAAATAAAGAAAATCTTATTCAAGAATATAGCTTTGAATGTGTGTCTGAGCGGGTGTGATGCCATCTATAACCAGTCTATCCTAAATTCAACGCAACGATGCATAAAGTCAAAATTAATAAAACTTAGATTTTATGAATGTTATCTGATGTATCCGATAAAGACGTTGATAACGAATTTTTTCACTCTGATACTTGTATTTTGTCAATTTTATCCGATGTATCTGACAAAAGATGTTGATAAAAAAATTTCTTCATTCTGACGCTTAGATTTTATTAATTATATCCTATGTATCCGAGAAAAGGATGTTGATATAGAATTTAATCACCCTGATATTAAGATTTTGACAATATTATCCGACGTATCCAGAAAAGGATGTTGAAAATGAATTTATCCACTCTGGCACTTAGATTTTGTCAATGTTATCCTATGTACCCGACAAAGGATGTTAATATAGAATTTAATCACTCTGATACTTAGATTTTGATAATTTTATGTGACGTATCCAGCATAAAATGTTGATAAAGAATTTGTTCACTCTGATATTTCGATTTTGGTCAATTTTATCCGACGTATCCGACAAAGGATGTTGATAAGGAATATTCATTCTAATACAGAGATTTTGTCAATGTTATCCAACGTATCCGACAAATGATGTCGATAAAAAATGTTAATAAAGAATTTATTTACTCTGATACTTATATTTTGTCAATGTTTTTAAACGTATCTGTCAAAAGCATTGATAACGAATTTATTCACTCTGATACTTGGATTTTCTCAATTTTATCAAGCGTATCTGACAAATGATGATGATAATAGATTTCTTCGATCTGATACTTAGATTTTGTGAATGTTATCCGATGTATAAAACAAAAGAAGTTGATAAAGAATTTATTCACTCTGATACTTAGATTTTGACAATGTTATCCGACATATCTGACCTAAGATGCTGATAAAGAATTTATTGAATCTGATACTTAGATTTTGTCAATTTTATCTGGATAACAGATGTATCCGGCATACGATGATGATAAAAATTTATTCACTCTGATACTGATATTTTGTCAATTTTATCCGACATATCTGACAAAGGATGTTGATAAAGCATTTATTCATTCTGATACTTCGATTTTATCGATTTTATCCTATGTGTCCGTCAATGTATGTTGATAAAGAATTTAATCACTCTGATGCTTAGATTTTGTCAATGTTATCCAACGTATCCAAGAAAGGATGTCGATAAAAAATTTATTCAATCTGATGCTTATATTTTATCAATTTTATCCGATGTATTTGGCAAATAAGATGATGATAAAAATTATTCACTCTGATAATTAGATTTTTTTAATGTTATCCAATGTATCCGAGAAAGGATGTTGATAAGGAATTTATTCACTCTGACACTTATGTTTTGATAATATTAACTGACTTTTCCGGCAAAGGATGCTGATAAAGAATCTATTCGCTCTGATACTTAGATTTTATCAATTTTATCCCGATCTATCTGACAAAGGATGTTGATAAAGAATTTATTTATTCGTGTACATAGATTTTGTTCAATGTTATCCGACGTATCCATGAAATGATATCGATAAAGAATGTTAATAAGGAATTTGTTCACTCTGATAATTAAATTTTATCAGTGTTACTAAAAGAATCTGACAAATGACATTGGTACAGAATTTATTCACTCTGATACTTAGATTTTCTCAATTTTATCAGGCATATCTGACAAAGGACGATGATAAGGAGTTTATTCACTCTGATACTTAGATTTCGTGAATGTTATCTGATGAATCCGACAAAAGAAGTTCATAAAGAATTTATTCACTGTGATACTTAGATTTGGTCAGTGTTATCAAACGTATCTGTCAAAAGACATTTACAAATAACTTATTCACTCTGATAATTAGAATTTCTCAATTTTATCTGACGTATCTGACAAAGGATGATGATACAGAATGTATTCATTTTAATACATAGATTTTTTCAATATTATCCGACATATCCGACAAATGATATCGATAAAGAATTTTAATAAAGAGTTTGTTCACTTTGATACTTAATTTTTGTCAGTGTTATCAAACCTACCTGTCAAAAGGTTCAAGGTTCAAGGTTTAATTTTAAAATATTTGTACAAAATAGACATAAATAGAGGGTAAACGCCGGAGACACAAGGTCGAATGGCAAAAACCCGGTACATTAATCGGAATAAACCTATTCGACAACAAACAAATAAATAAGAGTTATTCCATAACTCACCAATAGACGGGCACCCACCCCACAAACCCACCGACACCGGGCAAAGATCCACCGAAAACACACCAATAAAAAAAAGCAACGGGCGAACAAGGGTAACCGATGACCGGCATCTCACAGGGCAAAATAGTCAACAAAACAATATTATCAAATGTACCCAAGTTTTTAATATATCATTAATTCTTAAATTTATTTATAAGGATAGAATAAAGTTGCTTTTTTATATTTCGAAGAGATTTGCTGCAATCAATAAATGGTAGATAAGGACACGATGAACCCGTGATTGAAAATAATGGCGAGAACCGTGATCTCTCTGTGCTTAATTTTAGGTGCTGAATGTTCCATTTATGTCGGGTTTCATAAGAGTGGGCATGTTGCACAGGAAAAAATTATTCAAACGAAAGTAAGTAGGTAATTCCGACCGGTCATATTTTACCTTAAATAAAAAAGAATTACGGGTGAATATCTGTGAAACAGGCAAAATATTAGTTAGAAGATATATAGTTTCAGTTTTACTCTTATTAGGATACGAAGACGGTGATGGTAAATATTTCTTTAAAATTAGAAGAGCCCGATTTTGAAGAATTTGTATCGGTTTCACATGACATCTGAATGTTGCCAAATATATCAGAGGACAATACGTAAGATGGGAATGAACCAAAGCAAAATAAATTAGACGTAGGATTTCATATGGAAAAAAATGCTGAAACCTTTGCATTATACCAATGTAAATTTAACCCGTAATCTATTACAGTGTTCTTTATATGACAGATTTTCATCAATAATAATACCCAGATTACGGAGCGAAGTTACCCTTTGAATTTGAATATTTGTAGCATGATCAAATATTGCTGAAATTCCTTGTGCGTTCTGCCCAATTCTACTATAAATGATAAATTTGGTTTTTGATGCATTTAATGACAAACGATTAGCTTTTAGCCATACAAGACATTGATAAAGAATTTATTAACTCTGATACTTAGATTTAGTCAATTTTATCCAATGTATCTGACAAAGATGTTGATAGAAAAAATTTATTCACTCTGATAGTTAGATTTTATCAATGTTATCCCATGTATCTGACAATAGATGTTGATACATAATTTCATCACTCTGACACTTAGGTTTTGATAATGTTAACCTACATATCCGGCAAAGGATGTTGATAGAGAATTTATTCACTCTGATACTTAGATTTTGTGAATTTTATCTGATGTAACAGACAAAAGAAGTTGATAAAGAATTCATTCACTCTGATACTTAGATTTTGACAATGTTATCCGACGTATCGGACAAAAGATGTTGATAAAGAATTTATTCAATCTTATACTTAGATTTTGTCAATTTTATCCGATTTGTCCGACAAAGATGCTGACAAAAAAAAGTTATTCACTCTGATACTTATATTTTGTCAATGTTATCCCATGTATCTGGAAATAGATGTTGATACAGAATTTAATCACTCTGACACTTAGGTTTTGATATTGTTAACTGACATTTCCGGCAAACGATGTTGATAAAAGAATCTATTCGCTCTGATACTTAGATTTTATCAATTTTATCCCGACCTATCCGAAAAAAGATGTTGATAAAGAATTTATTCATTTTAATACATAGATTTTGTCACTGTTATCTGACATATCCGACAAATGATATCGATAAAGAATTTTAATAAGGAGTTTGTTCACTTTGATACTTAAATTTTGTCAGTGTTATCAAACCTATCGGTCAAAAGACATTGATAAGAAATTTATTCACTCTGATACTTAGATTTAGTCAATTTTATCCAATATATCTGACAAAGATGTTGATAGAAAAAAATTATTCACTCTGATAGTTAGATTTTATCAATGTTATCCCATCTTTCTGACAATAGATGTTGATACAGAAATGCATCACTCTGACGCTTAGGTTTTGATAATGTTACCCGACGTATCCGGCAGAAGATGTTGATTAAGAATTTATTCAATCTTAAACTTAAATTTTGTCAATTTTATCCGATTTATCCGACAAAGACGCTGATAGAAAAAATTTATTCACTCTGATACTTATATTTTGTGAATTTTATCCCATGTATCTGACAATAGATGTTGATACAGAATTTAATCACTCTGACCCTTAGGTTTTTATAATGTTAACTGACATTTCCGGCAAAGGATGTTGATAAAGAATTGATTCGCTCCGTTACTTAGATTTGTTCAATTTTATCCCGACCAATCCGACAATAGATGTTGATAAACAATTTATTCATTCTAATACATAGATTTTGTCAATGTTATCTGACGTATCCGACAAATTATATCGATAAAGAATGTTAATAGAGAATTTGTTCACTCTGATGCTTAAATTTTATCAGTTTTACCAGAAGTATCTGTCAAAAGACATTGGTACAGAATTTATTCACTCTGATACATAAATTTTCTCAATTTTATCAGGCATATCTGACAAAGGACGATCTTAAAGAACTTATTCACTTTGATACTTAGATTTCGCGAATGTTATCTGATGTATCCGACAAAAGATGTTGACAAAGATTTTATTCATTCTAATGCATAGATTTTGTCAAATTTATCCGACGTATCCGACAAATAATATCGATAAAGAATGTTAATAAAGAATTTGTTCACTCTGATACTTAAATTTTATCATTGTTATCAAAATTATCTGTCAAGAGATATTTATAAAAAATTTATTCACTCTGATGCTTAGATTTTCTCTATTTTATCAGACATATCTGACAAAGTACAATTATAAAGAATTTATTCACTCTGATACATAGATTCCGTGAATATTATCTGATGTATCCGACGATAGCATTTGATAAAGAATTTATTCACTCTGAACTTAGATTTCGGAAATATTATCTGATGTATCCGACAATGGAAGTTGACAAAGAATTTATTCACTATGATACTTAGATTTGGGTAGTGTTATCAAACGTATCTGTTAAAAGACATTGATAAAGAATTTATTCACTCTGATACTTGCATTTTCTCAATTTTATCAAGCATATATGACAAAAGACGATGATGAAGAATGTATTCACTCTGATACTTAGATTTTGTGAATGTTATGCGATGTATCAGACAAAAGAAGTTGATAAAGAATTTATTCACTCTAACACATAGATTTTGACAATGTTATCCTACGTATCCGAGAAAGGATGTTGATAAAGAATTTATTCAATCTGATACTTAGATTTAGTCAATTTTATCCGATGTATCTGACGAAGATGTTGACAGAAAAACTTTATTCACTTTGATACTTAAATTTTGTCAATGTTATCCTATGCATCTGACAATAGATGTTGATACAGAATTTCAGCACTCTGACACTTAGGTTTTGATAATGTGAACCGACTCAAGGAACAACTTTGGACATTTTGAATCTGTTCCATAACATAGTTCACCATTTTCTCTCTTGATATTGTTGCTATTGTATTCTCTTAGTTCGTGATCAGTAGAATAATCATTATTCCATTTTGAGTCATACACAATTTTTAATGGTGTGTCACCGACAGGTTCAATATGCGTTTCGTCTTTGGTGATATTTGGTTCATTGACTCTTTGATCAATGATGGTAGTAACGTTTGCTGGAACTTTGTTTTTCATCGATTCATCTTTATATTCCTTAGAGATATTTTCTACAAATGTTCTTTTTATTTTCCGGCAATTTCACTGTAATTACAACATTATTTTTACACAGGTAACAGTTCCGGCACGTACCCAAGATATGGTTTATGACATTAATAGAAGAGTAGGCCTTTCTTTTCCCCTTTGCTTTCATTCGAATGCTAATACATAAAAGATGACGATAGGATCTATCAATAGGTAGCATGTTACCATAACCATTAGCAAGAAGATGCCCCTCTTCATCAATTTTTATTTTTATGTTGGCATTCTCTTTGAGTGCAATCATCTCTGGAAATGATAATTTCGCATATCCAGAATTTGTATGATGGAAATTCTTGGGTACTCCAAAGAAATTTATACTCTAACTGCCATGACAACGCACGCATACATTTCAGATAGTGCTACCACTTGTACTTGTTTCATAGTTCATATACTTCTCCTTGTCAGCATTCAATGCTACAATAACACTATAATGTGAACACACTTTCTTAAAATGCTTCCTTTTCACCTGTTTAAAGATATAAGTTATGTGTTTATCCGTCCACAGTAAAAATTACTGATTTAATACATGCAATAAACTAGGTAGTGTCGATAACCCGCCATAGAGTACCAGTGGGAAAGCCGCGTCATGTCTATGAGCAAGCATAGAGTACGATTGGTAGAGCCGCAAGTATACTTCAAGTCATTTAAAGATACGTAAAAAAAATTTGAATAATTTCTAAGTCCAAAAAATTCAGTCCAAAAAAGTGCTACTACAAACATTATTTTTCTAATAGTAAAAGTCACGACTAAAATATCTATATCATTCTCATTTTGAATTCGGAAAATATTAAATTTGAATTTTTTATGTTTTAAGTATGTTTTATGTCAGTCTAAGACATATAAAAAAAAGTTGAAAAAACACCATGTTAAAAAATAATAATAAAAAGAAAAAAAAGGGTAAAAAATAGGGAGGGGCCAAAAAGTTGGAGGGAGGGGACCCCTTGGAGCTTGGGGATAGGGGACCCTTGGAGGTTGAGGTCCTTGGTGGTTAGGGTCATTGGTGGTTGCGGTGCTTGATGGTTCAAAACCATAATCATCTCACTAGTTGATTTCTAAGGATTTCTAAGGATTGTTCTGAATTTCTTTATTAAAACTCTCTTCTTGGCATCTACATCTTTATTAGTATCAACTTTTTAGTATAATACAATGTTAAAGCATATTTTATATTGACAACACCGCTGAAATGGTACTTGTGTATTATACAGAACACAGTCGAGGAGTAAAGCTAGGTCAAGGAATAAGGTCATCTTAGGGCCTATGACTATATTAGTTTCAACTTTTTAGCATGCCCCAATGCTAAGCCATATTTTATATTGGCAACACTGCTCTGCTGGTATTTGTGTATTATACAGAACACAGCCAAGAAGTAAAGCTAAGTCAAGTCCCATGATCACCTTGTCATCGTTAACCATTTCCATAGATTGATGCCAACGATGTCATTCCAAATTTATAATAAATTGCCTTAGAGTTACCACCCCCTTCGGGCTTACCTTAACTGGTAAGCAGTTTAACCGTTTTTACTACTTTCATGCAATCCAATTAAAATAAATCTCGAGCTCTATTTCACCCCTATTATTCAATCACCAATTAAGACCATTCAGAGCAGAGTTATGCAAATGCTATACCTTTTTCGCAAATTGAGTTACCTTTTACGCAGATGATATAACTTTCAATTTGAAACAATTATGACTGTACCATACCATTCATCGTTCTGTAATTACCCATGATGTATTCTTAACCAATGGAATACCTTTTTCGCAAATTGAGTTAGCTTTTACGCAAATGATATGACTTTCAAGTTGAAACAATTATGACTATAGCATGCCACTCATCGTTCTGTAATTATCCATGATGCATTCTTAACCAATGGAATACCTTTTTCACAAATTGAGTTAGTTTTTACGCAAATGATATAACTTTCAAGTTGAAACAATTTGACTATAGCATACCATTCATCGTTCTGTAATTACCCATGATGCATTCTTAACCAAACCTGATGAGATGCAAGATGCCTTTACGCTAAAGGTTATCTATTTCTTTGACAAGTTTTGACTCATAAACATCTCCGACTTGGCTGTAACACTAGTAGAAACATTATTTTATAGTAAAAAAAACCTTGGTCCAGAAAATGGATGTTGCCTCAGAAAAATTAAGTACCCTCTGTATTCGATGTCTCTGATTGGCTGAGAAAATTGGCGTCGCCTCAAAAACCTGTCTAGTAAGGCATGTACCGTCTGTAGTACTAGATACCTGCCAGTGGTAAGGCATATTATGTAATCACTTGTCGCGTCAATAGATGCATTACTACTTATATATATTCGATAGGCTGTGAAGTAATAATTTTTGTCCGTTTTAAATTTCAACTGTGCTTTTTACTTCCTTTACGAAAACTTTGTTTTTTTAATTAATCTTAGCTCATTTTTGATTAAAACTTAATGTAGAAATAAAACTGTCATGATCTTATTTATTTATATGGAATAATTTCTGTTCGTTTTACAGCCACTGCTGCAACCATGATAATTGCGTAACTTACAGCCCTTTCCCCAGGGACTATGGAGTGTTAGGTCATCGCCAACAATACGGTTATTGGATCTTTTAACTATGCTGAAGAAAATAGCTATCTCATAATTCTGATCAGATGTCTTTAGGAGAAGGGGGCCTTCGGGAGATATGGTGAGGGTGGGGGGTTAGCTGCCCCCAATCTTTTTGATTGCTTATAAGGGCACTATCAATTTTAATTTTCGTTAGAATGAGCCATTAAACATCTCTTTATCTTGTTCTGGTAACTCGCTAGCCCTGGTTAAAAAAGGGGGAAAAGGACACATCAGTGCTACCCACGCAAAAAAAGGGATTTTCTTTGTTGTTCAAGGTGGGTGACTCTAATTACGTATACAATATTTTTAATCATACCAATTCCAATGGCCCAACTTCGATTTTGATCTGAATCTGGTGCCATCTTGGTGGGGTTTCAGTCTTTTTTTCAAAATCATCTAAAATTTGCTTTCTCAATAAGTTTTTACTTTTAAGATTAACCGAAATAATAGTTACCACTCCTGAATCAATGTCATATGGCGATTTTTTCTCATTTGGCAGATTTTATTCGAAATGCACTTTTCAGCTTTTGGTTGCTACGGGCTGTGGTTTACTCTTTACTAGGTTGCAGCTACTGCTGCAACCATGATAGAAGGCACAAAACCATGATTGAAAAAAAACTATACAGATGTACCCGATACGATACACGCGATACCGATACTCCCGATACGACGCACAGGCCTTCCCCAGGGACTATGGAGGGTAATATCATCATCAAAACCATATATATTGGACCTTTGGACTATGTTGAACAAATTGGCTATCTCAAAATTTTTATAGGACGACTTCAGGGGAAGGGAGCCTTTTGGTGAGGGGGCTAGCTGCCCTCCAGTCTTTTTGGTCACTTAATAAGGGCACTATCAAATAAAATTTTCGTTCTATTGAGTCTTATAACATCTCTCTATGATGTTCTGGTCATTCGCTAGCCCTCCTGGTAGAATAAAAAAAGAAAAAAAGGAGACACGTCACTGCTAAAAAGTGATTTTCCCTGGTGTTCAAGATGGTGAACTGTAATTATCCTATAAAGGTTTTCGATCAAGCTGATTCCAATGGTGCACTTTTTATTTCGATCCGAGCCATTTTCAAGGGGTTTCAGGCTCTTTTTCGAAATCACCATAAATTTGGTTTCGCAATAAACTTTTACTTTTCAGATTAATCGAAACAATAGTTACCATTCCTGATTCAGTGTCTGATGGCAATTATTTCTCACAGTATTTTTTTTAAACGCTTTGTTCAATTTTTGGTTACTATGAGCTGCGGTTCGCTCTTTACTAGGTTGCAGCTACTCCTGCAACCATGATTCCTACCTGGGACATGCTTTAAAAAATGAGCCTAGACAAAGACTGAAAAAGAAACCACCTGATACCTATACGCTTGATACCAGGTACAGCCCTTCCCAGGGACTATGGAGGGCCATATCATCATCAAAACCATATTTATTGGATCTTCGAACTATGTTAAACAACATGGCTATCTCAAACTTTTTATAGGATGAATTTGGGGGGAGGGGGCTAGCTGCCCTCCAATCTTTTTGATCACTTAAAAAGGGCACTAGCAAATTTAATTTCCGTTCGAATGAGCTATTAAACATCTCTCATGGTGTTCTGGTCATTCGCTAGCCCTAGTGGAAAAAAAGAAAGAAAAAAGGAGACACATCAGTGCTACCCATACAAAAGTGATTCTCCTTGTGTTCAAGATGCAGGACTGTAATTGTCCTACTAAAGGTTTTCGACCATGCTGATTTCAATGATGCATTTTTATTTCGATCTGACGCCATTTTCAAGGGGTTTCAGGCTCTTTTTTGAAATCACCATAAATATCTTTTCGCAAAAAACTCTTACTTTTAAGACTAACCGAAACAATAGTTACCGTTCCTGATCCAGTTTCAGATGGCGATTTTTCCTCACTTGACAATTTTCTTTAAAATGCGTTTTTCAACTTTTGGCTACAATGGGCTGTGATTTGCTCTTTACTAGGTTGCAGCTACATCTGCAACTATGATTTCCTTTATACCAGTTTCCTTGCATTTTTCTTCTACAATAACGATTTTCAGATTCTTTAAAAGTAACAAACCTAACTCATATATTGTTAAACAAAATCTTCAACATTTCAACTGGTTAAAATTCCTTCATATTATAGGCAACAATCTATAGTCTTCCAATACCTGAAAACTGTTCTGATGACAGAGACTGTGATGGAGGATGCTGCTTGTATGATGGACTTGTAACTTTAGGTATGCTTTCTTTTTTAGTTTAGAAATCGCTTTTTTATCTCGATTCGTCAATTTTAAGAACAGCAGTGTTAATTTAACTCTTTAAATATACCTAGGTAGAGAAAGGAACAAATTGCGGTGAAGGAATTAAATATCCATTGAAAGGACCAAAGATAAAAAGAGTTGACATTGAAATGTCAACATTATCAGTTTCTTCTCCCAGAAATCTTTTTCATTTTCAAAGCATGACGACTTTTTTTGCATAAAAGATTTTTGTATTTTTGATTCTTTTTCTATTTTTTTGGATAGAGACCAAGATGAATAAACCGTTCATAAAAAATTACATATGATTAATTCAAAGGCATTGCCATGGGTTTTCTAACCAGTTGTCGAAATTCCAAGCACCATATGTTAAAAATTAGATGAAAAAAAAACCTAAGATACTGTTGATTTGTTAAATGACTTGGAATTATAAAACTAATATTGTGGGCATCAGTGAATGCTCTAGAAGCAAATCAGGTCTTTAGCAATAAAATAATATTATCGTATTAGTCATTGTTTTGATCAGAAAACTGTGACATATTCCACCTAGTTTTCTAGAGAACCACGAGGGTTATCTCCTGCTATTTTTGGCCCCACATCTAGTTCTTTTGGTCGATTGTCTTCCAAATACGTAATGTGTGCCCAAAGAGCTTATCGGGAGAGGGGCCACTGTCTAAGCATACTGACATCTCAAAATTGGCAAATAGGAGAGAAACAACCAGCCCCAGCCCCCCTAAAAAACCTTTACTAGCAGACTAAATATGGCTTGGCAAAAGGGGAGACCTACATATTCTTTTTTTTTCAAATGCTAAATAAGGATACCAGGTTTCCAGCAATATAATTATATTTTGTATAATTATATGTCTTTTTAAATATGGTTATAACTGGTAAACAATACCCTGGTTGTCCTGAGCGCATGATGGTTAATTTTTAATATTTTTGGTTTCACATCTGCCTTCATTCTTCTGCCAAATAAATTCTGCCATATTTGGCAGTTTCTCTGCCAAATAAATAATTGGTCTTCAAAGTGTTTCTATTGGGGGGGGGGCTTTCTTAAGCAAACCAAAACATCTGAAAACTTGGGACCTCCTTCCAAATGCTCCGCTCAAATCCTCCGTCCTTAACCCCTCCATTCAAATACTCTTCTACTTGCAGGGTGAAATAAATTTGATAAAATTAGAGTAGTGTATTTTCTTTGGTTTTGATATACAATCAAACGACTAAATTTAGTTTTATTCTAACCTTGATTGACCTTGTCGGGGTGGGGGGAATAAACAGAGGTTTTCTAAAAATATTGCTTGTAAGTGAGGCTCCCATTAATGGTACACAGATGGTAAGGTTTGAAATTTTCAATTATAAACAGTTACATATATAGACTATCAAAGAAAACAAGTCCTTTCTTAGGGGAAACAATTCTACCAAAAATCCGAAGAATTCAGAGTAACGTAGAGTTTAATTGAATTTAATTGCCATTCAGTATTAATTCAAAAATAAATTAGATCAAATCTTCCTCGGACCATAAAAATACGACTACACAATGTTAGCCATGCAGGTAGTACAGCGATTCTCTTGACAGCTGCAACAAAAAGGCACTTCCATCTCCCGGTATCTGGTACCAAAATAAATTATATTGCCATGATAGACATACGCATCTACATCCGTATAGTATAAGCTAGAATCTTGGCAAAAAAGTCAACAGTCTAAAAGCTTTAATAAATAATTACAAATTACTTTTAAAAGCTCCAGCTTTCACATGTTCATCATGTAAAGCTTCTTTTTTAACAGAACTTCATAAAATACATATTAACCTCATATAAACTGGCTCAGAATTTTCCCGGATTTAGTGACTAAGCAAATGTATTTGAATTTTAGATTACGGTTTCTGTGACCTTGAAAGTTCTTGTTTGCCGCTAGAAGAAATCATAGATGAGACAGAAGAATTGATTCCAGTTAATCCTGATGATCTCCTCGAAGAAGAACTACCCGAAAGCTCTGGTGAAATCATACCTTTTTTCAAATAGAACAAAAGATTCTCATCAAGTATATTATATTTTATTCAGCAATTTTACAAATAGAACTATTATCTAAAGCTCATAGGTAAACTTAACAGGCACACATGCAAGCCAGACTTCACTATTAGAGACATTGGAAAACCACATGGCGACATCCCAAGTGAGAAAGCCCTCCACTTGAGACAACCCCTATCAAAATTTTAGCTGCCTTTGGTTCATTGTTCATTAAAAGTTAGAAGGGCTCAATTATAGACATTCCAAGTGTAATAAAAGTAACATTTTCAAGAAGGTAACTAACGTTTTGCTACCAATCAACACCGGAAAAGTTCGAAGGCACAGCACAACAAAGAAGACACTAAGAAAACACAATTAAGGCTTTATTAAGCTTAATTTTGCAAAGATAATATACAACACTGGGTAATTCATACATTTTAATAGGCAAATATAAAATTATCTTTCAGTAAAACAAAACTTGAAATGCTTAAACCAAATTTTGGGTAAATATCTTCACGGTATCAACACTAAGAAATGATTCTTTTGCTGGAGGGGGAAGGAGGATCCTTCTAAACACCAGAGAAACATTGAATCATACAAAATTGATAGCTTAATTTAGTACAGATAATTTAAAACACGGGTTAATTCCTAAACTAAAAAAAGGTAATTCTGAAAATAAAATAGCAAAAAAACTTACTGGAAATTCCGTGAAAAACTACATCTTACAGAGCGGGTCCAAAGCCCCTTTCGTACATTCCTGACTGTAGTTATTTTTTCTATCTGATTAGAGCTATTTTCGCACATTGATAATCATTTATATTGATTTTTTTTCACATATCTACAACCAAATATGTTTTGTTTACGCTCCACAATTCCAGATTTTAATTTCCGTTTGAGCTTTCAAACTACTGAAGCATTGGTTTTACACTTAGTTTTATAATTTATACAGTATACAAAGACAACCTAGGACATACGATTGAGCAAAGTATTGCACTTTCTAATTTGCATAAAAGGGCGTTACAAAATACATAAATTCAAGTAAGGACTAATGTTAACCTTGTTGTAGCACAGTGGATTGATGCTCTGCTTGGCAATACAGGGCCCGGGGTTCTATCCCCACCGTAGCATGGTCGGGAAACAAGCTTGCTACTTGCCCCTGTAAAAAAAGGACCCAGCAACTGAGACGTCGATTGGACGCCCTATGCACCAGCAATGGCTCCGGAGGATCTCTATCCTTTTTTTAAGGACAAATGTTAGTAAAGAGTATTTAGAATGTCAGACAGAAATGGGACTGCTACCCCCCCCCCCCCCCAATCAATTATCCTAAGTTTGAGAGATTTATTTTTCTTCCTATAGATTTATCATCCTGTAGTTACTTGTGTAGATGCATTTTTTTTTCAGACAGTTTTTGGTAACGAACTCTAAGTAATTAGTTGCTCGGCCAAACAGTAACCGAAACTGTAAAAATTGGGAATTTGACAAGAATGAATACATTAAAAGAATAAGCTTTTTATGCTGATTCAAAATATATACAACTCGCTTAGTTTAATGATACCCATCAGAAGCTACGGGCCTCAGAAAATTTACTTCATTTTCAAAGAAAGGGGTAACACCCCCAAAAAGTCATCTTACAAGAAAGCTGCACCATCAGATTCAGCACACCAGATAACCCTACTACAGAGGTTTCAAGCTCCTATCTATAAAATGCGAAATTTTGTATTTTTTTTTTTTGCCTGAAGAAAGGTCACAGATGCATGTTGATTTATTTTTTTCCCCTAGGGATGATAATATCGCACCAATGGTCCTGGATCGGGAGAGGGTTCATTCGAATGGAAATTAAAATTTATAGTGCCTTTTTTAAATAACCAAAAAGATTAGAGGGCAACTAGCCCCCCACCCACGCCCTTTTACCCCAAAGACATACAATCGAAATTTTGGGATAGCCATTTGATTCAGCATTGTTGGAAGGTCCAATATCTTGTCTCCGGGAATGACATGACCCCCACAGACCCTGGGGAAAGGGCTGTAAGTTGTTCAATTTGCCAATTGTTCACATATAGTATTTTTTTTATCGGGAAATATACAGAAACTTTATGATGGTGATTTTTCCCCAGGGGGGGGGGGGATTTCCTTGGGGAGAATTTTCCGTGAGAAGGAACGTTTACGGGTGGAATTTTCCAGGGAAATTTTACGCAGGGGTGGAGAGGATTTCCGGACATGATTTGAAAAACGGTCAGAAAATAAATAATAAAAAAACTATTTTTTTTCTACTGAAAGTAAGGAGCGACATTAAACCTTAAAATGAACAAAAATTATTCTATATATGAGGGGGCTGCCGCTTCCTCAACCCTCATTTTTTACGCTAAAGTTTGACTTTTTGCCACACTTCTTTAAGAAATATTGCTCAAATACGAAGGCCGTTGAATTTAAATGAGAGGTATTTTTAAAGAACTTTAAGACTTTAGCGTAAAGAGCGAGGGTTGAGGAGGGGGCAGCCCCCTAATATATGGAATAACTTCTGTTCGTTTTAGTTTTAATGTTGCTCCTTACTTTCAGGAGAAAAAACTTTTTTTTATTTAATTTTTTAACTAGCTCATTGAACCTGTTGACTTTTTAGTCGTCATCATCCAAAAATCATAGTTTCGAAAGCCAACAATCTTTCTAAAAGCCGAAATTCAGGATCAGTGGGATGGACGAAGAAAGGTAAAGAGGGACTCGTCATTTATTTGCCTGTGTTTTAGTGATTTTCGTCAAATCTGCAAATTTTTAGATGATTTGCCTAGTGATGTATTCCTTGTGCCAATGGTAACACCAAATAAGCTTCCCATATTATAAAAAAAAAACAGTGCACAAGGCTTCAAATTTATTGCAGTCAAACCTCCCTAGATAATAAAACCCTACGAAAAAAAAAAAAATGACAACGTAGACGAGGAACAAAAAGTCAGATATATTTCTTATTTACATACATATATGCATACCAAATTTAAAGCTAGAATCTGTTTGGTACTGGCAGTGCTGATTTTATCTAAAAATAAAGAAAGCTTCAGGTTAGCTTATTTCATTCTAAACTTAAAAGGGTTAAGATGTGTTTTAACTTAGGCATAGTTACAGAAGCTGGAAGTAAGCCCCCCCCCCTCTACACTTTACGTCCTTTAATTTTAATTTCATTCTAATAGATCACTGTATTTTTTAGATGTCAACATATTTTTATTTTCAGAAAACCTCTATTGATGCATCATAATAATGCACCTCCCCCACCTAGATCATTCCTAGACAATGATCTTCAAGGGCAAATTCAAGGGCAAATGATTTTCAAGGGCAAATTCAAATTTCAAGGGCATGCCCTTGAATTTGAACACGAAGGAATCATTGTTTCTAGGCCTATTTCTCCCCTCTACCAGCCCTTTCCTTTCCTTATCTGTCTTTCAAACGAATGTTCGTTGGCACCATAAAATAACAGCAAACCGTACAGGCAGGTTGACTTTGTAAATCAAAAAGGCTGTCTACTGTAGTTTATCAAATAAGAGAAAATTAAAGGTTTTATTTTATCACTTTGAATTTGGTTTAACATTGCGCTTGAAATCCACCAAAAAAAAAAAAACCCTTGAGCGATAATTGACTTCCAGGGGGGGAGGGGTGTAAATACAGTGGAAATTGTGACACCGTCGGCATACTCGATGTACTTGATGTCAAGTCACAAATTTTAAAACCAAAGGAACAACAAAGCAGCCGCTCAGAAAAAACAAGCAAAGAAAAATCATTGGTAATCCGACTGAACATCAAATTACTTACAAAACTAAAAGGCTCCAATGTAAGAGAGTAAAGTAAACGTAATATTTGACAAAAATGACCTCTGTAGAGTTTTATTACTCGATGCGACAAAATGAATTTGGCACAGTAAAGAACTAAACAATGAAAATATATGCCGTAAAAAGCTTAAGTAGTGGCCAGTTGCAAAAAAAAACTAATATCAATAAGTAGTTATATAGAAAAAACCCTTGTAAAAGAATTTAATAAATAAAAAGGTTTCGGATTTTTTTTTTTATTATTAAAATAGAACTTTGGCTTTAGAAAAAGGAATTGAGAAAGATCTGGGGTCTACGAGCAATACAAATATATTTAATAAACTACAATAAAACACTTAAACAAATCCAGTCGTGAAGAGACCAACAAAAAGAAAAAAAAATGTCCTTTAATATATTTTCCAACTCATCCGGAATAAATTAAGAGAGACTGGTAATTAAATACTGATTTAACTTTTATGATATCGCAAAGCAACTACATCGCATCTAAAAATTAGAAATCAATTTGGCATTTCATAAAAATCAAATTATAAATTAATTGATCTTGAATGAATTCTATATTTAATCAATCGAACAAAACGGTTAAAATTTTCCAGCCAGGGACATAATTTTCCTCTACTACCCCGTCTCCAGTAAAAGAAGAAACTTTTTAAAAACGATAGAGAAAACAAAAAACAAAAAATCTGCATGACGCAGAAAAAAAAAAAACTAAGAGAAAAATCATAGAAATATTTTTTTTCTTAAAAAAGGAGTATTAAAAAGGAATAAAAAAGGCGCTATAAAAACGAGGATTTTAAAAAAGCCGAAGCTCAAAACTAAAAGAACGCAGAAAATAGAAAACAAAAAGGTGAAAGAGCCACCCTCTCACACGAAAAGTAAAAAACGACGTAGGGAAGGTCTTTCCCAAATTATCTGAGTGGAAAGTTGTGCTTGCTGTTTTCTCCTTTTTGTAGGTCTATTACAACTGGTTTTGCCTCAGAGAATATCTAAATAAGCGTTTTCTTAAACAAAACTGCGAAAAGCAACAAACAGACAAACACCTCAAACATAAACTTAAAGAACACCCTTCTCCAATATAAATAGCACAAGTATTTTAGTTACATCACAGCTGCAATTATAAACATGGCAGCTATTTTAATAATTTCATAGTCTTTAAGCGTTCAAGACCGCACAAAGTATACTTCTATAAACATTCTCCCTTATTTCAGCCTTGGAATTTCATTCGCCTTTCACAATTTACAAAAGTTACTGAATCACTACAAATTTATAAAGGCAAGGAGACACAGTTCAATCAATTAAAAGTTTACTTTTTGCAATCTATACAAATCAAAAGTCAAATCTAACTAAGGCGCACTATTTCTTTCTTTTTTTTTTTTTTTTTTTTTAATAGAGCCTCCAACAACTAAGTTAAGTAGAGTCAAATCCGACTATCTAACAGAGTTTACATTTTTTTATAACTATTAATGGACGTTTATTCATTTCTCACGTCGGTTAACACTGTTTAATTTTAGAAAAAGAAGGTATTTCTTTCCAGAAGAATCCAAAACTTTCAGAAAAAAAGGCTTAATTCGCCTGAAATTTCGTCCACATATAAAAACTAACACAAATTCAGATAACAATAAAGATACTGATGTTTATCTAGTTAATACAAAAGGTGAAATAATACACGTTAGGAAGAAACATCCGATCTGACCATCTTAAATGCATCAGCTGCGATTACTTGGCGTTATCAACTCCTTGAGCTAACATATCAAGAAATTGTAGTACGGGGTGATGCCCCCCCCCCTTCCTAAAAAGGCCTAATGCTTTTGATAAAAACTTTTCTTAATTTGGAGCTACCGTAGAATAATTTATTCTATAATTTAGTTGAATGTGTTTCCCGATTCCAGCAATGTTTACCAGGGTACTTACGAACAATTTGTCCTTAAAATTGTCCCAAATAAAAACCCGACGGATCCTAAGGTCAGGATATTGTTTTTCCACTATAAATCAGTCTTATGACTTTTAAAATGGGCCCCTGAAGTTCCCTTTCAGCTAATCTTATCTTATATTTCTTTCCATGTCTGGATTCTGTATCAATTGCAAAATTCAGATCCACGAAACTGTCCTTTCTGAGGGAAAATCTCTTCTAGTTGCACTTTACATGGTGTATTTTTGCTGAAGTCCTAGTTGAGTCACATTTTTGCTCACATACCCTGCTTCTACAACACCGTGTGAAATAGGCGCCATTAGTAACGGCACAAAAGAGATTTCACAAGACGACACTTTTACGTGTGTTTATGGGAGGGGGTGGGGGGTTCACCCCGTGAAGAGCAGATTACTGATAGATTAGGGTTATTAGTAAATGCAGTTCATATAATATTCTACTTAATTGTACCTACATTGTAGAGTGTCAAAGACAACCTAAGGATTTTTCTCTTTATTTGTTGGTTTTCCTTACGTATCTTTTCTTTTGTTAGTTTTTTTTGGGAAGAATATACCCAGAATCTCCTTCCCTTATGGACATGTTTTGCCCGTTTTATTTTCATTTGCGATGAAAACAAATTAATTTTGATTATGTTCATTTTATCGCCAACAGAATCATACTACAGATTTATTCGCATTTTAAGATAATTGAAGATTTTCATCACTTCACAAAAAATAAGAGAGAATGTTGACGTAAAAATGAGTATCACAAAACGAATAATCATAAATTAAAGTACTATAAATCAAAATGACGGGCAATATTAATTATTTGATTGGAAGCTCCAAGATGAGAAGCCTTGGACGAAGCGTACGGTGACAGTACCTACAATAACCAAAAAGTTATAATAAAATATGCCAAATTTACAACTTATAATTTGCTGCTAAATATTAATACATGGGGATAGAACAAAATCACATATAAACCACACCTCTTAAAAGATAGTGTTACATACAGTATTTTGCATTCAGTTTATATAGCCTTCTCATCCACAACCTCCTTCGAAGAGACAAACGATTTTCTGGATATGCTACTGTTTCCCAGAAAGGCTTTATTTTCATTTCGTTCTTATCATACGAAATGTTGTCATTTATAAATTACTATTGTTTATGTTTATTTTCTATAAATAAACAAATAAACAAAAATATTTGTTTATTTTTGTATAAACAATAACAATTTGTATAAATAATTTAGTTTTGTATAAACAAACAAAACTAAATAAAGAAAATATTTATTTGTTTTTGTTTATTGTTTATGTAATTATTTTCATTACTTATTCTTGTATATTTCAAAGGCAGGAATCTTCCCCTTTGAATAAAAAAAATATCACTCAATTATACTAAGTATATATTTTTTCTCGTCCCTTATTAAATTTAGATTCAAAAAATCTTAGGTAATTTGACTCCAATATTTTTCGCCGTCTAAAAGCTATGCGAGGAGAAAAGAAGAACTTAAATTAAAAAGAAGTAAAAAGAAGTGAGAAGAGGAGCTTCCAAGAAATAAGACTATATAACCTGGATTAGAAATAAGAAATAAGACTATATAACCTGGATTAGAAATAAGAAATAAGACTATATAACCTGGATTAGAAATAAGAAATAAGACTATATAACCTGGATTAGAAATAAGAAATAAGACTATATAACCTGGATTAGAAATAAGAAATAAGACTATATAACCTGGATTTGAAACTTAATAGGACTAGAACGTATTAAAATTACTTCGATTTTCGTTTCATTCGAAGTTTCCTTCAAGAATACTTAGAAAGTTAACCTTTAAAGGGAAAATATGATAAAATAAAAATACTCAGCAATTTCTAGCAGTCTATATCCCTACAAGTCAAAAACACAAGATCATGACAAAACAGAAGGTTCTTTAATAAATGTAAACTCAGAGACACATAAGCAAACAAACATAAAAAAAACACAAAACAGACTAACACAGAAATAGAAAAAAAAAAACAAAAAATGCAAAACGAGAAAGAATGCACAGCCTTTAAAAATAGGAATACAGATTGGAATACAAGAGAAATAGGAATAGAAATAGAAGGGAGAAGGAATACGAATAGATTATTAACTTCAATGATTTTAAAAAATTCCCTTTTATGTTTTAATTGTATTTAAGTTCTTTACTAACATAGTTAATAACTCAAATTTCAGATTTGATCATCAGAATAAATCACTATTGTATTGGTTTATAGTCAGATTTTTACTCAATCACTGAGAAAGATTAAGATTTAATTATATCCTACGAGTAACTATAAATGAGATCACCTATCCAAATCATCTAGCACTACAAAATTTCAAACGCCTTCCTTTTATTTTGCTCGTGTTAGTTTCAATAAAAGTTACGCAGTACAAATTAAAAGATCTAAATCCGAGTTGACAAACCCTGACAGCAAAAAAACGAAAACAAAACAAGGCTTCCTCAGTGCAAAAAAAGGAAAACTAGCATGGAATAAAATAAAGAACAAAGAAAAGAGAAAGAACTGGGAATATCTAAAGGGAAAAAAGGCACTCTTAAAGTAAGCCAGTCAAGAACCGAACAAAAAGCAATTCAGAACTGTATATTTAACCAATACATTTGGAATGTCCAGCTTCTTTGAATATGTTGAAAATTATTACGATCAGAATGTAGCTGGGTTTTTTTCTTAGTTCTTTAAATCATTTTAAACTAATTTTTTTTAGTTTCCGCTTGGAACTTCAAAATTTACGGAACAACACATTTTTTTTTTCTCTGTCGTCCGGTAAGATCTTTGGCTAGCAACTATAAAAGTTGTATCACTTCTGTATCTTTTTCTTCTTCTCTTGCTTACATAGGGCGGCAAAAAAATCTTTGTCAAAAAAGCACAATAAGTAATTTTAGAACTTTTTTTTTAATTAGTCTATCTAGTCCCTAGCCGTCGGGTTTTAACCTAGCCCCGACTATTTTATCACCAATCAAAAAGTTTCCAAAATCAACAAATCTGCCTGATTCAAAAAAATTAAAGTTGACTCCCTTTTCAAAAGATTCAGAAATCTACAGATTCTATTTCCATAGGAAACTAACTAGCTGCGGAAGCTAGTAAACTTATATTTGCTTGTAATAGTGTAGAAGACGCAACTCGATAAACGTAGCTGTCGCATTACAGAATTCTGTCGAAGAGTTATGAATAACAAGACAGAATCCTGAATAACACTATATAGATCAGTATTATCCAGCATTACATGTTTTACTACCTAGTTCTGCTGGGTATTGCGGCACTATCGTTGGCGCCAGTAGTTTCATCTCCCTGATGCTATATTATGATAAAGCGTGTAATTTCATGTTAAAATGTCAAACTTTCTTCTTTAATTACTTTCCCATATTGTTTGGTCTCGTATTTTAGTTGTATGAATTCAATAAATGTACTTGCATATTTAATAAATTTGGTTGCAGAAATATAGCTTTTGAATCTGAATTATCATTTGCAAAAGCAGCTAAAAAAAAGCTGAAGGTGAAAGACTAGTGACTATTTAATATTGCGTAGTTCATCATAAGTTAAAAAGAGCATCGTTTTAGCTGAAACTTTACTAATTTCTTTTACACTTGATGTAGTATAAAGCATATAACGGCATAAGAAAAATTTATGGAACAAAAAAAAGCGAAGAAAAGAGGCAGGGTAATTAAATACCAAAACGATACACTTCAGTAAACAGATACGTACGAGAAACATGTTTTATCTCAAAATCTTCACTAATTTTTCAATACATAATCCAGCAAAAAGCAAAAAAAGTCATTAAATTGTTCATTGACATTTGAGAAAAAAAAAGAAAAAAGAAGAGTAATCATCAGCCATGGCATAGGAATTATTCATGAAAAAAAAGATGAAGAAAGGGTGACAGGGTGATTAAATCCCAAAATGATACAGTTCAGTAAACAGAAACGTCTGAGAAACCCGTTTCATCTCAAAATCTTCACTGTATTCTGAATTAATAATCCAGCGAAAAGCAAAAAAAAGTCATTAAATTGTTCATTGACATTTAAAAAAAAAAACAGAAAAAAAGAAGAGTAATCATCAGCCATGGCATAGGAATTATTCATGAAAAAAAAGAAGAAGAAAGGGTGACAGGGTGATTAAATCCCAAAACGATACAGTTCAGTAAACAGAAACGTCTGAGAAACCCGTTTTATCTCAAAATCTTCACTGATTTCTGAATATACAATCCTGCAAAAAGCAAAAAATAATATTCTTTAAATTGTTCATTGGCAATTAAAAAAAAAAGAAGAGTAATCATAAGCCATGATATAGGAATTATTCATGGAATAAAAAAAGAGAACGAGAAAGCTCAAACCTTCACTGATTTCTGAATACAT
The DNA here is from genome assembly GCA_027921565.1 of Artemia sinica. Lineage (NCBI taxonomy): Eukaryota > Metazoa > Arthropoda > Branchiopoda > Anostraca > Artemiidae > Artemia > Artemia sinica. The sequence goes on along the minus strand of CM051267.1, from coordinate 24,536,898 downwards.
AATCCGACAAAAAGCAAAAAAAGTCATTAAACTATTCATTGGTAATTGAAAAAAAGAAGAGTAATCATCAGCGAAGAAGAGGGAAGAAGAAGAAAGGGAGACAGGGTAATTAAATGCTGAAACGATACACTTCAATAAGCAGAAACGTCTGAGAAACCTGTTTTATTTCAATATCTTCACTGATTTCTGAATACATAATCCAGCGAAAAGCACAAAAAAAGTCAATGGCAATAAAAAAAAAGAAAGCCAAAATAATAATAATAATAATATTCACTAGCCAATCAAAGCAGTTCAGCAAGAAGGTGAGATAGAGAGCAATTGGAGGTTTTTCTAACTGCTTTGAAGCATGATCCAGCGCATACCAAAAAATCATAAATGAGTTATTAACATATTGAAATAAAATAAGACAGCTGATATAGAAATTATCTCCCAAGACGGTGCATCTCCAAAAGCCGATAAGTTATAGAACCCCGTTTTACCTCAAAAACTTCACTAATTCCCTTAGCACATGATCCAGCGTGACTCATATAGATCAGCACAAATCGACCTGGTATACTTAAGCTATCTGTTGGGATATTTATTAAATACTGGTTATCGGCAAATGGCTCTATTGGAGCCCAAACGTACGTCAAATATTCATCTAAAGAGGTGAAATTCTCCTAGAAAAAAAAAGCTTAGTCTGAATTTCACGACGGAGGTAGTGTAAAAAAGAAGACAGAAAGTACAAAGAAAGGATTAACTGAAAATTAACAGGAGCTGAGGGAAACTAACAAAGAATGTTGAATTTCAAATTAAAAAGCAAAGAAGTCCAACCAAAATCGCTTTTTATGGGGTTAAACAATGTCTCGAGCTAGCCTGTTCATTCAACATAATCAAAATGGTGTTTCAGTTCACCTTGGAAATTACAATTTTCGCTTGAAAACTACCTTAAAGCTTGAACAACCATAGCAGATTAAACACCATTTTAATAATCTACAGGATTTTTTTTAGTGTCCCCTAAGAAGCATTCCGGTGTAACTTCAAAGGCAGAAGCACACGTTTAATTGAAAGTACCGCAACAGCCAATGGAAATGGCAAATCTTAATTCAGCCTGAAGGGGGGAGGCGTACTGGTAGCAGCACGTCTTTAAGATGGCAGAAGAATTCTTAAGAGACACTTGTTCTCCGTGGAAGCATAATAAGATTCAAGATCTAGAATTTGATAGAACATCACCAGAGGCGTTGCTACTAATAAACTCTATCTCCCAAATGAAAATAGAGTTTGAGATCTTTTTTTCCCCGCACAGCGTTGGTTCCATTTAGCAACACAGTTTAGCAGAAATTCCAAAGACGCCAAATATAGTTATCTGTTCCAGACACATACAAAATGGGCGGATAACCTTTTCAGGCCTTTTCAGCTAACTTTGAAAGTCAGTTACTTCTACTTTTTACCCATTAATTCAGAGCCTAAAGTATTGGTTCTTTAAATATTTATCTAAAATATTCAGGTTTCTTTAAAATATTGCTTCTTTGTAAAGTTGAAGCTTAGTAGTATTTTACCTGTAATTGAACAAGGAAAATATTCAACGGAATCCAAGAACTCAAATTTACCACCCAGAAAGAACCAAATTACTACGTCTCAAACTCATATAAAAAGATAACAGTGTTTTTTTTACGATACTAATAGAAAAAGAAAAGCATTTAGCTTGTTTTGAAGGTAGTAAAGCAAGTTCCCTTCAGACCGTGATTCCAAATGTATATATCATATTAGGTTGGAGCTTACCGCTCAACAGTAGTTTATAAAATGAGTTTTTGGGAAGCCCCCCCTTTTAACAAAATAGGATCTAAAACAAGCTGTTTCTAACTCGTAAGTCTAAAGTTAACAAAAGGTATATATTCAAAATCAGCAAAAAGATTAGATTTTTTCACTGTTTAAAAAAATAGGCACAAAAAGTTATGACATGAGACTCAGCTGCTCAAAACAAAAGAGCTTAAAAACAAAGGAAATACTACACCAAGATTATACCTTTAGCTTATATTTATATCGATTATGTGGAAACACTGACTTTAGAATTATATTTTTCAAAACCTAAAATTTTAGGGAAGATACATGGATAATATATTTGTTACTAGGTACTATGGAGAACAATAAATTCAGACCATTTTGGAACATCCAAATAACCCTGTGGGGGAATAGTTATTTTCAATTGAAGAAGAAAATAGCCTACTATTTTTGAATAACTGGATTTGCGAGTGAGGGGGCATAATGGTGGATGAAAAAAAAACAATCATTGAGCTATGTTCCTTATTTAGTACAAAAAACAAGTTTTCAAAAACTCGAACCATGAAATCTTTGCTCAGTCTCCGGCAGGAATTAATGCAGAAAAACATCAATATGGAGTGGAAAGAGTCCAACATTCCTGCAAAATTATTTATTTTGCCAAAACACTAAAATTTCGAATATAAACTCCAGCAGCATAAAAGAGCAGTAGTTTCTTCCCTACAGTTTGGAAAAGGCTAGAGATATCCACTTTAGCTGTTACAGAACAGTTATTTGATCTCCTCCATCACAGTATAGTTTGATTGCATTATTAGAGATTAAGACGGACTAATACAAAGATTTAGAGATCTCAAAGGAACTATAAAGAATTATTATCTACAGAGGGATTTACATAAAGGAATGAGGGAGGTTGTGATAAAATCCCACTTACGATGGTATAACTAGAAATCACGCCATGGTTCCTTATAATAATAATATTGTGAAGACGCTAAAAATTTGGAAAGTCGATCTCAGGAAACTCGGGAATTACTCAGTAAAGGCCAATATAAAGGAATAATCTTTAACAATTATAATGTTAGATTGAGAAGTCAATATATTCCAGAGTAGTAAACGAAGAAATTTTCAAACTCAGTTCCCCAAAAAGGTCTGATCTTAACCTGCTCCTTTTTTATTATCTTTAATTGTGTTGACCACGCATAGGTTATGCGTATAATGTTTACATAAAAAGATAAATTCATTTTGTTAGTGTCAAATCCCCAGACATTCCCTGCGCTCAACAGAGATAATTGCAATTAATTACAATAACTTATTGAATAAGTGTAATTATTGTGCTGTATTAAACAAAGTTCGTGCAATAAAATGGATTTCATACAAATACAATAAAAAACTCCTGCAAACCCAGAGTCTTTGAGACTAACCATAAATATTGTAGGCTTATACTAACAGATATATATTCCAAGAATTTTCTATTTAGAAAGGACGAATTGCACCTTATTGAGTTCTGAAGCGCAATAAGCAAATAATTAATGGCAATAAGTTACAATAAGTGCTTTTGAAAGCAATTCAGTAATTGCAATAGGTGATTGAACGCTAAATATTCAAAAAATCAATTGAAACAGCTTATTCAACACATGAATTACTCATCCTTTTGAACTTCTATGCCATTAGCTTCAGTTTGATTGTAATTGTGCACAATATTATGTCATCATAAAGAATCCGCGTCATCGAATAGGATTGTCTTAAAAACAACCACTGTAGTTTATCAGATAAGAGTTTCTTTCATCAGCTTTTATGTTATTTTCTGGTATGTATCAACTGTTTTAATTATACATTTTTTTCAATAAATTAATTATTTTTTTTTATTTAAAGCAGAGACGGTATCCTATCAAGATTGTATCCAGAGGGGGGGGGCATAGGGAGTTATTATATTTAAGTGATAGTACCTTGATTTTTCTTTTTATTGAAAGCAGGGATGCCAAAAAGTTGAAAAGTGACAAAAATTAACAAGATTTTCGTGAGTTATACTTGACACAGCACTTGCATGGTTTTATCGTCCAAAGGGAAAGGGACATATGCGTCCAACCCGTTTTTTTCTTATTGATGAAACGGGTTTTCTTTGGAAACGTTCATTCATAAGTACCAGCCAGATTTACACTAAAACGAATTGGTGTGACGAAAGCGATATCGACATCCCCACCTAACGTTGCGCTCCAGTAACAATGGCGCCCTTGGTCCAGTGCCAAAGTTACATTAAAAGGCCAGGTCATAATAAAAGCTTTCAATTTGGGAGGTTCAAGGAAGAGTCTTTGACAGTCTTATGACCTCAGGGTATTAGATGTTGCGACGTTCTTACGTATCTACAGTGGTTTAAAAAATTCCATCACCCCACAAATGATTACCAAAAACATGCACAAATACAACAAATGTAACATTGGGAATATTATAACACTTATTTCAAAGCTTTGAAGAAAAGCAAAAAAGGCTAAATACACCTAACTACGCTTGAAAGCTATTTTAAAAAGAAACTATTTGGAGATTTCCATGGAAATGACCATAGCAGAAGCTTTGAGCCTGGGTGGGATTCAAAGAGGAGTCTTTGAGTATTTTGACCACAGGTGACTTATTGTTGCGACTTTCTTAAATTTGGTAATTTTTGTGAGCATTTGGAAATCAAAGCTTAAACTCAATAACTGATACTAAGTGTCCTAACATTTTGCTTGGATTAAAAGTGACGAACTAGGATGAAAATCTCAACATCTTCCAGGAGCTACATCAGCCTGCATATTATTTCATTTAATTACATTTAAAACGGATGAGCTTTTCATTTTTCACCTAATAAAATAGCTGGCACTTCATTTTTCTTCATACCGAATAAACCATTAAGTGTTTTTTGTTTCATTGTAATCGAAGTGTTCTCATGTGAAGTGTTCATCATGTATTTTTCAATTTGATAAATTTACTCCTTTTAGATGCAGTTTATAATTGGACTGATATTAGGTATTTATCAGTTTATATTTTTATTTATTTTATCCAATAAAGGAGGAAGCCATATAATTTGGAATGAATCCCCAAAAGAAAAAATGAATAATATCCAAAAGAGCAGCCAAAACCAATAAAAAAGCAGCAGTTTAGCCTTAGCCTACATGAAATATATTCTATAAAGAAGCAAAAAAAAACTTTAAACTGCATTTTTTTTAAATTGTTATTAAAAACCAGTTTTTAATACAAGAAGGCTTTTTAGGAACCCAAAAGAGCCAAAAAAAAAAACAATCAATATCAAAGTCGCCCATTTCAACTGTATTAAAGGTGACAAAACAGATATAGGCAAAGGGCATTATGAAAAAATTACGCTTCTAAGTTCAAAGTTATATTCAAAGTTTTTACCCAGATAACTGACGAATTTTGTGATACGGTATTTGAAGTTTTGTATGCAGTAATGCTTGATGAAAAAAACTACTAATTTTGATAATTATTTATGTTAAGAATACATAGCTAATAAATAATTCAACTACTCGTATTATGCAAGGGTTCTGAAACGCCATAGCCATTTCGTTTCTACCAGAAACGAAATTCTCTTGATGAGAATTTCTACTTCTCTTGATGAATAACGAAGAATACCAGTTTCCAGCAAGCGACTTGTGAATTTTTGAACTCATGAATAGGCTCGAATCTGTTGTAAATTTAAGCTGTGATTTGAGAAAGACTGATGAAAACATTAATGTTTGCGGTGAACATTGATCGCGCCGGCGGCGCGCCGCCGACATCTTAACCGGTGGCACAGCGCGCTGTTTTTGGCCCCGCCGCCGCCGGTCTTCCCTCATCGACGCGGCGCCGGGGTCTATTTGTATCAACCCCGAAAGCCTTGTTATACGATCTTTGGACTATTTTGAATAAAAAGACTATCTCAAAGTTTCTATTGGATGCATCTCGGGAAAGCACAACGTGTTTGTGTGTGTGTGGGGGGGGGGGGGATAGCTACACTTTGATCATTTTGACTCTTAAAAAGGGCACTAGAAATTCCGATTACCAATCCAATGAGTCTCCTCCAAAGCATATACGACCACCCTTTCTATAAGAACCTTATAACTTACAACCCTTGCCCTGAGAGCTGTAGGAGGGAGGGGATTGTCCTCATCACAGACATAATGTCCGGACCCTTAAACTAAGATGAACAAAATTAGTATCTCCAAATTTTGATAGGGGGTGTCAAAGGAAATGATGAGTGGGGAGGGGGGGGGTGGCTGCTCTCAAATCGCTTTGACTCTTAAAAAGGGCACTCTAACTTCAAATTTCAAATCAAATGAGCCCCACCTGAAGTTTATACGACCACCCATTCCATAAAAACTTTATATTACCCCAGGGCATGACTTACAACCCTCTCCCCGGGGCACTGGGGGGTTGTTTCAAACCTAGAGGCATTGTTATATGTTCTTTGGACTATTTTGAGCAAAATTGCTATCTCAAGATTTTAATCAGATTCGTTTAATGAAGTGGGGTAGTCTGGGAGGGGGGGGGGGTAGCTGCCCTCCATCACTTTTGACTCTTAAAAGGGGCACTAGAGCTTCTGATTACCAATCCGTCCATCATTGGTTGTCGCCAGGCTCCTGACTCCAAAATCCAGGTTGGCCTTTCTACTATATTTCTGTTTCCGCGTCTCTCAAATATCTTGGGCTTCCATACGGAACATCAATACGAGCAACACAATCGCTCATTATTAAAGCATTGAAGGAGAAGCTGAGATGGACTTCTCTCCAGGGTGAAGGGTCAATTCAATAAGAAAACACTCGGTTGTCTTTATAACGCGTTTTTTGCTGTCATGTTTTCTTTTTAGCCCCTATTTGGAAGTTTTTCACCACTTCTGGACGGAAACAAGCTCGTTCGCTTTTTTTCAGATTTTGTGAATATCTTCTTCGTATTCCTATTTGGACCCGCAACAGGTACATATCAAGACGTTATAGAGTCTTCGAAATTTGCAAGAAAATGGACAATCTAGTAGCTAAATTCAGAGTTAGATGCGAGTCAGTAGTCGATTTTCCACTCAACTGTATTTCATTGATCTGAGTTAGTCTAATTTTGTAATTCTTATGTTTGTATATCTGTGCTGACACGTGTGTGTGTCCCCGGTGAGAAGTTTCCTTTTTGTTTCTTTTATTTTGTTTCGTTTTTTTCAGAGTTTATTTTGTTTCGATTATTATTGATAATAGTTTCTGTTGGTTTTATACATGGGTTTACTTTTGTTTGTCTGAGGCCATGTTGGTAGCCTGCCTTTGAACGGTGTAATTGGAACAAGTTAGAGTTATCTTGCATTATGTATCTTTTAAGTGTGAGTATTGTGGGTTATAAAATTTTAAAATGTGCATTAGATCAATTAAGGTTTGTTTTTTATTATGAGAGAAATTAGTTTATTTTATTTTTTTCCTTTTTGCTTCGTGTTTTTGCTGAGTGAGAATATTATTGTTGTCTATATGTAGCTCTTGTCTTGTTTTTTCTTTTTTTTTCATTCTACTCTGCTTGTGTGCATTTTCGCATATAGAGGGTACAAATAAATTATTATTATTATTATTAAAGTGTCGACTGTGCCATTAAGACTCCAATATACGATGAGACGGTATTTATAAGAAAAAGCATTTGACAGAGCCAAGTTGGATTAGTTTGCTATAATAAAAAAGAGAATAATAAGAATGGTAAAATAGTAAGAAAAGCAAAATAGTGAAAAAGTAAAAAATAATAATAAAATAGTAAGTTAACAATGAAAGTAAACTAACACGATAAAGCCCAATCCAGTCCCAAGCAGACTTGGAGAAATGTTTAGATATAGTAACAACAGCTTCTCCTGGACGATCCAATTGCCAACCGTCTATAATTTTAAACATTGCAGCCGCTTTGGACTTTTCATCATAGTGCGGTACCTAAAAATAGAATAAAACTATATGTGCCTAAACCGACTTCTGACAGAATTTGAGGTACTTTTCTACAGATAACATCCATTTTATATTCATTGTGCTATTATAATTATGCTGTGAATTTAATTTAACTATATAATTTGTGTATTTAAATATGCATTAAATTATCTATTAATTATTAAATTGTGTGTTAAACATTAAAGGAGTAATCAAATACTAAAAGTCAAATATTCTGTATTAAATATAAAACTGTGCATTAGATATTATGCAATAAACAAGTTGTGAATTTAATGTGTCATGTGTTTGGTGTTTGAACGAGTTTTATGGTGTTTTTATAATGTACTAGGTGGATAGAACGAGTTTGCCTTAAAGTAAGGTTAGGCTTTAATTCTGATTTTAAAATCAAATTTTTATTCTTTTCTGGGGTTGTTTTGGGCCATTCCTTTAAGAAGCATCATCAAATCATTTCTTCCAAAAAAAAAATTGTTTTTCTAAAAGCAGCACCACGTCAATATATTTATTAATTAAGATTCTAATGAGTATTTTAAGCTTTTTCTTTCTTCTTTGTACTCTGTTTTCGCACTTTATAAATCAAATCTAAATTTGCGACGTTACTTAACATCAGATTTGGTATACCAATTCGCATTTAAGCAAGAAGACATTCTAATTCTATCAAAGAGAAAGAGGACATCATGGGATATTAATGGAAAGCGGCTTCTCAACAGAAATTACCCTAATAGAAACGCAAAAAAAAAACACGAGAAAGAAACTATATAAGACTATATGAAACAATATTTAGTAAACTATACTAAATCGCGAAAGACAATGTAAAAACACAAAAGACATCAATAAAAAGACACACACCACAAACAATAAGACAGTAAGTCTCCAAGAAAGAAGCTTTATGAGAATTTAAACGCAAAAGACACAAATAAAAAGGAACACACCACAGACAATAAGAAAACAAGCCTCCAAAAGAAAGAGGCTACATGATCAGCGAGTCATATTACACCTATAACGGCGAGTCATATGTAATGGAATAAGATGCCTGAGTCATCTTGAAAGTGCAACTCATTTACTTTATCCAAAGAATAGTTAAAAGCTTCTTGGCTTCATACACTTTTTATCTTTTGTTTTCTTTGTTTCTGGTTCACTTTTTTTTGTGTGTAGGATTGGTTGGAGTCTATATAATTTTTTTAGTCTATATAACCTTTTCCTTCTGTTCGTTTTTTTTCTTGCGAGTAATGTTACAATTTTTTGAATATTTTTTTCTTTTTGATTTAGTGATTGATGAATTGTATTTCTTCCCCTCTTTTACAGCCCTAGGAGCCTTTGGAAGATTAGTACCCTGTATTCATAGTATCATTAACTAATAATGAACAAATCTTATCTTCTTAATTTATATATCTGAGAATTTCAAAATTTTGCAAAGAAAAAGTCACTAAAAAGAACCAACAGCTTTTCGATCTAAAACTGATTCAAGGGTCAAAGATTCAATATGTCATTCATCTATATAAGAAGACCCCGGCGCCGCGCCGGCGGATCAACCGAACGCCGCCAGCGAAAGGCCCGGCTGACGACCGCCGAAGTGTCGCTACGCCACAGGCGCGCCACTGCCGGCAGAGGCAGCGGCGGCGTTCGGCTGACTTTGAATTAATTTTGCGGCAATCCTTTATTCGTCAACCACAAAGTCGGAGCTTTTCTTTCTCGTGTGGTTTAGTGTTTCAATTTTACTGATTAGAAATCAAGCAGGGCTAGCACTATCCCCAACTTTTCGGGTATTTCCCCGAAAATCTAAGCGTCACTCCGAAAAAAAATTTGGTTTCCCGAAAATCACCCAATCACGGTGCCACCCCTAGCGATTTATCACCAGTGACTTTCCCTGCCAAATATTACTTTGCATACCATTATTTTTCACTACTCTCTTGTTCGTTAATTTTCGTCTCTTTTGTTACGTTGCATAAAAACCAGAAAAATGCAATTGCAATATACACAGTTCTTCATATGTTGACAAAAAAAGTATCGTCTTTATGTAATGAGATTAAATAATTTCGATTGCAGTTTCCTAATTGCTATTTCTTACATCATTAGTCAAAAATTTTATTTTTAAGTTGAATAGAACGCATTCACTACTATACAGCTTCAGTTGGATTTTGAAATTGATAGTCGACGGATTGTTTCTACAGCTGAATCGTAAGTCTGCAGAATTTTGTTTTCTTTTGTTGTTTTTAGAAAGATTTTCTTAATGTTTAATACACAGTTGTTGAACGCCTGATATATTAAAGAAAATACAATCTTCTTTCTGAAATTTTTTCCCCCCCCCCCAAAAAAAAAAAATAACTCTTCTATTAAGACAAAATTTAGCTATAGACTAAGCTATGGACAAGGTTGGGGAATTAAAGATTGAAACGGAAGTTACCCCAAAAATTTATTCATAAAAAAAATGTAAATTATAGCCTATAGGGGGGGGGGGAATAAGGGGCCATCATTTTTAAGTGATAATACCTCATTTTTTTTATTGAAAGCAGGGATGTCAAAAAGATAATTATTTTTTTCATTTAAAGTGGAGACGGAAGAAAATGATATCAAATTCCCTGGGAAACCATTGAAATATTTTGATAGACCCAGGGCCCCCCATTGGGACTTGTTCATTGTCTTGGGTATTTTGCAATTTCCCATACGCTACTGGCCCGATTTGGGTTTTGTGTGTGCTCTTTTTGATCAGATTCTTTGGATCTTATTGAATGTCACGGCGAATCTATGACTCAGTTTTCCAATAATTTGAATTTTTTCATTGATTCCTACCTGGTTTTTATTTAGTGTCAGTTCTGTCGTTGTCGGGTAAACTTCGAATGGTTACATTTTCGTTATTTTTTTTTCTTTTTGTTTTTTCTTTTTTGTTTAGCACTAAGGACGACTTGGCGGAGGTCCTTGTCGAAAAATTTACTTGTTCTTCGTCTTCATGTTTTGCCACTGGCTGACAAAATCCTCGTTTTCTCACCTTTTTTTATTTTATTTTTCATTTATTATTTTCTTTCCTCTCTTAGTTTCATATGTTAAGTGATAGTACCTTGATTCTCTTTTTTTATAGAAAGCAGGGATGCCAAAAAGTGTTTTTTTTTAATTTAAAGTAGAGACGGTATTCTATCAAGGTGGTATCCAGAGGAGGGAGGGAGGGGGGGGGGGGTTAGGGAAGTATTATATTTAAATGATAATATCTTGATGCCAAAAAGTTAATTATTTTTTTTTAATTTAAAGCAGAGACGGATCTTATAGAACATTATACGGCTGATTTAAAAAAAATACAAAAGGGAGTGTGAAGGGAGGTGAGAGACTTTTACAAGACTATGACAGTTTGGTTGCTACCAGTAGCTACTAGGTGGAGTATCCCACGAAAGTGTACTGTCAATGAGTAGAGACAGTAAATTTGCAAATTTAAGCTGTGATTTGAGAAAGACTGATGAAAACATCAATGTTTGCGGTCAACATTGATCGCGTCGGTGGCGTGCCACCGACATCTTAACGGCGGCGCGCCGCCACTGCTGTTTTTGGCCCCGCCACCACCGGTCTTCTCTCATCAGCGCGGCGCCGGGGACTATATGTAAGTATAATAAAGTTTTTTACTAAATTTAAACAGATTAAAGATGAGTTTTTTTCAAATAAAATCTTCGTGAAGCTGGAGATAAATTACTGAAGAATATGAATAAAATATTGAAAAGGGGAAGTACCTAGAAGTTTTAGGAAAACTTTAATTAAACCCTCAATAGGAACGGTGATAAGAGTGAGTGTGGTAAATCGGTTTCGGTAGGAGGCAAATTATTTGTTATGATAATACATTTTAGATTTAGAGATGCTGTAGATAAAGTTTTAAGAGAAGAACAGTGTGGTTTTACGAAGAGTAGAGGATACGTCGAACAAGTTTCCACCTTAGATTAATAACTGAGAAGCGCCTCAATCTTGAATCGCCTTTAGTCCTCAGTTTTATAGATTACAAGCAAGCGTTTGATTCAACCGATAGAAGAGCTTTAGCGAAAGTCCTATCCTTGTATGGCATACCAGATAAACACATCAAAGTGATTAGTACTATGTACGAAAAAAACATTGCTGCGATTAAGGTATTAAATGAGGTTAAAAGCTGGTTTCGTATTGAATCAGGGGTTAAGCAGTTCTATCCCTATTTATGTGGATCATTTTGATGGACTTCGTTCAACAGAACACGGCAAAGGCTTCGAGAGAGCATAGAATCAAATAGGAAGGTAAAACTCTCCTAGATCTACATTATGCCGATGATTTGAGCGACGACCTAGATTCAAATGTTAGCAAAATGATTTTGATGATTTTTTTTTATGTAGGTAGCATTATCAGTAAAGATGGTCGATGCAGTGAAGATGTTAAAATCAAAATAGTCAAGGCCCAGGGAGTTTTTTCGCAGTTGAAATAAGTTTGGAAGAATATGAAGATAAGTCTGCGGACCGTAATTAGAATATCTGAATCTACAGAGAAGACAAAGGTCAAGTATGATTCTGAAACATGGGCACTCCAAAGGACGGAGCAGGATTTATTAGATGCTTTCCAAAGGAGCTGTCTATAGATTTTTTTTTGGGGTACCCTTCAGACTGACTGTATTTTAAACAGTAGGTTATACGAAAAATATAGTTCTATCAAGCGTTCTCCGGCTGGAATGAGAGAAAAGGTTGAGATGGCTGGGAAACGTGCAGCGTATGAAGGATGAAAGATTGCCAAAGATCGTCCTTTTTGGCCAACCATTTAAGAGAAAGCGAAAATCAGGTCGTCCCCAAAAATGGGTGTAAGCAGGTCGAAAGGAAAGATGTAATGGAAAGTAGAACTTCTTGGGAGAGTGTAAAAGGGGGAGGGGGCCTTAAATAGATTAGGATGGAGTGGGAACACGAGGAGCAGCGTTTGCCTCAGGCGGTTTGGTGCTACAGTGGGGTAGTAGCAGGTAGTATTATCCACCTATGGTTGCCTCCAAAGAGGTTCATGTGCTGTCACGCTCTAACCTAAGCGTATTTTCAATTTACCTTTTTTCGGGCTTTATATGGGTTACCACCACATTTCCTGAGGTTAAGTGTAATGCAATAGACTATCACTTTTCTTACAGAATGTTTCATCTATTGTAATTGCAAATAAATAATACAATTTGTTATTATCCAGGAAGTTAACTGCCAATTTTAGCAGCATCAAACATTTCGTGATAACGAACTGTAAGTAAGGAGCAACTCGGCCCAATAGTAACCGAAACTCTAAAAATTGGAAAAATAGCAACAGATTCATCAAAAGAATTAGCTTTTCATGCTGATCCCAAATATAAAATTCATAAAGTTTTATGTATACTATGCTTAAAAGTTTAAATGTTACCTAAGTTTAAATTCATTAACTTTAAAAATTTTCCCTCATTTCTTAAGAAGGGGGAAACACCCCCACAGAGCCAAGCGATCTTAATCGAAATCACACTCAATCTGAATTCAGCATATCAGAAAACCCAACTGTAGAGGTTTCAGGCTCGTGTCGACAAAAAAAATGTGGAATTTTGTATTTTTTGTCAAAATAAAGATTAGGGATATATGTTGGTTTGTTTTGTTTTTCCTAATTTAAACAGAAACCAAAAGTTGTAGTGCCCTTTTTAAGTGACCAAAAATATTGGATTGCAATTAGCCATCCTCCCATGCTCCTTTTACCCCCAAAGATATCCGATTCAAACTTTGAGATAGCCATTTGATTCATCAGAGTTGAAAGGTCCAATACCTATCTCTTTGGGGATGACACGACCCTCCATAGTCACTTGGGAAAGGGCTGTAAGTTATACAATTTGCTCACTGTTCATATAATTCTTTCTCAAAATTCTCCCACAGGGAGAATTTTCCATGGAAAGAAAATTTTTGGGGAAAAATTTCTACAAGGAGCAGAGGGAAATGGATTTCCTGGCATGATTTAAAACAATCAGAAGTTAAACAAAAAACTTGCAACTGAAAGTAAGGAGCAACATTAAAAATTAAAACAACAAGAAATTACTCCGTATATAAGGGGGACTGACCCTACCTCAACCCTCTTTGCGCTCAAGTCGGACTTTTTGTCATAATCCTTTAAGAATGACTCCTGAAATTCAAGGGCCGTTGAATTTGAATGAAAAGTATTAAAGAACTTTGAGAATTTGAACGATAGAAGAGCTAGATCAGATTTCAGCAGCCGCTCATTCTATCTTGCGGTAAAGATAATCCTAAAATTAAATGTTAAAAAACAAACAACGAGTGTCATTTGGCCCTTTTATCTTCTTTTAAGCCGAGAACCTCATGAGATCCTTTTGTTTACCTTCTGTTTACCTCAAGATCCTTTTATCTTTTATTTTAAGTTCTTTTGATTTATACCTTTTAAGGTACTGTATCTTCTTTTTTTTAAGTCGAGAGCCTCTTAATCTAAATTTTTTTCTCATCTACACTTATCAAATTTCACTTAGTTCAGTCTTTCCTTTGCTTTGCCTATATTACACATATTGCAAGAGTAAGTTTTTATTCTTATTAAGCAATACCAAACCGTAATATAGATTGCTATTGCCAATTCTTAAAACGAAATGTTTCAATAAAACAGAGTATTTTTAAAGTATAATATTTTCACAATTAATTCGTAGTCACTAAACTTTTCTCTAACACAAATTGTGTGTATCCGCTTTTGTTCCGTTCCCCACACACATGTTTGTCCCGTTCCGCTCATAGATATTTTGTCCCGTTCCGCTCATAGATATTTTGTCCCGTTCCGCTCTTGACCCAAAAGGAGAAACACCCATCTAGGGGCCTCAATTGATAGGGGGAAATTGCCTCACTAGATTTTGAGAAATATCTCTTTTGCATCTTCATTTAAAAATTGAAAAAAAAAAATCCTAGCCCTCCCTTTTCCCCCTTTATATTTTGTGGAAGTATTCAAGTTCAAGCATGTAAAAAAAACTCAGAAAGTCTTGGGGGGGGGGCAATAATCCTGATTGGCTAAATCTATGTGTACAAACGTACCGCTACAGAAAACGTTGCAACCACTGGTTTGTGGTCGGATTGAGTATAGTTTTTCAGAGCCCTGTAAGAGTGCTGCTTCAAAGATAATTTTTGACCCTCGACTTCCCATGGAGCCACGCGTGATAAAATTCGATCGGTCCAAGCTGGTCGTCGTCTAGAAAGAATAATCGCATCTTAAGAAAGAGAAAGAGGTGTAAGGAGAAACAGAAGGCACAGAGATAAGGAGAAAAAGATAATTAGCTTAAAACATGTAATTATAATTTGAATGAAATTTAGGTGTGTTTGAATTCGTGATCTTTCTTTATATTTAGAAACTGTGCTAGGTTTATTGTCACGCTAGACAATCTTGGTTGATTCACCATTCCATGATCTCTTGTTTTTTTTTTTTTTTTTTTTTGTGATGTTTAAGTGGTCCTTGATTCCTTGATTACTAGAGCTTCGCTTTTTACCGCAATTCGATCTAGACTTCAACAAAGATTGTACGTGTATGAATAATTATTTTATTGCTACAGTATTTCAGGAAATGACAGCAAAATAGCAGCTTGTTGCCATAGGAGTATTATTTTTAATTTCTACTTACAAACTGCAAATATCAAACCCCTTTGGAGTGTTATTATTACTTTAAAATTGCTTTACTAGTGACATTGAAGTAAACATAATAAAACAGAAAATATGTTTTTAACAGTATTAAAAAAAAAGAAGAGGAATTAGGATAGCACTACCCTTCTTCAGCTCGACTCTGAATACTGTCTGCGTTGAAAAATTCTAACCCATTTATCTCGATAATCTTCCATAGCATTTATCCTCCTTTCCTTGTTTCTCGTGTGTGTTTTCACGCCCATGAATGATTTTTCGTTAACAGTGGAATATTTCTCAGTAATATTTTACAAGACTAGCCAAAGAACCGACCAGACGGCAGCCATAAAAAGGAAGAAAAAAAGTAGCGTATAGTCTTTTGTGGGGACCACAGAACTGTATTTAGCCCCATCTCCTAAACAAGAAATTGTATGTCCCCTTACCCCCTCAAAAAAAATCTGAAAAACAATTTAATTCCCCCCCCCCCAATTCCCCACTGTGAGACAGTAAAGGGTATGCTACCTTGTGATAATCATTCCACCTTACATGATTGGCTAGGCGTTATGGGCACTTATCAATTATATAAAGTAAGATAATAATCTTACTTACTTTAGATCGTACTCATTTGAGCCTACTCTATATTTATACGTAGGTGGGAAATGTGGCTCCATCTCCGTCATCAATGCAAAAGCTTGCCCCATTTTCATTGCCTTGGATAACTCGTCATGCTCAAACGCTGTTGACAACTCCTTCTGTTTGACCAAGTCAATTATTTCTTGCGTATCTAGTGTTCCAGGTTCCAATCGGAAGTTAAAGTCACCAAACCAAAACGTGTAGCTAAAAGATAGGAGTCTTAGAACAATCCAGCAAAGTAATATTGCAGTGCTAGGCGTAAAAGACATATTTCAATTGCTGGTAACGAGTATCTGAGTGAGTCTATCAACCATGATCACCTGTGATAAATTTTGTTTTCGTTTATTTCCGTTGTATGCTTACGTCATTCACTTTAGATAGATGGATAGATAGATGTATTCAACAATGAATTGAAACAATAAAACCCGACACATCAATATATACCCCCCCCCCCCCGCATGACTCTATGATCGGGAATGAAAGCAGTAAAAGCCTTTTCATTAGCCATGGAGCGTAAAATTTTTATGTAGTCTTGTATACCAGATGCACAAAAGGCCCACCAAAAAATTAGGCCAAGGAGGTGGGGAAACAGATCAATTCCCAAAATTTCATTTAGGTCAGCATGCCAGCATGCTTCAACCTGATCAATCTTTTTGTCACCCAAAGTAACCTCTTCATCTTCACTCAGTCCTAGCCTCAGTGACTTAGTCTTCTCAACATTAATTTTTAAGCACGTTCTAGCACCCTGAATTTCGCAATCAACCAGGAGTTAAGCAGGGTTGCGTTCTATACCCAAGCACGCATCATATTTATGGGCTTTGTCCTAAGGAGCACAGCAAAGATAACGGGAGAAAACGGAATCAAATGGGGAAGCAAAACTCTCCTAGACTTAGATTATGCTGATGATTTAAGCATCCTAGATGAAAATTTTAGCAAAACGAATGAACTTTTAGAGGTTTTGCGAGTTTAAGGTGCAGGAATAGGTTTGAAAACTAATGTTAAGGAGACTAAGTCGCTGAGACTAGGAATAAGTGAAGGTGATAAGGTGACTTTGGGTAACAAGAAGATCGAGCAGGTGGACAGCTAAGCTTACCTAGGTAGCATTATTAGTAAAGACGGTGGATGCGGTGAAGACGTTATAAATAGAATAGCCAAGGCCCAGGGTGTTATTTTTTACATTTGAAAAAGTTTGGAAGAATAGGAAGATAAGTCTCCGAACCAAGATTAGAATATCAAAAGCAACAGTGATGACACTGGCAAGTATGGTTTTGAAGCGTGGGCGCTCCAAAACTGAGGAGGTCTTGCTAAATGTTTTCCAGAGAAATTGCTTACGGATTCTTTTGGGTATCAGACTGACTGACCGTATCTCAAAAAGTAAGCTGTACGAAAAATGTGGTTCAATCCCGCTTTCTAGGGCTATAATGAGGTACCAGACTGACTAACCGTATCTCAAACAGCAAACTGTAAGGAAAATGTGGTTCAACCCCGCTTTCTAGGGCTATAAGGAGGTACTAGACTGAACGACCGCATCTCAAACAGGAAGCTGTAAGGAAAATGTGGTTCAATCCCGCTTTCTAGGGCTATAATGAGGTACTAGACTGACTGACCGTATCTCAAACAGGAAGCTGTAAGGAAAATGTGGATCAATCCCGTTTTCTAGGGCTATAATGAGGTACCAGACTGAATGACCGTATCTCAAACAGCAAGCTGTAAGGAAGTGGTTCAATTCAGCTTTCTAGGGCTATAATGAGGTAACAGACTGACTGACCGCATCTCAAACAGCAAGCTGTACGAAAAATGTAGTTCAATCCCGCTTTCTAGGACTAAAATGAGAGAAAGGTTGAGATGGCTAGGACACATTCTGCGGATGGAGGATGACAGACTGCCAAAGATTGTCCTTGCCGGCCAACCGTCTAGTGCCAAACGAAAAGCAGGTCGTCCCCGAATAGGGTGGGGAATGTCATAAGGAAAGGCTTATGGGAAATGGGTACTTCCTGGGAGGGTGTAAAGAGGGAAGCTTTGAGATGATTAGGGTGGGGGAGGAACATGCGGAACTGTGTTGGTCTTAGGCGGCTTGATGCTGCAGTGAGTTGTTAGTAGTAGTAGCAGCAGTAGATGCAAGATATTAACAGATTCATTAGCCAAAAAGCCAAAAACTAGTTCCAATTTAAAACCTCTTAAGAAGGAGCACTAGTTTGACGTCATTGATCATTTCTGTCACTTGGTCAAAATAATTAATTCGACCAAGGATTAAGGTACAGAAGGTAATTAGCACTATTCTTAAAAGCTACTAAATTAATAGATTATTTAAAAGCCAAAAGTTATTTCATTATCAATAAAATAATGAATATGTCAATATCAATGAGCTTCAAACAAAATTCTTGTCGGAAGAAATGGAAGAAAAGGTCCACAATCTTCGAATTTTGTCAGGAACTCTGCTCTGAAAAGCTAAAAGTATTTTTTCTTGTTTCTTGTATTTTTTCTTGTTCTTGGAAAGGTCAAGACGGCAACAAGTACCAGTGGGACAACCGGAAAAGGATCATTAACCTAGAAACATTTCTAGGTTGAAAGCTACCATAATATATGTATCAACCGACTAACAGTGGCCCTTTCCAAGTTTGAAAACAGCCACTTAAGCTCAGTGTTTCTGGGCAAAGCATAAACAAAACAGATTTCATTTCCAATAAGTTGACTTTAAAGCTAACCCCTTTTGATATAGTATTTAAGGGTGGAATTTAGTTATTTATGTATTTACTGGACACCCATCATTCAAATAACACGATAAGACGGAGTGGAGGAAAAAGAAAAGAAGAAAAAAAACAAACAGAACAAAACAAAAAACGTTAACAAGAAACCTATTACTGCACTAACTCTTGTCATGGCACCGACACTGAACAATAAAACATGAATTAGAAACAAATTTAAATATTACCTTACTTAATATGGTCATGCAAAGACATACACAAATACTAAACACTATTGAGCTAAAGCATAATAATGTTCAGAGCATGAACACTATTAAATTAGCTGTGAAGAATTTTCAGTTATACGTGGCCATTAATTTAGTAAGTGCACAATCAGGGCCAGCGAGTTTAAATTTTCTGATCAATGGAGAATTCCGATGCAAGGTGGCAACCGAAGCAAATATTTAGCGAACCAAAAGAAAATAGACCGGACTTTTAGACAATCAGTTCTAGTAAACACCTTCCAAAATGGAGCAACATACAAGATGTGAGGCAGGGCCACGGCATTGAAAAGGCTAGCTAATAGTGGGTGGCTGAATCAAAATTCTGCTGCAACATTCGATTCACAGAAAGCAGATATACAACTTTCGAGATGGTCTTGGAGCAGGGATCAGATGTGGCGTAGCGATGAACCAATGAGAAGACATAGATAAACGAGGTGGTCAACAGCTCTAACAGAGGTTTTGCCAAGCGCTACAAAGGACGGTGGGTCACCGTTTAAGCTAAAAAGCACTGTTTCTGTCTTTTCAGAATTGAAAGGAAGACCAAGTTTAAAATACTCCTGTTGAAGTGTAACAAAGATCTCATTTATTCTATGAAGGGTACGGCTGAAATTTAAAACATCAGCTGTATAACAAACTAGAGACATATTCAACGAAGATAGAATCAGTGATGTAGGGCACTGGTCTTGAGCATCCAACACATTAAAAAGATTAGGAGAAGAAACTGCTCCTTGGCATATTTCTTTCAAGACAGGAATGAGTTTCCTACATGGAACAGGGGATATATTTTTATCTAGAAGTAGTTTCAGGCGAATACATAGTCGAGAGTTCATATTTCGAAGAAAGTGAATCCCCGAGGAATTCAGTTCACGTTTGGCCACTTTGAGGAGCACAACTGGGTGGATGAGGGAATTAGCGAGAATTAGATATTCTTTTGAGGACTTAGCATCAATCGGTGCATTGGGTATAACTGTGAGAGCATCAGCACAACCTTGTACACAATTGAATCCAAACTGGTGAGGTGGAGTGGAACATGTCTTTTCAAGATTTGATCGGAAAAGAAGCTCAAAGATCTTTCAAAAGGAAATCGAAAACGTAATAGGTCGAAATAACGAACATTATGGGTTTGCTTTTCCTTTTTTGAGGATTGGGCTAAGGTCTCCAATGCAAAAACAAGAGGTTACAATCCGCTGTGTGAAAATTATCCGCAATAAAAGTGTCAAGTGTTGGACTAATACCCTTCCTCTAACCAAATTTCAAATGTAAAAAAACTGATGTGGCAATACCATTGGATGATTTAGGCTTTAAATGTCTGATGACATCTTCAATCGATGCTGCGCTAACAACGAACTCTATTTGGACCGGTAACAAGGAAATTATCTAACTCAGTTTCATGTAAGAGTCCAAGGTATTGATCAGGAGCAGCAGGTTCAGATTCATAGTAGATATACCATTCCTCATCAGGAATCTCAGCCACATTGAAACATGAGTGAGACCTATCTTTGTGAGAGATAACTCCAAAAAGAAGACTTTTGTAATTCTAGCACACGCCGAATTGGCGTTTATTTTGTTTCTACGACGAAGAGTGAGAGCCTTGGAAAAATTGCTCTTTGCATTGAGACGAACAAGATTCACAGCACCAGTTGATGGACGGTCGCAATCCTTACAAAGATTGAACCAATATTCTGTTTCGAGGCAAGAGGCAACGAGATCAGGGCTCGAAGACTAGCCTGGAATAACACTCTTACAGATATTTTCCGAAGCGGTACAGCTTTAATTTCGGCAAAATGAAGAGTACAGCTGATTTCGACTACGGTCAAATCTCAGGTCATATTTTGGAAATTTGGTTGATGTTTGCAAAAGGTGGAAAGGCGCCCAAATTTTACTCAAAATAAAACCTGTTCACGAAGCGAACAAATCAGAATTGATTCTAGCTCAACCACAACGGGTTTTTAGCCTAGGAGGAGTCACAGAATTATTCTGTCCTTTGAAACCGTGGAATTGGAAAGAAAATGTAATAGGGAGATGCTCAGATAATTGATAGTCCGAAATAACCTTCACTAGTTCAGCAGAGAGATTGCGGGACACAGCGGCATGATCTAGATTAGAAGTTCGAGCAGAATTGTGTACATATGTAAGATAACCATTTTTCAAAAGAATGCTAAAATAATCGCCAAACATACTCATTATCATTGATGTACAAGCTGATTGATGAATCCCATTTCCGAAAGGTTGCAATTAAAATCACCAGAAATTATGTGCCTATTCGCTTAACCTTATCCAAACATGAACCAAGTTTTTGAACAGAATGTGCAAATAATTTGTCAGATTGATCAATACCATAATCTGTTGGTAGATACACATTAATGAAGATACGATTCTCAACTCTAACTGCAAGAAACAATCACCCATCTCAAATAAAGTAGAACGGACATCTGAAAGTATGAATGAGGGTACACCTCCCGAAAGTCTACCTCTCCTACTTAACATCCTAACGGGCACACAGGATAAGGGAGCACATTTTAAATTCCGTAAATCCATACTAAGCTTAGTAATAAAATTCTCTTAAATAGAAATACTAGAATATCTAGAAACAAGGTCATTTAAAAGTGGTAATTTATTCAAAAAGATATACAAGACAAAAGGCTTTGCATCATGATCTCACTTTTGACGGTTTTACGAATTTCGGGGCAGTTAACACTATATCACTATGAACTTCCACTTAACAAGTAACACAAATTGGACTTTTCTTGGAGTGTGATGTGTGATCAGAGGTGGACTTGTGGCCACTTGTTCCGCATCTCGAACATATGGTTTACATCGGATAGTTCGGAACGCAGTAACATGGCAGTTAAAGCAACGACAAGGGAGAAAAATAAAGGCTTACACAGGAAGGAGTTCCAGATCGTCGGGAACCTGCTTAAAGGCTGGAGACAGGCTCAACAAAGATAGGTTCTTTAACTGATGCCTCAAAAGAGAGTTCAGAGCACTTAGCCTTGTCCACAATTTGGCTAGTCATATATTTATTAGAAACGACGAGCTTCTATTCCCCTTTGCTTCGGCAGAGTTCGCTTATCTCCCCGTCAGCACTAGGACAAATACTATCTACAAAGGTTTTTTCTCTCTGATGGACCTTTCAAATCTTTCGGAGTGTTCTTGAAAACCATCGCATAGGAGAATTTTGAAGCAGAATTTGACTGATCTGCTTGATCTTGCGGTTCAGCTTGAGATCATTTAGGAGTAGAAATAGGATTTTCAATAGAGCTGTACAGCTTTCACGACAGTTCATTCAATTTAGATACAACCGTAGCATGTACAGCTTCTCCTACGGTCGGGACTTCGCATAGGTTCATTATAACAAATTTAAGTATGGGAACATTTGCTTCGCAGCTGCGGAAAGAGTTTTGCACACGTCAAAAATAATGTCCTCATATTTCAAGTGTGTTACCAGGCGGTTTGAAACATTCAGTTCGGCATTTAGTAGCGTTTTTTTTTTGCAAAATTACGTCTCGATTATAATAAGCAACCGCTGTTTTACTATTAATTCAATTTTCACACCATCAGTAATCGATCTCTTTAGAAAATTAAATAAAAAAAACAAGTTTTTTTAAGTGAAAGTAAGGAGCGACGTTAAAACTTAAAACGAACAGAAATTATTCCGTATATGAAAGGGGCTGTCCCCTCCTCAACGCCTCGCTCTTTACGCTAAAGTTTTTTATTGTTTAAAAAAATAGAACTGTGAAAAAGTCAAACTTTAGCGTTAAGAGCGAGGCGTTGAGGAGGGGACAGCCCCTTTCATATACGGAATAATTTCTGTTCGTTTTAAGTTTTAACGTTGCTCCTTACTTTAAGTTAAAAAAAAACTTGTTTTTTTATTTAATTTTTGAACGTTTTTGAATTAATGCAGGGTTTGATTTTGGCTCACCGTACATGAATAATTAAAACAAAATTTGCATATTAATTTTACTTTTATTTGGTCAAATGGCTTTCTTGAAACTTGTTTAATTTTATTTACGAAAGTTTTTATTAGTAATAAATATACGTAACTTACGAATTAACTTACGTAACGAACTTCTATACTCATATATTTTTAATATGTATATTAGGGGGTTCGCCCCCTATTCAATACCTCGCTCTTTAAGCTAAAGTTCGAATTTTGTTCCAATTCTTTAAAAATGACCCCTTAATCACAAAGATCGTTATTTAGAATAAATAGCTCTTATGAAAGAACTAAAAAATCTTTGGCTTAAAGAGCGAGGTATTGACTAGGGGGTGAACCCAATCATGTACGTAATATTTTCTGTTCGTTTTAAATTTTGATGTTGCTCCTTACTTTCAGTTGAAAAACTTGTTTTTTTATATTTAATTTCTGATCTTTTTTTTTAAATAATGCTGGGAAATCCGGCGCCCCCTTCATAGCAATGTCCCTTCCCCCGTGAAAACTTCCTTCATGGAAAGATCCTCCCACATAACTCCCGACCCATCCCCCCCCCACTACCAGAAAAAATCCCCCCTGAAAAAGTCTGTATACTTCCGAATAACCAATACTATATGTTAACATTGGGTAAAGTTCATAACTTTCAGCCCTTCCCCCCAGGGACTTCGGGGGATTAAGTCATCCTAAAGGACATAATTATCATATTTTCAACCATGCTGAAATAAATGGCTATCTCAAAATTTTGATCGGGTGACTTTGGCAAAAAAAATGAGCGTGGGAGGGGGCCTAGTTGCCCTCCGTTTTTTTGGTCACTTAAAAAGGGCACTAGAACTTTGAATTTCCGTTCCAATGAGCCCTACCACGATATTCTAGGACCACTGGATCGATATGATCACCCCTGAAAAAAAAAAAAAAACACGTATCCGTGATCTTTCTTCTGGCAAAAAATACAAAATTCCACATTTTTGTAGATAGGAGCTTGAAACCTCTATAGTAGGGGTTTCTGATACGCTGAATATGACGGTGTGATTTTCATTAAGGTTCTACAACTTTTAGGGGGTCTTTCCCCCTTTTTTCGAAAACCAGTCAAATTTTCCCAGGCGCGTAACTTTTAATGGGTAGGACTAAACTTGATGAAACTTACATATTTTAAATCAGCATTAAAAATCTGATTCTTTTGATGTATCTATTGGTATCCAAAACCCGTTTTCTAGAGTTTCAGTTACCATTGAGCCGGGTCGCTCCTTACTTACAGTTCGTTACCACGAACTGTTTGATTTAGAACCGGAAATAAAACCAGCTTCTCGCTCGTATTTTGAGGAAAAAAAACTTACTACTTACAATAAATATCCAACCCTATCCAAGGTCATCTATTAACAGGTAAAGCAGATTCCGTTACTTTACTTCCAAAATCAGATCCTTGTATCCAAGGATATTAACAGGTAGATCAGATCTCGTTACTTTATTTCCAAATACCTTTAGTAAAGGGTGAAAAGATCTTAGAATATCTGGTAGCTAACTTGAGCTTGAAAGTTAAATTCCGAGCAAAGACCTTCAATATGGGAATAAATTACCTTTGATTATGTCTATTATCCTTTCAAAAATAGCCGCACAATGAACACAATAATTATTCATTCAAGATGGGGTTGTCGCTTTCATTCGGTGAATATTATATACAAAAATTTGAAATTAAATTTTTCTGTTCAACTACACTATATTAATGGGGATTGACAAAAGAACACTGTTGTGAAGCTTAGATTCAAAGGTAGAAGCACACACGTAGAAGGTGGCCTTCGGTTCCAACCATCCTAGAACCCTGACAGTTCTCCGATTTATTCATTTTCTCGTATTTTGATGTGATTTACATATTTTCCTATTTTGTTGGGATTTACTACGCGTTTTCGCATTTTTAGATCCTGGGAACTTCCAAGCTCCTAGTTTCCCGTTTTCCCTCTCCGAGAAACTGAACGCGGCAATCTTGGCAGGGGTGCCAATTCACGAAAATGTGAGGGGGCATAATTACTTTTCGAATTGTTCCCCTATTTTAACCTCCTTTATTGGCCCCTTGAGCCCCCCCCCCAATTTTATGCTAGGTGATCGGTATCGAAACTGAGAAAATTTCCTGGATCCTGAAAACCATTCCACCGTCAGAATTTAAATATAAAGTAAAAGAATATACATCTTAGGTTACGTTTTTTTTTCAAATATGGTCATTATTTCGTTTTCAGTAAGTTTTGATTGAAAATAAGCTATTTTCCTACAATGTTAATAGTTTATTGCTTCTGTCACACGAATGAGGTTAATCACAGACACATCATATGAATTTGCGGATTTTTGCAACGAAAAAAAGACCAGCGTTCGGTACGCCGTTTAAAGCTCGATGCCAAATTGATAATTTTCGTAAGGATTTAAAAACAAATTGATCATATGAGTACAATGCACGATTCATATTTCCTGTTAGGTTCATATTTGAACCTTATTATGATTCATATTTGAATTCATATATGAATTCATATTTGTTAGGATTCATGTTTTTTGATAAGGTAACATTTAGTAAACAGCTTGGAAAGTTCAGGTTTTTAACCAAAAAGGAAAGTGTTACTTAACTTTATCATTCCCCTTAATTCTTTTTTAAATAGACATCGAAGCTTATTTTTATATAATCAGGGATATAGCACAAACCCTGTGAGCAATGTAAAACTACCACAAGTCAGCATCGATAAATAAATGAAACACAAAACGAACACAAATTACAATAAATAACCGATTCAAACTCAAAACAAGCAGGAATTAACATGAGTAGGGCTCAAAACCCCTATGCCTTCCAAAGGCCAGAACATAATTTGCACTTACTGAAAAAATATTCAATGTTTTTACTTTCATGACTTTAATAAATAAAAAATTATTAACATTTTGATTAATAAATATCAGTGTATGTATATTCAACTGACAATGCACATTCATCTGTATTTTTTTCAGTAAAGTACAAATTATGTTCTGGCCTTGGGAAGGCATATGGGTTTTGATCCCTACTGGTGTTAATTCCTGCTCGTTTTGAGTTTGAATCGGTTATTTATTGTAATTTCTGTTCGTTTTGGGTTGAATTTATTTATCGAGTTTGACTTCTGGTAGTTTCACGCTTGGTAGATTGTTTGATTTTATTTTTGTTAATTTTTGGTTTAACGGAGTTCTTTACTTTTCTTTGAAAAACTTATTTTGTGGAAAAAGTTTTTTTTAAATTAATATTACTCAAAAAGAAAGAAACTTACTCATGCTGAAATATAGTCGATGATTTTGAGTATTTGAATTTTTGTGAATTTACAGTCAAATGGTAGTCGTTTATACGGTCTTCATAAAATCCATCTAAAGCTGCCAAATGTGATGTTATGAACACAGCCGATACTCCAGAGATGCTCAACCGTACTGACACAGAACCTTTGTTTCCCTTAAAGATAAATAGAATAAATCGTTTTCGTAGTCCAATGAATTGGTAAAGCTACCATGAAGATGACATCCATTGAGAAGACTATAGCCACCCCTCCCCCCATCTTGAAAGCTAAGTTCTTTACATTTACATAACTTTGGTTTTAATACGTAGTTTTCTACAGTGCTAATAAATCCCTATTAACCTCAACTATTTAGCAAATGAACTTCCACCGTATGAAAAAAAAATTAATAAAAAAATAACTGTACAAGCTAACCCCAAGTTCATCAGTGTAGATGTACGAGAAACTCCACAGACTGGGCAATACGACAAAATAGGGCTTTCTCAGCAACGGGTCTTTTCGACACGATAGCAAAGAATTTGAGTTTTAATTTTCCTTGAATAATTTTTTTTATAGTGAGGCTTTTCGCCACTCTTAATGTGCTTATTGCCACTATAAAATCAGCTGGTCCATGAGTGGATTCGAGCAGAAAATAAGAACTCTGGACTTCAAATGTATTTTTTTAAACAAGCGCTGATGTACAAATAAACAGATCACACACACTTTTTAAATTTAGGTTATTTGTTTCAAAATAAAAAGTTTTCTAATTTTAGTTTTTAAAATGTGCAACTTCGTTTTCAACATGCCATTTTGAACTCACGTTAAAAAACAACGTCCTCTTGAACTATTATAATTTTCAAGAGATACTCTAATGACCATGTTTAAAATGGACTAAAATAAGTAGGAATTATCTGTAATGACAGTGAATGAGGCCAGTACACAAATACTACAAGATCCAGCAGACGATACAGCCTGCTTCTTCTATTTTCCTTGAACATTCAGCATCAGATGATTCAATCAAAATAGAAGTGTTGCAATTAAACAAATTCAATACTATTCCGGACACATTCAACTTCTATCAAAAGATTTGTTGTCCTAAAAGAGTTGTCTTCTCCTTACTTTCGTCTCTCCTTTTTCATAGTTCATCTTTTTGCATAATGACATTTACTTCACACTATCCCTAACTTTATCTTTGAATAATAATAAAAAGAAACCCCTAGGCTACAAGATTAAAATTATGCATGCTTACGGATCCTTCTGTTTGGTTCATTATTTGGATGAACGGTTTGTCTCAAGTGTTTGTGTTTGTGCGTAAGGAAGGAGGTCCTAACCTCCTTCCAACCCGTTTCTGTCTAAATTACCAATGTAGAAAAACAAATTTCTGTTCTCTCTTTCACCAAGTCATTACTTTTAATCCATTATACGAACTGCCAACTAATAAACAACAGAAGAAAAATACATAGCAAATCTCTATAGAAGCGTGTTGTCGGAAACATGGCAAATAAATGCGGCGAAATAGATATGGCGAATATCTAAAGTGAGTAATCTTCTATCTATCTACTTGTCTGTCCTTCCACTGCATTTTTAGATACACTATTCAAGGTAAAAACGTGAAAACTGATACAGAATAATGTTGGAGCCATAATTATACAAATTCGGCATTAAAATTCAAAGGATATTAAAAAAGCCTTACTGACCATAATAATCAAAGCAACCAAAGAGATATAACGCCAGGCTATATTTGCGAGGAGGAACGGCCCGAACGAGCGAAGAGAGGCAACAAAAAGTCGGGAAAGGGTCTTTTGCTAGTTCTCTATGAAACTAGATTTATAAGGAAATATAATATACTTAACAAAACAGAAAATATACTGGATAAGTAATATAAAAAGGTTAAAGACAAACAGTTCTTTCGACACCAACCTGACTAAAAAAAGGGGAACTTCAAGAAATTTGGCATGAAAAACACCAATAAGGCAGTCTTCAAGAACTCTTCTATTCATCAACCCAAGAAAAGTTGCTTTTGAAAACAAATATATGAAAACTTGTTATATTTTAAGTTAAACATAGATGTATCACCAGAAAACAAAAATAAAAAACTCTCACCCATAGTCCACCAAAACCAGTTCTAGTCACATAAGCATCTATATCTTCGTACCTCAAAAGAGCTTCTCGGCGAACGTAGACTGACAAAACAATGCCAACAAGTCTATTAGTCTTTATTTTTACGTAGCCATAGTCTCCAAGAACGTCCCTAAAAATAAACAATTTAAGGACAATAAAAGTCAAGGTCAGTTTGAACAAAAAATGAGCTATCAATTGTAAGAATGGAGAAACAACTCATTTAAGAAACATTCTAAGACAAACATAGGGAAAAACAGCCAATAACAAGCTCAACATTTATGTTGCTTATTCAATTGTATTACCACTCGATATTTGTAGGTTGTTAAGTTTTTTTAGGGGGGGGGGATTATAATGTTGTGTTGGCAGGAAGGGACAACATATTTTTTCTCTTGTCATCACAAATCGCATACGCCATGTTTTTTTTATGCCTGCCATTTGACAAGCTCTTTGGCTGCCTGTCTCATATTCTGTCATTGTCTGTTGTCTTTACCTGAAGTCCTATTTCAGCAGAGATGTTGAATAGTCAAGATATTTTATTTTATTTTTACCAATAGTACAAGCCATATAATGAAGAGATACTATAATAGGCGTTTTTTTTTTGTTTGTTTTTTTATACAGGTGAACGGTTCCAAATTCTTGCATCTCCAATAGCATAGTACTTTAAAATAACACAGTTCACTCAGTTCAGCTTACACAGATGGATTAAATCCGGTAATGCTGGCCAGCGTTGCAAAACAATTATTATGTTGAAGCACTAATTAATTACAAAACCAAAGTTCTTGGCAAACCTTAAAAGTACAACATGGGAAAGCACAACTTTCATGAAGCACATCTTACTTAATACTTAAGGTTTATGATCCCTGTACAAGTTTTATTTATTATTTTTCTGCAGTCCGACGGTTTTAATGTTTCAAAGTAAGACAACAATTTCGCTATTCTTTGATTTCTAAGATTCGGCTTTTTCCATCTAGCGAATCAAACTTTTTAAATTTACTATGATTTTTTTTTAGATAAAAAAAAAACGTTGAAAATGCGTCATAAACATGAGAAAATTATCCTATCTTTAAGCAAGTTTAGATAATTCTCTTAGAAAAAGTGCAAGCAACATCAAATTCTTGCTCAGTGAATGGATATACCTGAAACTCATGAATCAAGTTATATAAATATCTTTCTTTCTGGTGCAAGTTAGAGCAGTAGACTCGTCGTGAAATCACGTGTTTGATAGGGAGCACGGACAAGAAGTAAAAGTAGCTAGAAACTTGAACACTCAAGAGACAATAATTTTTTTAAGTACAGCTGGATAGATTACATTTGTGTCTCCTTTTTTAAATGAGCAATTATATAATAAACAAAAATTCAGATCCAAAAATGTAGCTGGGAAAACCTGTCAAAGATGAAACAAGCAAACAATCCAACATATTGTAAAGGGGGTGGGGTGAGTTTTGAAATTATTGTTGTATGTGTGTAAGTTGATTTCTTGTTTGTTATTTTTTGTAGTCATGGCCCTTGATAGATGTAACATACATCTATCTATGTATGTTAGTTTAATGGTATTGTGTGCTTTATTATGTTTTGTTTTGTAATTTTGCGTTGTTATTGTTATGTGGGCTACTATACTTTGCTATGATGTTATAATCATGTGCTATTATTTTGTGTGATTTTCCATTTTTCTGTCATGGCCCAAAGCGGCTTTTATTGCAATAAATATCTATCTATCTATCTATCTATCTATTCTCATTAGGACGTATCAAGCGACTCTAAAGATGTCATAGGCTCACTATGCCTAAACGATTGTTTTATCCGTTATCTTACAAAAGCTGTCGAGTCTTCTAAGCGTTTTTGGTGTCTCCTAGCAAAAATGCAAATTTACAAAGCAGTTTGATAAAATATGGTCTGAAGATTGGAATTGCAACAGCAAAGGTGAGATACGGGTTTTTTTAAGCCAAATGTTTTCACTGATTGTAGTGATAAATGAGATTTGTCCATAGCTACAACAAAAAGTAAGAAAATGAAGGAAATATACCAAAAACGTTTCATTACACTTTTGCTAGGAGACACCAGCATAGCACTAAAAACGCTATATGATGACGAAGGAGACGAAAAAGTGTAGTTGTCAAATCTTAATGCCGAATCGTATTTGAGCACCAAGGCACAGAAAAGTGGATATGGTGCAGGTGCATGATGTGCTACAAAAGCTAAAATTTGAAACGAGTACAAATTTGGGCTTGGAATAGTAGGTGTCTGACGGAATGATCTGATGTTGGAATCTTGATTCTGGTTGCACTCTGACTGCACTTAATATAATTCTAGGCGAAAGAGCAAAAATCAGCATGGCATATTAACACCATTTAAATTTTCCCTTGGAACGAGGCGGCCAGAAGCCACGAAGTCACCACTGAGAAGAGACTAGAATTCTAGGAAGGTATACTTTTGCTTGGTTTTAAGGTTTTACAGATTTTTTTTTTTAACATATTTAATGGCATTCCTGTGACTGTTTCCCCCAAACGAATTTACTGGATTTGGAGCATTTAATGACATGATTAAATTTGTTGAGTCTTTAAAAGAATTTAAGAATCTTCGGTTGTCTGTGAATAATATTGCCTCCTTAGAATGGAGATTGCTAGAGGGTCTGGTTACTTTCTCGAGAGCTCTATTCAAAGTGCAGAATAAATGAAGAAACTGCACCCGAAAACAGATCATAA
Source organism: Artemia sinica (assembly GCA_027921565.1). Classification (NCBI taxonomy): domain Eukaryota; kingdom Metazoa; phylum Arthropoda; class Branchiopoda; order Anostraca; family Artemiidae; genus Artemia; species Artemia sinica. The sequence goes on along the minus strand of CM051267.1, from coordinate 24,506,018 downwards.
AGTACAACAGCAAATGAAGTCAATGTTTAATCAAACACAAATTACCAAAAAGACAGTATTGCTTTCCCTCAATAGGTTAGAATGTCATTTAAACTTTAGTGAAAACTAGATTGATTACTTAAATCAGGATTATAACGGCAAAATGGATGTTTTAAAAACTTTCTTAAAATGAATCCCATATCCCCATATCAGGATTACTACATTGACAGCTAATAAATTAAAATTGGCCAAAATTTAGTGAGGAGTTCTGAATACGGTTTTCAAGCAAGGGTGGATGACACAGTCCCAAAACATATCTGTTAAGGACATGACCAAAAAATGTTTCGTTTTCTTCATTTTCTTCAGTTTTGAATAGTAGGCTTTGATCATGTTGCACACTATTCGTTATCAACTATTAGATTTATTATACCACTGATTGTACTGACACATTTAGCATTATTATCTTATAAAAAAATACTCCACAAACAACATTTTTGCATAAGATGCAATAACCAAACACTTATCCTCAGCACATGGGGTGATAGCCCTGAGTTCACCTGAACCAGGTTTCTTCTAGCACCTGTCAAACTTAAACTCCATAGGCAATATTGTTAAGCCCTGTTTAACTGACTAGAGCCAACCAAACCAATATGCAGGTGTTGATCCCACTAGAATCCCATTTTTCCCGTATGACCACACACTTGTAATATTGCTTACCTAACTGTGTTTGTCCATTCATCTTCAAATAACGCATTGTAGATTATACCATCTGGCTTATTGACAACTTCTTGAAAACTACAACAACAAAAAAAAAAGTCAAAAGCTTGTGATTTTAGAAATAAGAAAATAAGATAAAAAATAGCTTTTGACTTTTCAAGTTGAGTTTTAAACTTCAGAAAAGAGTTTCCCATTTACATGTCATGAGCAGAAACAGCGTTTTTTTCAAAAAGAAAAAATTCTTCCTTTAATCTTCAACGGTTCCCTCTCAAACCCCACACCAGACTTGTACATCCACATCTCCCCAACACACCCCCACCAGTCAGAAAAATAAATGATTTCGAATTTGTATTACATTCAAAAGTTGTTGAGGCCTATGGGCCTGAAACTACAATATGATTCTCCTAAAAGAAAACAGAGGATATATCCTATGTTTGTTTTTTCATGCTTTCATTTCCACCTCAATCTGTATTCAAGGGTTTCTGAGCTTCTTGATAACATTGCAACATTGCAAACATTGACTAGCATTGCAACATAGAAGCAGGGTTGCCCCCCTAATGATCAATCACTATTTCTAGTGTTTTTTACATTGCCTAACCAAAAAAGAAACCACTAAATTTGCATATAAATCACTGGATTATTGTAGAAAATCACTAAAATCTAGTGATTTTTTTGTCACCTGGTGGAAACCCTTAATAGAAGTCCAATATAAAAACGTGGTCGAGTTCAAGATTCAGAAACTGTTCTTGACTTCCACCAAAGTTGGCATTGAAGGGTTTTTGAAGTTGCAAATTATAAATTTGATCCTAAAATCAGAATATGAGCATCCCAGAGCAAAACACAATATGTTGCTATTGATTGGCAGAAGGCTTAATAGCTTCCTGTGCCAAGCATCCAGCAGGCAATCCAAAAAAAATCGAAATATTCATATTGTTTCAAATTTTTCAACTTCGGAAAGGGCATGGATTGATGGAAGCCAAATTTTCAGAAAATCACCCAAAGCATCTCATCTTAATTTTCAACGAGGAATGAATTTGAGTGGTAAGGAGATGCATGGGTAGGCAATAGAGAATTCTGAGTAAAAATCATTTGGTTTTCATATTTAGCATAATGACTTTTAAAATACCATCACAGATAACTGAAAAATCAGACATTTACACAAAACTACAGAGTAAATTAGTTTGTTCTAAGAAATTTGAACACGAAACACTGAATAGCTCTCAATTCTAGCTAAATCACTGACTAACATCAGTGCTTCGTGTATAAGCTAACTGCTTACTTTAGCATAAAGAATAGTGAATTTAGAGTGGAAGGACCCTCCCCCTCCTCCACTCCAAGTGCTCATACAGTCAATGAAACAAAAAACATATGAGAGTAGTCTTTGTCCATCTTAAGCTGGAAACTTGAAGAAAATACTGCATAAATTCAAATCTAGCGCAACTTTTCACATCATGCTACCAGAGATCTCTTGCGAAAAATCTGGAGAGAATGACATTAAATAATACAGATCATGAAAATTTAAGACTAATAGGTATGTTTATGAGACAACAGACCCCCTATACTCCCCACAAATCTGTTGACCTTTGCCTAAAAGGTTAAGGTTTTTTACATCAAATTTCAGTATACTTTTCCTTTTTTAATGAAACTTTTTTGCTTTAGTTTTTCCATTGCTATTATTTTTTACTTGTCTTTATTCTTATCCCAAAAATATTACTTTATAATATATTTAACATCAAAATTAAGCGTGACAATCTGAAACAAGCCCTGCTATTCCAGCTTTCTAAATATTATGGATACAATGCAATTTATCTGTAATCCAACTTTCAAATACTTTGACACAAACATTCTGCTGTTTGAGATACATATTACAAACAAACTAAAATTTTCTAGTTTTAAAAAGTAAAGTGTTGGTTCTTGTGGACTTCACTATGTACAAACTCTTACCCAGTTACATAAATGTCAGGAAGACTAGTTGCATTGCAATCGACTTCACAAAGATCCAAAGCCTCTCGTAAATCTTCTTTTGGTGGACTGACAGCAACATTCCAGGTGAGGATATATAAACTGAAAGAAAATTACAATCTGAAAGAATTGCATGGAAAGCACAATATTCAATTTTTATACATCTACTTTATTCAAACTCCAAAATCAAAGAAGAGACTATTGAATGAGAGTTTACTGCGAGTGAACTGCTAGTATGTACACCTTTCTCTGCCACTCAAAACTAGTCATTTTGCTGTCATACCAATTTTCCTTCAATAAATCAGGTCTGTTTTACCATTTCATTGAAACTGGAATAGAAAGTGCAGAGGAGGAGGTCTGTAATAGGCTTGACAGTACCATTATTTGTTAAAATAAATAATGAGAAAGTTTTCAGAGCAAACTCATCCTGAAAGAAACCTTTAGAACTATTATAGGCAGCGCAATAGCGCTGCCTAAGCAAAGAGCAATGTGGGCACAATGTATTATTTATTTATTCTTATTTATTATTATTATTATTATTTTTTTGTTTTTTTTTAGACCAAGGCACTTCGTATCAAAATAATTCTCGTAGGAACTTCGGAAGGGGCTCATTTGATTTGAAATTGAAAAGGCTAGTGCCCTTTTTCACAATCAAAAGTGATTGGAGGGCAACTAACCCCCTACCATGCCCACTATTTCCTCAAACACATCCAATCAAAATATTGAGATAGCCATTTTGTTCAACGCAGTTGAAAGTCCAGAAATTATGTCTTTGAGGATGAACCCCCCCCCCCCACAACCCTCAGGGCAAGGTTTGTAAATTATGACCTGGGGGCGACATATAGGGTTCTTATAGAAAGGGTTGTCGCATAAAGTTCGGAGGGGGCTCATTGGATCGGTAATCATAAGTTATAGTGCCTTTTTTAAGATTCAGAGACATCGGTGGGTGGATATCCCCCTCCACACCTCGTAAATTCCCGAAATACATCTGATAGAAATTTTGAGATGGCCATTGGTTGTCATAGAAACTTTGAAAAAGGCTCATTTGATTGGAAATTGAAAGGGCTAGTGCCCTTTTTAATAGTCAAAAGGGCATCTCAAGCACACAACTACCACAAATCAGTACCAATAAATAAATGAAACCCAAAACAAACAGAAATTAAAATAAATAACACAGTCAAACTCAAAACGAGCAGAAATTAACATGAGTAGGGTTCTACAACCCTATGCTTTCTAAAATCCAGAATATAATTTGTACTTTAATGAAAAAAAATTCTTTTAAATGTTTTAATTTTTATAACTTTAAGAAATCAAAACTTAATTAACATTTTAAGGAATAAATATCAGCACATGTATAGTAAACTGACAATGCACATTTTTTTCAGTAAATTCATTAGAATTTTTTTAGTAAAGTACAAATTATATTTGTACGTTTGGACTCCTCTGAGTTTTTTTTTTTACTTTGGACTCATTTGAACAAAATAGCAATCTCAACATTTTGATCAGATGCATTTGGGGATAGAAGGGCATGAGGGGTACACTGGCTACCCTCCGATCACTTTAGACTCTTAAAAAGCGAGCTTGAACTTTTAATTTCCAATAAATGAGCCTCCATCAAAGTTTATATAACCACCTCTTCCACAAAAACCTTGTATAATAACAATAGGTAACTATCAGAGCTTAAAGCACTTGTCCCAGGGGCTGAGGGGATGTCAACTACGGAGGCATAGTTTTTGTCTTTTGACTATTTTGAACAAAATAGCTATCTCAAATTTTGATGGGGTACATTTGAGGGAAAAGGTGTAAAGGAGGCTGGTTGCCCTCTGATCCATTTTTATTCTTAAAAGGGAGCGAAAACTTTCGATTTCCGATCCCATGAGCTGGTTTTTGGAAAATGATTTTTTTTTTGTTTTAGAAAAAAATAATAACACATTAGGCCTTATGACCTTTAATTTTCCAATATCTAAAACTTAGTAATACCAAAATATATGCTAAAGTTCAACTCTATGAAGTTTGATTTTAGGCTATATTTTGATTTAAATGAATCCTATTTCTGCTTCATAATCAAATGAATTGTAATTAATTTCAAAAGAAATATTGTAGCCTAGCTGCTTTCATTATATGACCATAAAGACTATTTGACAATGAATCAAACAAACTTGCATAAATGTTAACCATATACAAGCAGTATATGGACCTGTGGGACCCACACACACATATATACACATGCATTGCTAGTGGGAGGTTATCAGTTTGATGCTAGGGGGTGAATGGGGGGGGGGGATCAGACACAGTTTTTTTGGGGTGGGGGGATCGAGCCATGGATGGAGGGCCAATGGTCAGCTCCCATGATTTCGGGAATAAAATATCGTTAATATATTTTTTATGGGGGGGTGCATGGAGGGAGGACCAGGAAAAAGTGTAAATTCGATTGGATACATTGGGGGGCTATCTGCCCTCTGATCACATTTGACTCTTAATAGAGAGCTAGAACTTTTAATTTCTGATCAAACAAGCCCCCTCAGAAGTTCATACGACCACCCCTTCCATCAGAACCAAATATGTCCCTAGGGTATAACTTAAAATGCCTGCCCACAGGCTCTAAGGGGTTGTGTCAACCTTGTAGTTTTATAGTGTGATGTTTCAACTAATTTTAACAAATTGGCTATCTCAAAAGTTTTATCGTATGGCTTTGGGAAAAAGGGCGTGAGGGGGGGCTAGTGGCCCTCTGATATCTTTTGACTCTTAAAAAGTGAACTAGAACTTTCAATTTCTTAATGAAATGAGCCCTCTCTGAAGTCCATACGAGCACGCCTTCCATAAGAACCATACATCCTCCCCAGTTATAACTTACAATGCCTTCCCCAGGACCTGGGGGGGGGGGGTTGTGTCAACCCTTGAATTCTTGTTATCTGATGTCCGAACTAATTTGAACAAAATGGCTATCTCAAAATTTTTATCGGATGGGTTTGGGGAAAAAAGAGCATTGGGGACTAGTTACCCTTGACATCTCTTAACTATTAAAAAGTGAGCTAGATATGTCAATTTCCTATGAAATGAGCCCCCTCTGAGGTCTATATAAGCATCCCTCCCCTATGAACCATATATACCCCCAGGGCATAAATTACAACACCTGCCCTCAGACTCTGGGTTGTGCTGATCTTGAAGTTTGTGTTATCTGATCTTTGAACCATTTTTAACAAAATAGCTATCTCAAATTTTTTTTCTCAAATACGTTTTATGAAAAAGGCGCGGGGGGATGGGGCTAGTTTTTGTCTGAACAATTTTGACTCTGAAAAGGGCACTAGAACTCCCAATTTCCAATCGAATGAACCCCCTCCAAAGTTTATATGATCCCTCTGTCCATATAAAGTGCCCTTGGGGAAAAAATAATAAGTAAATAATAAAACATTGAACCCTTATGGCCTCTGCTATAGGCAACACTTTAGTGTTGCTTCTGAAAAAAGGAACTAGACCTTTCAATTTCTAATCATTTGAGTCCCTTCTGAAATGCACAAAATCCCCTCTTCCTTAGAAACCTTATATGCCCCCTAGTTATAAGTTACAACCATTCCCCTGGGCGTGGGAGGGTATGTTAAACCTGAGTAGTTTGTCGTCTGATCATTGGACTATTTCAAACATAATGGCTATAAATTTTGATTGGATGCATTTTGTGAAAAGAGGGTGTGGGAGGGGGACGGGGGTGGATGCCCTCTGATCACTTTTGATGACTCTTAAAAGGTAGCTAGAACTTTCTATGTCCAGTCAAATGAGTCATCTCTGAAGTCTATACAACCATACCTTAGATAAAACCTTATATACCCCCTGGGGTATAACTTACAACAATTGCCCCTGGGCCCTGGGGGGTTGTGTCGACCCCGAAATTTTCGTTATTTGATCTTTAAACTATTTTGAACAAAATGGCTACATCGAAATTTTGATGTAACCAGTGAAGATTATACAAGTCACTGGCTTGTATAATCCTCGTTTTTTTCTTTTTTACTATTTTTTCATTTTATCAAAATTTTGATTGGATGCATTTGGCAAAAAGGCTGGGGGGGATTAGTTGCCCTTTGATTACTTTTGACTCTTGATAAGGGAACTAGAAATCCTAATTTACAATCAAATGAGCCCTCTTCAAAGTTAATGCAATCATCCACTCCATAAAAACCTTATATGCTCCTGGGGTATAATTTACAACACTTGCCTCTGGGTTCTGGGTGGCTGTGTTATCCCTGGAGTTTTTGTTGTATGATCTTTGGTCTGTTTTGAATAAAATGGCTAGATAAAAAATTCGATTGGACGTATTTGGGGAAAAGAGGATTGGGAGGGGGGCTAGTTACCATCAGATCACTTTTGACTTTTAAAACCAGAATTGAAATTTTCGATTTCTAATCATTTGAGTCCCCTCTGAGGTTTATATGACAACTTCTTCCATAAAAACTCTATAGGCTATGCCCCTGGGCACAAGTTACAACCCTTCCCCAGGGATCCTGGGGGAGCGAGGGGGGTATGTTGACCCCAAAGTTTTGTTATCTGATTGTTGGACTATTTCAAACAAACTGGCTATCTCAAAATTTTGATCGGATGCATTTGGGGAAAAAAGGGTGTGTGAATGTGTGTGTGTGTGTGGGGGGGGGGGGTAAATACCCTCCAATCACTTTTGACTCATAAAAATATTAAATGAGCCACCTTTGAAGTTTGAAACCTTATATGCACTGGGGACATCACTTAAAAAAACCTAACCTGGATGGTGGCTTAAGAGGCTGTTCCAGTAAGGGATGATGCATACAGAAAACAATTGCCAGTGCTCACATTGAAGGCAATGGAGGACTTGCAGCTTTTTGTGTGACCCTTGTTGTACTTGCAAGGGGTGAGGAGAAAACTCAACTTGAAAGGTTGTTTTCTAGCCGCTTGCAAGTAGCAATTGCGTCTCCTCTCTTTGTTTGATAGACTAGGGTGGGGAGTTTGAGGGATACCAGGCATTCCTCATACTACTTGTCTTGCAAAGCTGGTATGAGCTTTGTTGCTCACCTTTGGACACTCTTGAGTGCTTTAATGTCCATTTTATAATGGGCATATGCTAGGGTCATTCCAAAATCCAGGTGTGGATGTACAATAGCTTTGTACAGCTTCTTGACCAAACACAGCATCCTGGTGGTAAACATTTGTTTAATGAGCCCTAGGGCTTGGTTTGCTTTAGCAACATTAGCTTGCGTGTGGCTGTAAAACTTGAGTTAGTCATTGACAATAACCCTCAGGTCCTTCTCCTAACTTACACCTTCAAGTAGTTCCTCTCAAATATGGTAAGGTTGTCTAGGATTATTGTGTCCAAGATTCAGGACTGCATTTTGACATGTTGAACTGCAAACCCCACTCAGATGACCATCTAGATAGTTGATCAAAGTCTTCCTGCATTATTGAGTGATTGGGGCGAATTTGGGCCTGTCCTAAGAGCTTGCAATCATCAGCATATAGTGTAAGTGGGTTGTTCAGGTTAGTTGTACAGTCATTGATATATATATCCTGAACAATGCGGGCCCCAAGACTGTGGCTTAATGACAGGAATTTCATCTGAATAAACAGTTTTACTGGTGGCATCATAAACTACTACCCTCTGAGTTCTTCCAGTAGGAAAGGCTTCAATCCAGGCAACTATATCCTCATGTATCCTGTATACTTCCATTTTCATAAGAAGAAGTTGATGCTGTACTTTATCAAAGGCTTTTGATTGATCAAGCAATATGACATCCACCAGAAGGCCATCATCCAAGAGTCTGGTCACAAAGTCATATGTTTCAATGACATTTGCAATACACAATGTCATCAAATTCTGGTGGGAGACAACTGATTTCCAAGAGTCCCTCAGAAAGAGATTTGGGGGTTCTTGTAGATGAAGACCTTAAATTCAACTGCCACATCTGAGCTGCAGTAGCAGGGGCTAACCAAGCTCTTGGTATCATAAAGCACACAATTACCAGTAGATCCCCAGCAATAGTTACTAAACTCTACAAGAGCTTGGTGGGACCAAGATTGGAGTTTGGAATGTGCATTGTCATGCCAATTAATAAAACAGGCCAGATGGCTCTAAAATCTGCCCAAAGACAGGCAACAAAATGCATAAAGGGCCTCAAAGATAATATGCATGGCAACTGCAGACCTGTAAGTTACCAACTCTAATACACTGTCAATGTAGAGGTGACATGATAATGACCTACAAGCTGCTTTTCATGTTTCTTTATTTTCTAGCTGCCTTTGGATGATGGTATTGCAAGGGGACTTATTATCATTTAAACTACCCTAGTTCCAAACAGGACAAAAACTAACCTAGGTCTATTAGACTACCATATTTTTCTGGCAAGTATATAAAGGTAAGTGCAGGTTAATAGTCCTGAAGAACATTATTCTTCATTGGAATATTCCTCAGATTTAGGCTAACATAGTGAAAATCATGCATGTGGAGTGAATGGGCAATGTCATATACATGTGACAATTTCTCTTAATAAGACTAACAGCAAGATAATTGGTAAATTTACACTTTATAGCATAATTTAGCTTGGATGAAAGTGAATATATTACTTGATGTCTTTTTTTAATGCTTTTTCATAATTCAACAATTGCTTCTGGGGGAAATTACATTTTGAGTCCTTGAAGAACTAAGTTCTAGTTATGGACTTCTTGCTATCTTGAAAAGTAGTCAAGTTTAGAAGAATAAAACTTTTGAGAAATCCTTAGATTGCTCCTAGCTGCAATTTAAGGTAAAACTTTCAGGAATGGATCCAGGGCCAAAAATACCCTGGGAAGTAAGCACCAAGCTCCTATGTCTACCCTTTTTGGATTTCCAGGGCTTAGGAGATTGCATACATGACCAATCTATACCTGTATGAGATGTGACAAATAATATTACACCTTGTGTCTAAGTTTTCAATCTCTTTGTCATTACCTTTGCTTTTCAAAATATAACTCCTGTTTATTCAATAGAATATTAGGTAAATTTGGGGCAGTTTATATTACTGATCTACAAATTAATTTAACATACCATTTGATGTCTTTTTTATACACTTTCCTAATACAATAATCCCTTTACTCAGAAATTCAATTTCAAGCCCATTACAGTCCCTCAAAGATGTCACCTTTTTGGGTTATTTGTGGCTATGTAAAAGGGTTGAAAACAGCAATTATTACTTCATTATATGCAGAATAATTGTAGTTAACACATTTCAACTGCAGCTCCACTACACTTTACCCTCACTCTCACCCCCCTCATGGGTCAATATAAAGCCCAAATTATATATTTCTGGTTCTTAATTCATCACAGTTGATTCAATTTCCTCATAAACCAGTTTAAACAAGAGTGATGCCAGCATTGGTATATAAGCAATGCCTAAAACATGAGAAAAATGTATCATCTTTGAGGGTCCTTAAAGTTGAATTACTGAGTAAAGCAAATATTATATTTGGGAAGATCATTAAAAAGGGCATTGAGTAGTATGTTCACCTTATTTGTAGGTCAGTAATATAAACTGTCCCACATTTACCAAATTTTAAGCCATATCATGGGTTTTATCCTGAATTTGAGAAATATATTTATAAATCTTTAAAACCTCATAAATTGGGGTACTTATATATTATAGCAACCTACTCAAGAAGTTTTATTAGATCTTTCTGCATAAAAATGGTTTGTCTGTTTGCATTTTGAGACAATTAGCTTAGGAAACAGTGAGATAAACTACTATATAGGTATTTTTTAATTAAATATTTAATTTAAATATTGATGTGAGTTTTTCATAAGAGTGTGTTGCTAGGAGGTTGATGCTGCTTGGCATTCCCAACCATCTTGTACACTCTATCTAAAGTTGCTGTTGTGCAGTGTTGTCAACTCTAAACCACTGGAGAATGGTTCTTATGGATCATACCTATCTTGCAGTCACCATTATCAAGTGGACTAAAATTGTATCTCTCTAGCAAATCTCTCCTACAACATGTCACTGGATCCTTAACAGAGTGACATTAGCCTGCATTATATTGACATCATTGGCATGGATCAAAACAGATCTTGTATGGACCTTAATATTGCTCCAAAATGCAAATTAAGGTAATATAGAATTGGAATTTTGGTTAGTTATTTAATATAATGCATTCTTGGCTGCCTGCTTTCCATAATTCTTAGTTGTAGTTTCCACAATTTTGTTACTAAAGTATTATATTTTCAGTATATTTAGGTATGTTTTATTAGGATTTGTCACTATAATACAGAAGAGCCTAAATTGGAATTGAGCAACAGTATGAGGTTCAAAGTACTTTCCTTGTGCATCATTTGAGCAGAACTTTAATTTTGCCAATGCTATACTGACTGACGCTGAGAATAACAATGATTCTTTAGTTTTAGCAGCCCATGATCTTACCCGTGCTTTGATTCGTCTATCCACGAACATATTTTACTCTCTGCAGCAGAGAGAGGCGTAGAAAATTCGGTAATTGGACCCCTTGATTCAATGTATAGTAATCTTTGTGTTAGGATAAAGTGTCCTGGTTGGGATTGTGATATGCTTTTAGAAATTGATATACCAGTGAATAAGGGTATTAGGCAAGGAGCAGTAAATTCACCAGATTTATTCAATAATTCCATAATCAAAGTCCAACATGAAGTACCAACAACGTGTATTTTATTTGGGATTGATGTGTTGCTCATAGGTTATGCTGACGACATTTTAAACATTAGTAGAACCCTGAATGGAATAAAGAGTTGTTTTAGTGCATTAAAGGTAGAATATGCTCGTGTTGGCCATACATTTAATCCATCAAAAACTGAATTGTTATTTTTCAATTATAAAGTGTAGACTGAGGACATATGCGTTATGCTAGATGATATGGAAATCAAACCTGTTCCATCACTTACTTACCTTGGAGTCCCAATCAGTACGTCACTCAAGGCCACACGCTTACTTATTATTGCTGATACCCTTAGAAAAGTTCGTTCTGCATATGGAAAGCTTGTCCTGAGCAAGGCAAGATTTAGTCGTGATATTTTAGCCCGATTGTATATTGCATTTGCTTTACCGAGTTTTCTCTACATCTCTCCATTTTGGAGTTGCTTCACACAGACAGAGAAGAAAAAGTTGAGCACGATTTATTTTAAATATGCTAAGTATCTGCTTGGACTACCACCATGGTCCAAAAACCGGTATTTGATCAGTAGATTTGGATTGATAGACCCTGCCTTGGCAGTTCCTGACAGAGTAGCGAGTTTTCATAAAAAGTTCATGACTCTAGGTCATCCTTGGGTAACTCTTCAGGGACAGACTTGAGTTGAATGTGTTATTTGAATGTCAATGTTGAGGGCCCATTTCATTGTATATATTAGTGTTAAACCCTACTTTGTTGTTTGTCTTTTTTTTTCTTTTTGCATTTTTTTCACTTTTTTATACTCTGCTGCCCATTGTATCTTTTACAGTTTTGGCAGGTAATAAATCTATATTATTATCATTATATAAGACAAAGATTTTAAAAGTCATCAAAAGTTGGTGCCCTCTGGAGAGAGAAGGAGTGGAGGTAGATGCTTCATAATATCTTTCCAGGAGATCATAAGATTCTTGATAGTTTTATTCACCTAACTCAACTACTCTCTAAGATAGCAAAAACCCTTTAAAATAGAATTTACTTTATTTTCCTTAGTCTTAAAAGTAAAATATTATTTTGAAAACAAATTGCAGAAATTTATAGAGCCAGAAACCCCTCAAAAATGATGCTTCTTTTGCTGGTATGACATTTTTTAGAGGTTTCAGGCTCTTCTAAAATTCTACAGATTTGTTTTCAAAACAAAATTTTGCAATTAATACAAAGGAAAATAACAATTTGTTTTCTTGAATCAGCTGCATATGACAATCTTTTTTGGTAAATTTTAGGCAGCCCTATAATTTAGCTTGGATGAAAGTGAAAACATCATTTGATGCCATTTTTATGCTTTTTCATAATTCAATAATTGCTTCTGGTGCAAATTGCATCTTGAGCCCTTAAAGGGGCCCCAAAAGTATTTTATATGAATTATGATAGAGCATAAAAAATCATCAAATGATGTTTACACTTTCATCCTAGCTACATTATATGGCCCACTGCAAATTTACCATGAACTTCACCACTCCTCACACCCCCTAATGTGCAAATATATACCCTGAATTGGAATATAGGCTACCCTGAGTTGTTGATGGCAAAGTTTTGAATTGCAAAATTCAGTGCTATGTTTGTCAATGGCATTTGAAAAACCTGAAATGATAGGAAAGCAGTTTGAATTGATAATCAAGTAGGCTATTTTGTAGGTTAGGTTATAACTTCTTTGTGTGGTTACAAAAATGGAATACCTTTGGGGCCCCTTTAAGGGCTCAAGATAAAATTTGCACCAGGAGCAATTATTGTGTTATGAAAAGGCATCAGTAAAGTTCTACAAAATCATAATATTGAGTTAGGCTAGGACTAAAGTGAATACACCATTTGATGCCTTTTTTTATGCTGATTATGAATATAATAAGCATTTCTATTGGAAATGGATTTCAGCCCCCCCCCCTATATAGGCTATATCTAACCTAACCCTGAATTGGCATATATAGGGGGAGCTGAAATTCATTTCCAATAGAAATGCTTATTATATTTGTAATCAGCATAAAAAAAGGCATCCAATGGTGTATTCACTTTAGTCCTAACTCAATAATATGATTTCATAGAACTTTACCAAGGCATCAAATGATGTTTTTACTTTCATCCTAGCCAAATTATAAAGCCACCTAGAAATTACCATTTTTTCTCACTAGGCCAAGATAGCCTAGCCTAGTTATTTTTTAGAAATATATTTTTATTGTTTTTTTGTAACTATGGAATGTTTTACCTTTTGGGTCACTATTAAGGACTCAAAATAAAATTTCTCCTAGAAACAATCATTGAACTGAGCAATGAGAGCATAAGATCTAGTGATGTAGGCTATTCAGTTTCATCCTTGCTAAATTATGTTGTAAACTGTAAATATACCACATAAATTTCATAGCCTAATTATAATTTCAGGCAAACTACGAAATTGTAAACCTTATTCTATCCATGGTATGTGTCAATTTCCACTGGTGTTGTGTTTTAAAGGCAGTACAGCTAACAGACAAATTGTTCTGTTACTTCTATGAATGGTTTAGAGAAAGCCATTGTTTATCCCAAACTTTAAAGGTCGGGGATTTATTTTCTTCACGTGACTCAAACCATCCAATCAAATAAAGGCTTGAGATCCGCCATTGATGTTACCGTAGGATCAAAGTCAATGATCTAAATTTTATATATTTCTGACCTAAATATTGTTTTTTGTGATTATAAGAGTGTACAGGAGGATCATGGATAAAACATGACTCAGGCTCCAAGCTTTAGCAATCGTGCAACTCTTGAAGATTGTCATACAAATTTGTTTAGCTTGGTAAGAACTGTCCAGCCTATATCCTAAGGCCTATTCTCTTTAAATAATCTAGGTTGGAGAAAAACCAGTAAGCAAAGCATCAAAATTTATCTACGTTTAAGGTAGTGATGATGTATATCTGTCCTATAATGATGGTCTATATTAGGCTTACATTTGGTTGCAATAAGTTGGGTAAGATAGGCTACCCAATAGTTGAACAGCTAATCACCACTTCAACAGTTAGATTATTGCAAAACCACCTAGAGAGTAGATTATTTGGTAAATTTTTTACAGTTCATATTATTGACTTATGAGTAAAGTAAACATACCACTCAATGCCTTTTTTTATGCTCTTTCCAAATATAATTAACTTACGGGATCCTTAGTGCCTTTAGGGAAACATCCCTGTTATGGCACTCTCTAGATGGCTGTCAGTTGGTTCATCAAGTCTTGTTTCTCTGATACTTGGCTATCTGAAATTCTGCAGGCTTCCATGATAAGTTTTTGTGAGTGAAGTGTGGTGTATTTTTTGGCTTCCTGTGTGTTAACAGTTTAAGTCAATAAAGTCAGATGTTTAAGAGTTGTGTGTGTACATGTGTTCTTTCCAGAATCAGTTGAGTCCATTTTTGAATGTGTTAAGGGTGTCTGCTTTCACAAAACTTTCTGGGAGACTGTTCCAGTCGTCTACAGCTTTTACACTCCAGAAATTGGCTCTTGATTTATTTAGGGTGTGGGGTTTGAACACCTTTACCAAGTGACCTCATGTAGTCTGGGTTTTGGGGAGCTGATAATAGCCTAATCATTTATCTACGTTTAAGGTAGTGATGATGTATATCTGTCCTATAATGATGGTCTATATTAGGCTTACATTTGGTTGCAATAAGTTGGGTAAGATAGGCTACCCAATAGTTGAACAGCTAATCACCACTTCAACAGTTAGATTATTGTAAAACCACCTAGAGAGTAGATTATTTGGTAAATTTTTTACAGTTCATATTATTGACTTATGAGTAAAGTAAACATACCACTCAATGCCTTTTTTTATGCTCTTTCCAAATATAATTAACTTACAGGATTAACTTACGGGATCCTTAGTGCCTTTAGGGAAACATCCCTGTTATGGCACTCTCTAGATGGCTGTCAGTTGGTTCATCAAGTCTTGTTTCTCTGATACTTGGCTATCTGAAATTCTGCAGGCTTCCATGATAAGTGTTTGTGAGTGAAGTGTGGTGTATTTTTTGGCTTCCTGTGTGTTAACAGTTTTAAGTCAATAAAGTCAGATGTTTAAGAGTTGTGTGTGTACATGTGTTCTTTCCAGAATCAGTTGAGTCCATTTTTGAATGTGTTAAGGGTGTCTGCTTTCACAACACTTTCTGGGAGACTGTTCCAGTCGTCTACAGCTCTTACACTCCAGAAATTGGCTCTTGATTTATTTAGGGTGTGGGGTTTGAACACCTTTACCAAGTGACCTTGTGTAGTCTGGGTTTTGGGGAGCTGATAATAGCCTAATCATTTTTGTTGGAAATGAATTTTACCCCCATCCCTGCATATACCAATTTAGGGTATATATTTA
The DNA here is from genome assembly GCA_027921565.1 of Artemia sinica. Classification (NCBI taxonomy): domain Eukaryota; kingdom Metazoa; phylum Arthropoda; class Branchiopoda; order Anostraca; family Artemiidae; genus Artemia; species Artemia sinica. The sequence continues at coordinate 24,490,362 of CM051267.1, read as the reverse complement.
CACACTAGGGGGAGAGGGGGGGGGGGGTAAATTTTAAACTTACCTCTCATTTACATCAGGAATTAAATTTGGTAAATATTTACCAAATCATATTATTGAGTTACAATTAAAGTGAATATACCACTTGATGCCTTTTTTTATGCTCTTTATGAATATAATAATCATTTTTGTCAAAAATGAATTTTAGCCCCCACCCTAATATATACAAATTCAGGGTATATATATTTGCACAGGGATACCACCAGATGGCTAATTTGACAGTGTATATATATAAAAATCTTTAAAGCCAACCAGTATCTTAAGCCTAGGAGTTGCGCAGGACATAAGGAAACATATTAAGAAAACAATTCTTACTCCATAATATGCAAAATAATCCTAGTTAAAACATTTTGCAGGGACAGAGACTTTATCTTCACTTCTTTCCTTGTTTTTCTAAGAAATTCATGAATTTCTTAGGACCTATATATTCACAATATATACCCCCACCCCCCTAATGTGCAAATACATACCTAGAATTGCATCCTCAATCTAAATATAACATCCATTTGCATCACAAACAAACTTTACTCCCATATTAGCCATATGGTGGATGTCCATTTGCACATTAGGGGGTGGGGTAATTTTTTTTCTGATGTAAATGAGAGGTAAGTTTAAACTTCCCCCCCCCCTAATGTGCAAATATATACCCTGATTTGGTAACTATAGGGGTGTGGGCTAAAATTCATTTCCAACAAAAATGATTATTATATTTGTAAAGAGCATAAAAAAAGGCTTTGAGTGGTATATTCACTTTAGTCATAACTCAAAAATATGATTTAGTAAATATTTACCTAAAATTTACCACCATCCCCTAAAGTGCAAATAGTTAGCCTACCCTGAATTGGTATAAATAAGGGTCTGATGAAATTCATTTTCAACAAAAATCATTATTATATTTGGAAAGAGGACAAAAAAAGGCATTGTGTGGTATGTTTACTTTATTCATAAGTGAATAATATGAACTGTAAAAAATTTACCAATTGTTTACCATTGGATTTATCAAAATATTTTAATAAGCAATATTCTAACCATATATAACCCTCAAAACTTCAAATACACTGATAGACAACAGTGGAGCCTAATCTTGGACATTTTTAAAGCTTGAGTCTAATCTTTGTTTTCCAATCCTTGACACATTAGGCTATCTTAAAGTTAGAACAACATATTCAGATCACAGGCAGAGTCAAACTTGGACAGATTAAGTCTAATACAAGTTTTGTAAAAGAGAATAATTGTATTTAACCAGGCTGTAAAAAAGATGACTTGAGTCTAAATTTGGGACTGGTACTGGTCATAAGGAGACATGTTAAGAAAACGATTCTTACTTCATAATATGCAAAATTAATGGATGGCTTAAGGTTTATATTAACACACTAATCAGATAGATAAAAAAACATACCACTAGCATCATAATTTTTTACAGAAATGTCATGGCAGTAATGTGATCTGAAAAATACTAAATTTTGATTTATTATTTTTTTGGTGTTTAAAACAAACACCCAAAAGCCATCTGGCTAATCTAACCTATCCAAACCTAACCTAAATTTAGTAATATTAGCCTGTTTGTATCTTTTTGTTAGATGGCAGTGATGGTGTTTACCCTGATTATTCTATATAATCCCTAAATAGAATAATTAAAAACAGAAAAATGCAATCAAATATATTTTTTTACAATTTTGTTAAAAATAATTGTACAACAGTGAAAATAGTGATGATAAAGATGCTCCCCTAGAAAATGTGTTAACTAGGATTATTTTGCATATTATGAAGTAAGAATTTTTTTATTAACATGTCTCCTTATGACCAGTACTGGTTAAAAATTTACACCATATAATGAAAATATAATAGTTAAGCAACAAAATTATGGAAACTACAAGAAAGAACCATGGAAGGGGGCCACCTAGACTACATTATATTAAATATGTAACCTAAACTAACCTAACCAAAATACCAACTAAATATTTAATTCAAATATAGCTACATTGTAGTTTCCCACCAAGCCAAAGCTAATTGTCTGGTATAAAGGCCATGAAAACCAGCTTGTCTCATGTTTGCAATATAAATTCTTGAATGTGTGCTAGTTAACAAGGAAGTACTAAAGTTAGTTTCATCATTTGGTATCAGAATTGTTGTTGTTATTATCTTTGTAATCTGAAGCACTTATAGGGCCCTTCAGATTACAGAATATCAACTATAATGGTACAATTTTTCACTTCCAACACTTTTCACAAACTAAACAATTTAAATTTTTTGCTACTTGGCAAATAATTTAGCATACTCTGGACTATAACAAAAACAATCCATAAGGAAATCATATAGATACATTTAGAAAAGTGGTATGTGTCATTCTCTTGTTCAAGTTGTTTTTTTAAATTTGTAGTGAAATTTCTCACAAAAAAAGAAATCATGAAAAACTTTAAACTGCTTCATATATTATGACTCTTTCTTTTGGTAAACCAATGGAAATTGACTTTTAAAGTATTTCCCAAAGTAAATTATAGAGCAATGATAAAACAAGAAGAAACAAAAAAAAAACACACACTTGCCTTATGTGAGGTTTGCTCAGTGATAAAGTTTTGTCAGCAAGGAACCTTTCTGCTGCAGAAATTCATTGATGGATTTGTGAAGTGTATGGTGATATTGCTATGAGTGAAGGCAAAGTGGGTACAAGAATTCAAAGATGGCCATGATAGTGTCCCTGATAAGGACTGCTCCAGTTGCCCTTCTTTCATTACAAACAATTTGGTGGCTTCAGTTGAAATGAGTATTTGTGAGAACAGATACTTCACAATAACAGATCTATCAAACAAATTTCCTGAGGTATTGGGTCAGTGCTTTACAAAAATATTTCTGAACACCTACAGCTTAAGAAACATTCCTTCCATTGGGTCCCAAAAGTCCAAACAAAGGACCATAAAAACCAAAGATTTGAGCATGCAATGAAGTTCTTGACTCATTTTCATGAAGAAGGTGATGGCTTCTTAATTCAGATCTTAACTGCTATAGAAAAATAAGAATGCTAAAAAGACTTCTTTCCACACCCTGGGGCTGTAAGGAGAAAACCTTACTCCAGTTTTATAAGACCCAAATTGACTATGGGATCATTGTTTATGGTGCCTGTGCAAATACCCAGTTGCAAAAAATTGAAAAAGCACCAAACAATATAATATGTCTCATATTTGGCCTTAGGAAACCCCTAAGCACTAAGTTTCTGCTTACTGAGAGTGGATTAACAACAATAAAGGAAAGACAAAGCTTTCTTTTGATAAACTATCTTACAAAAATTGAAGCAAATAGCTCACATGCCCTGCATAATTGGGTAAAAAATCCAGCCATGTATAGAGGCATTGCAAATGAGTCTGCCAATCCTCAGAAGTTCCCTTTGCCAGCAAAGTCTATTGCACCTACTTTCCCCCAAACCCCTCCATGGAGTTGGTCAATTCCCATAATAAATACTGATTTCTCAAAGTGGACTAAAGAATTAACCCCCATTGCTTTCATCCAAAAAAACTTTGCTGAATTTAATACAATTATGTATAAAAACCACTTCCAAGTTTTTGTTGATAGGTCCAAATTGAATGAGAAGGTGACAAGTGGTGCTTTCCTCTCACGCCTAAATATAGCAATGGGTGAGAGAATGTATAATAATGTGTCTATAATGTCTGTAGAGTTAAATGCCATAATCATGGCATTAGACACCTTATGAAGAATCAACCTTTGATTGCTAATTCACAAAATTTTATCATTTATTCTGACTCTTTGTCAAGCCTTGAGTTGCTGTCTTCAGCTCCTCAGTATAAGTTGTATATTGACACTTATCATTGTCTTAGCATTATTGATAATCTTGCTTCAAGAAGCATAAGAATTCACCTTCAGTATGTTCCAAGCCACTCATGTATAAGTGGTAACCACCAGGCAGATGAAATAGCAAAAAATGCTATAAATATTGACCAGTCAAATGGGAGACCAATCTCCATTAGAGATATTTACCACTGAAGACTATTAGAGGTTATGTTTAATAAGAATAATCCAATTCTATCTCCCTTTTTCAACAAGAATTTTTCTAAAATTTATCATAGAATTTGTTTTGGCTCAAATGGGCTAAATTTTCTGGCATTTTCCTATCAGTTCCCTAATTCAAGTGGCTCAGTTCCCTCTTCCCCTCTTTGTAGGTATTGTAATAATAATAATGAAACAATTGACCATTGCCTGTTTGAATGTAATATGCTGATGTCTGCATAGTATATCTTGCATTGTAAACTGTTAAAATGCTTTAAACACCACAATATCTCACTATCAGCCAAGAGTCTAGCTGACTATACCTGCACACAGAGCACAGAAGTCAATATCTATCTTCTTATATTTCAACTCTTGGAGTCAAAAGATTTACTGAAAGAAATCTGAGGATATTCAATAAATAAGAGGCAACCAAGTCAGTAGCTCTGTTCAGCTCACAGAGTGAAGCAAAAGGAAAAGGGCTGAATAGTCTTGACTGAAAAGTTCACCTGCTGAAATAGAAGAAGAAGAAGAACTGCAGATGAAACATTGATTTTAGATGGCTAACTGATCATCAACAACAGCAACCGTACAAGAAAATCAAAATATATTTTCTTGATTATTATCGCTTCTAATCAGTAGTTGTGCCAAACCTATCCTGCTCAAGTCATCCTCAGGGCTATACTGTGGTGTTTATCCTTCCCATAGTATAGTGCAGACGGTTTGATATCATCTATTTTCCCTTCTTATTTTAGTTTTATATTTGTGTTTAAAGCTTTTTCCAATAGGCAATGTTCAGAAGTCCTCCAAAAAAAAACGTCCCCCCAGATCCCAAATCAAATTCCATAGTGAAAGATACCCATCCTGGCTGGTCAAGCACATTATCTGAAAGTTCTAATGATGGCTCCGATTCGGAGAATAGGACAATGATAACTGTAGGTCCTAATGCAACCATAAATGATGATAATGGGTTTCAAGAGGTCCTCTCTAGAAGCTCTAAAAAAAGGAAAAAAATCTCCCCAATTAAAAGCATTTCCCCTCTCCCTGCCCAAGATCCTCCCTCCAAAAACTTACGAATTTACCTTAAAATTACACCCACTACCCCCTTTGAAATAAAAATGATCACTGCAATAAGAGTTGCAATTTTTAAATTGCTAAAATCAATGTTCTCTCTTAACATTAACCGTGATGGATCTCTGCTTATAGCTGTAGAAGATCAGAAATCAGCAGATACAATAATTAACCTTAAATCCCTTCTGAATATCCCAATTATTGCATCTAATTGGAACCCAAAACAATCACCAACAAAAATTGTAGTTTACAATGTTCCCCCAGAGATATCTACTCAGGAGTTAAAAGAAGGCCTCTCAGATAGGGCTGGAAACACAATCCCAGTTGAGGATGTTACCCAACTTGGAAAACCTAACTCTACTGGCCTAAAAACTAGTAGATCCTTCTTATTCACACTAAAGGATAAAATTGATATCCCAGAAAAATTATTCCTATTTGGGCAAATCAAACCACACAAGGAATACAAACCTAAGCCTATTCAGTGTCAGAAGTGTTTCAAACTGGGACACACAACAAACAAATGCAATGAAATTCTCCAAGAGTGTAGAAATTGTAAATCTTTCCATCCTAAAGAGCTGACAACTTGCAAAAACACCCAGCCTACATGCATCAATTGCAAAGGTCCACATGAATCTACAAATAAATCATTATGCCCTGCATACAAGAAAAGAGCTCTAACACTCCAAATATCAACAGAGAAGGCCATCCCATACCCCTTTGCAGCAATGGAAGCAAATGCTGCCCAACAATACCAAATAAAGCCTGTAATGAAACCAACCAAAACCCCCAAGTCAAATGCCCCAAATGCATCAAGCACCCCATATAAAACAACATCTTCTAAGCCCCCTAGCTCAAATCCCTATCAGAAGGAATCACCAAGCCAGCAAGCCTTGTTTTCCGGTGAGATGAGGCCAGCCTGGCCCTCCCTCCCAAGAAGAAACAAACCAGAAACACTACCAGGAATCAATCCCTTAACCAACAAACAGGATGCATTACCAAAAATGCAATCCCCAAATATATGCTTATTCATTCTAAACTGTAATGCAGTTCAGGCCATGAACATACATCAACTACAGAAAACAAAAATTATTGCAGAATTGGCAAAAATCTACATCCCAGATGATATGCTCATTCAAGCAAAAAAAGATCTTGCTTTACTTTTAACAAAGCTGAACATTGATACACAGTCATATGAAGAATAAATCAACAACACAACATTTATCAATACTCCAATGGAATGTAAGATCACTCACAGAAAATAAGCTAAATGAACTAATATCATTTATGAATAGTAATTCCATTAATATTGCTTGCCTCCAGGAAACTCATTTAACCCAAAATCAACAAATTAAGTCTCTGGGATACACTATCCTGAGAAAGGATAGATCTTCAGAGAGAAAAGGAGGTGGTGTAGCTTTATTAGTTAATAATAATATAAAATTTTGTGGCATCAATTTTCCAGATTTTGAAAATGATGTTGATGTAATTGGTATAAGTGTTTGGCTGAATAATTTAAAAACCTACATAATAAGCTTTTATAACCCTAATGGCCAAACTTCAGATGCCAAGGATTTCTTTAATTATATAAATAATTCTAATATGTTAAAAAACATCATTATTTGTGGTGATTTCAATGCCCACAGCCTTTTGTGGGGGAATAAACCAGCAAATAAAGCTGGTAAATTTATTGAGCATATGACTTCAAATAATAATGAATTAGCTGTTGCTACCCCTCCAAACCTAAATACATATTTTAACCCCAAAAGTGCCAAATTCTCCACAATTGACCTACAAATTGTGTCTTTAAATTTTTTGAACAAAATTTACATAAATAAAATTGATAGTCTGTGTACAGACCACTTTGCTATAGTTTGCTCCCTAAATGAACCTGCTGAAACTTCATCTCATACCTCCAAATATATCAACACTAAAGCAAATTGGTCTATTTTCCAGAATAAGCTAAATGATGAAATTACAAGTTTCACCCAAAGTTCATGCATTTCTAACACAACAGTTGACACACATGCTGAAGCCTTGACATCTTTACTAATAAATACAGCTAATCATGCTATCCCCAGGACAACACCTAAGAAAACATTCCCTAAACAATTTCCTAAAGCATGGTGGACAAATGAGTGCCTAAATAAATGGAAGATAAAAAAGGCAGCTAGGACAGAATTCATAAAAAAACCAACACCTACTACATATTTAAAAAAATTACAAGCAGAATCTAATCTAAAAAGGACTATAATAGATGCTAAATATAAATACTGGAATAATTTTGCAAATAATCTCTCCAGAGAAACGCATGAGCCAATTATACATAAAGTCATAAGCCACATATGTGGGAAAAAGACTTCTCCCAACCCACTCCTGTATGAGCTTATACATAATAATACCCATTATGACAATGATATTGAAAAGGCTAACCTATTTGCAACTCTTTTTGTTAATAAGCTAACATCAAATAATCAAAGCAATCTGTCCACAATTCCTATGAACCCTAGTTACCAACCACGCCCAGGATCCGAGTACATAACTAATCCATTTTCAATCCAGGAATTGAATAATGCAATACATCATATTAGGTCCAAAACTAGCAGCAGCTATGACAATATACACCCTACATGGATAAAGAATCTCACACCTTCATACAAACAAGAACTGCTAAATTGTTATAATCACGCTTGGGCATCCTCTAGGTTCCCCAATATATGGAAATGTTCGTCCCTCCTACCAATCCTAAAGAAAAATAAACCAAAAGATAACCCTGAGTCTTATAGGCCCATAATGATTACACCTGTGATGGGGAAAATAATGGAGAAAATGATTTATCACAGACTCCTCTGGTTTGTTGAGAAAAATAACATGATCCCACACACTCAAACTGGATTCAGGAAATACCACTCCTCAACAGATGCTTTCATTTTGCTAACAAATGCAATAAATGAATCTTTCTCAAAAAATAATATCCTAGTGGCAGCTTTCCTTGATTTTGAAGGAGCATATGACAATGTGAACCACCAAATCCTTTTAAATAAACTTGCAAACCTTGGAGTACCTCCCAAGCTAGTATCCTTTATTAAATCCTTCATAGAAGTGCGAAGTTTCATTGTTTGTGTTGGTTCAGCCTCTTCACCCCAAAAGACAATATCCAAAGGCCTACCTCAGGGAGCAGTCCTCAGTTGCCTCCTATTTGCCCTATATCTCTGGGACATGAACCTACCCCACACGAATCTACAATATGCTGATGATCTGGTGCTATGGTCATCTGGCAACACCTTTCAGATAGCACAGTCAAATCTGCAAAAGTCACTTTTCCAGTTTGAAAAATTCTCTCAACATTCAGATTTACCCATTGCACCCACCAAGTCAAAAATAATCCAATTTCACAGGAAGCGAAACCATGTTAATGCAAAACTAACTCTAAATAAAACAACTATTCCAGAAGATAATAATATTAATTACCTAGGTCTCATGCTTGACCAAAAACTTAATTTCCACCTCCACATTTCAAACACAATAAAAAAATGTTATAGAAAAGCAAATATACTAAAAAGACTTCTTTCCACACCCTGGGGTTGTAAGGAGAAAACCTTACTCCAGTTTTATAAATCACATATAAGACCCCATATTGACTATGGGCTCATTGTATATGGTGCATGTGCAAAGACCCAGATGCAAAAAATTGAAACAACACAAAATTATATAATACGTCTCATATTTGGTCTTAGGAAACCCACAAGCACCAAGTTTCTGCTTATGGAGAGTGGATTAACAACAATAAAAGATAGACGTAGCTTTCTCTTGATAAAACATCTTAAAAAATTGAATCAAATAGCTCACACACATTACATAATTGGTTAAGAAATCCAGCCATGTATAGAGGTATTGCAGATGAGTATGCCAATATTCAAAAGAAGTTCCCTGTACCAGCAAAGTCTACTGCACCTACTTTCCCCCAATCCCCTCCATGGAATTGGTCATTTCCCATAATAAATACTGATTTTTCAAAATGGAATAAAGATTTAACCCCATTGCTTTTGTTCAGAAAAAATTTGCAGAACTTAATACAATTACCTATAAAAATCACTTCCAAATGTTTGTTGATGGGTCAAAAATGAATGAGAAGGTTGCAAGTGGTGTTTTCCTTCCTCACCTGAAAATTGCAATGGGCGAGAGATAATTTAATAATTTATCTATAATGTCTGCTGAGTTAAATGCCATAATCATGGCATTAGAACACCTTAAGCAAAACCAATCTTTGATTGAAAAATTGAATAATATTATCATCTATTCCGACTCTTTATCAAGCCTGGAGTTGCTGGCCTCAGCTCCTCAATATAAGTTGGACATTGACACTTATCATTGTCTCAGTATTATTGATAATCTTGCTTCAAGTGGCATAAACACTTACTTTCAGTACATTCCTAGCCACTCTGGCATAAGTGGTAATCATCAGGTTGATGAAATAGCAAAAAATGCTATAAATATTGACCAGCCAAGTGGGAGACCAATCCCAATTAGAGATATTTACCAATGGAGGCTATCAGATATTAATTTTAATAAGATTAATCCTATCCTTTCCCCCTTTCCCAATAAGTATCTTTCTAAAATTTATCATAGAATTCGTTCTGGAACAAATGGACTAAATTACCTTGCATTCTCATATAAGATTTCTAATTCAAGTGGTTCAATTCCCCTGTCCCCTCTTTGCAGGCATTGTAATATGAATAATGAAACAATTGACCATTGCCTATTTGAATGTAATATGCTGACGTCTGCACAACATACCTTGCTTTCTAAACTGTTAAAATACTTCAAACACCACAAAATCCCACTATCAGTCAAGAGCCTAGCCAACTATACCTGCACACAGAGCATAGAAATCGACATCTATCATCTTATATTTGAACTCCTAGAGTCGAAAGATCTGCTGAAAGATATCTGAATATATCTAATAAATATGAGGCAATCAAGCCAGTAGCTCTGTAGCCCACAGAGTGAAGCAGAAGGAAAAGGGCTAAATAGTTTTACTGAAAAGCCCGCCTGCTGTTAAATAGAAGAAGAAGAAGAAGAGATTTGCATATCATGCCCTCATAGGGTTATATTTTGCATATCATAGGGTTATAAAATTTTGCATATTTTATAACCCTAATGGCCAAACTACAGATGCCAAGGATTTCTTTAATTATATAAATAATTCTAATATGTTAAAAAATATCATTATTTGTGGAGATTTCAATGCCCACAGCCTTTTGTGGGGGAATAAACCAGCAAATAAAGCTGGTAAATTTATTGAGCATATGACTTCAAATAATAATGAATTAGTTGTTGCTACCCCTCCAAACCTGAATACTTATTTCAACCCCAAAACTGGCAATTTCTCCACAATTGACCTACAAATTGTGTCTTTAAATTTTTTGAACAAAATTTACATAAATAAAATTGATAGTCTATGTACAGACCACTTTGCTATAGTTTGCTCCCTAAATGAACCTGCTGAAACTTTATCTCATACATCCAAATATATCAACACTAAAGCAAATTGGTCTATTTTCCAAAATAAGCTAAATGATGAAATTACAAGTTTCACCCAAAGTTCATGCATTTCTAAGACAACAGTTGACACACATGCTGAAGCATTGACATCTTTACTAATAAATACAGCTAATCATGCTATCCCCAGGACAACACCTAAGAAAACATTCCCTAAACAAATTCCTAAAGCATGGTGGACAAATGAGTGCCTAAATAAATGGAGGATAAAAAAGGCAGCTAGGACAGAATTCATAAAAAAACCAACACCTACTACATATTTAAAAAAATTACAAGCAGAATCTAATCTAAAAAGGACTATAATAGATGCTAAATATAAATACTGGAATAATTTTGCAAATAATCTCTCCAGAGAAACAAATGAGCCAATTATACATAAAGTCATAAGCCACATATGTGGGAAAAAGACTTCTCCCAACCCACTCCTGTATGAGCTTATACATAATAATACCCATTATGACAATGATAATGAAAAGGCTAACCTATTTGCAACTCTTTTTGTTAATAAGCTAACATCAAATAATCAAAGCAAGCTGTCCACAATTCCTATGAACCCTAGTTACCAACCACGCCCAGGATCCGAGTACATAACTAATCCATTTTCAATCCAGGAATTGAATAATGCAATACATCATATTAGGTCCAAAACTAGCAGTAGCTATGACAATATACACCCTACATGGATAAAGAATCTCACACCTTCATACAAACAAGAACTGCTAAATTGTTATAATCACGCTTGGGCATCTTCTAGGTTCCCCAATATATGGAAATGTTCGTCCCTCCTACCAATCCTAAAGAAAAATAAACCAAAAGATAACCCTGAGTCTTATAGGCCCATAATGATTACACCTGTGATGGGGAAAATAATGGAGAAAATGATTTATCACAGACTCCTCTGGTTTGTTGAGAAAAATAACATGATCCCACACACTCAAACTGGATTCAGGAAATACCACTCCTCAACAGATGCTTTCATTTTGCTAACAAATGCAATAAATGAATCTTTCTCAAAAAATAATATCCTAGTGGCAGCTTTCCTAGATTTTGAAGGAGCTTATGACAATGTGAACCACCAAATCCTTTTAAATAAACTTGCAAACCTTGGAGTACCTCCTAAGCTAGTATCCTTTATTAAATCCTTCATAGAAGTGCGAAGTTTCATTGTTTGTGTTGGTTCAGCCTCTTCACCCCAAAAGACAATATCCAAAGGCCTACCTCAGGGAGCAGTCCTCAGTTGCCTCCTTTTTGCCCTATATCTCTGGGACATGAACCTACCCCACACGAATCTACAATATGCTGATGATCTGGTGCTATGGTCATCTGGCAACACCTTTCAGATAGCACAGTCAAATCTGCAAAAGTCACTTTTCCAGTTTGAAAAATTCTCTCAACATTCAGATTTACCCATTGCACCCACCAAGTCAAAAATAATCCAATTTCACCGGAAGCGAAACCATGTTAATGCAAAACTAACTCTAAATAAAACAACTATTCCAGAAGATAATAATATTAATTACCTAGGTCTCATGCTTGACCAAAAACTTAATTTCCACCTCCACATTTCAAACACAATAAAAAAATGTTATAGAAAAGCAAATATACTAAAAAGACTTCTTTCCACACCCTGGGGTTGTAAGGAGAAAACCTTACTCCAGTTTTATAAATCACATATAAGACCCCATATTGACTATGGGCTCATTGTCTATGGTGCATGTGCAAAGACCCAGATGCAAAAAATTGAAACAACACAAAATGATATAATACGTCTCATATTTGGTCTTAGGAAACCCACAAGCACCAAGTTTCTGCTTATGGAGAGTGGATTAACAACAATAAGGGAGAGACGTAGCTTTCTCTTGATAAAACATCTTACAAAAATTGAATCAAATAGCTCACACACATTACATAATTGGTTAAGAAATCCAGCCATGTATAGAGGTATTGCAGATGAGTATGCCAATATTCAAAAGAAGTTCCCTGTACCAGCAAAGTCTATTGCACCTACTTTCCCCCAATCCCCTCCATGGAATTGGTCATTTCCCATAATAAATACTGAATTTTCAAAATGGAATAAAGATTTAACCCCCATTGCTTTTGTCCAGAAAAAATTTGCAGAACTTAATACAATTACCTATAAAAATCACTTCCAAATATTTGTTGATGGGTCAAAAATGGATGAGAAGGTTGCAAGTGGTGTTTTCCTTCCTCACCTGAAAATTGCAATGGGAGAGAGATTATTTAATAATTTATCTATAATGTCTGCTGAGTTAAATGCCATAATCATGGCATTAGAACACCTTAAGCAAAACCAACCTTTGATTGAAAATTCGAATAATATTATCATCTATTCCGACTCTTTATCAAGCCTTGAGTTGCTGGCCTCAGCTCCTCAATATAAGTTGGACATTGACACTTATCATTGTCTCAGTATTATTGATAATCTTGCTTCAAGTGGCATAAAAACTTACTTTCAGTACATTCCTAGCCACTCTGGCATAAGTGGTAATCATCAGGTTGATGAAATAGCAAAAAATGCTATAAATATTGACCAGCCAAGTGGGAGACCAATCCCAATTAGAGATATTTACCGATGGAGGCTATCAGATATTAATTTTAATAAGATTAATCCTATCCTTTCCCCCTTTCCCAATAAGTATCTTTCTAAAATTTATCATAGAATTCGTTCTGGAACAAATGGACTAAATTTCCTTGCATTCTCATATAAGCTTTCTAATTCAAGTGGCTCAATTCCCCTGTCCCCTCTTTGCAGGCATTGTAATATGAATAATGAAACAATTGACCATTGCCTATTTGAATGTAATATGCTGACGTCTGCACAACATACCTTGCTTTGTAAACTGTTAAAATACTTCAAACACCACAAAATCCCACTATCAGCCAAGAGCCTAGCCAACTATACCTGCACACAGAGCATAGAAATCGACATCTATCATCTTATATTTGAACTCCTAGAGTCAAAAGATCTGCTGAAAGATATCTGAATATATCTAATAAATATGAGGCAATCAAGCCAGTAGCTCTGTAGCCCACAGAGTGAAGCAAAAGGAAAAGGGCTAAATAGTTTTACTGAAAAGCCCGCCTGCTGTTAAATAGAAGAAGAAGATGCCCAAATCAAAGCAACAGGGCATGAAATAGAGATACTTACTTGCCTGGAAAGGTAAAGGCTTAATAGACTCTGTTCTGGCACAAAATGATGGTGTCAGTGTTTTGGGATAGGCATGGTGTTCTGTTGATCAACTTCACTCAATAAGGAACCACTATCAATACAGAAACATACTTCCAAACTCTGCAAAAGCTGTGCAAGGCAGTCATAGGCAGCACAATAGCACTGCCTAAGTAAAAAAATAAGTGAAAATAGTCAAAAGATATTAGAGTGCAACTAAGTCCCTCCTACACCCACCATTTCTCCAAGCAAATCCAATCAAAATTTTAGAGATAGCCATTTTGTTCAACATAGTTGAAAGGTTCAGAAATTATGTCTTTGAGGATGACACCCCCCCCCCTCCCACAGCCCTCAAGGCAAAGGTTGTAAGTTATGCCCTGTGGGAATATGAGATTTTTTATAGAAAGCATTGTTGTAGAAACTTCAAAAAGGACTCACTTAATTGGAAATTGAGAGGGCTAGTGCCCTTTTCAATGGTCAAAAGTAATTGGTGGGCAACTTACACCCCCCCCATGCCCACCATTTCCCCAAACACATCCAATCAAAATTCTGATACAGCTATTTTGTTCAATGTAGTTGAAAGGTCCAGAAATTACATCTTTGAGGATGACTACCCCCCCCCCCCCCCAAAGCCCTCAGGGCAAAGGTTGTAAGTTATGCCCCAGGGGCACAAGGTTTTTATAGAAATCATTGTTATAGAAACTTCAAAAAGAGCTCATTTGGTTTGAAATTGAGAGGGCTAGTGACTTTATTAATAGTCAAAAGTGATTGGAGGGTGAATGCTATGCCCATCATTTTCCCAAATGCTTCCAATCAATGTTTTATAGCAATGATATAGCAATTTTGTTCAATGTAGTTGAAGGGTCCAGAAATTATCTTTTTGAGGATGACAACCCCCCACAGCCCTTAGGACTAAAGTTTTAAGTTATGCCCTGGGGGCATATAAGGTTTTTTATGGAAAATGTTGTCATAGAAACTTCAAAAAAGGCTCATTTGATTGGAAATTGAGAGGGCTAATGCCCTTTTTCACATGCTTCTAGTGATTGTACCAGGAAACTAGCAGGAGTTGTCCCTATAAGTGAGAGAATAGCCAAAGCCACTGTTAAATATTATACCAGGATCCAAGCCTATGGGGAGCAGCACCTCATTTTCACTCTTTGTCATGGGAGCACTAGGCAGCAGTATAAAATCAGGATTGCATCATGGCAAGCTTTTTCAGCACTCTGTCCAAACTGGTGATAAGATAAAATTCAGGTTGGTTCTTTTAAGTTCCCTCCTCCATGGAAGTGTAGCCCACCAAATGTCAGCCTAAAGCTTATACAAGACAAAAAGGAGAATATCCCACATCAACAAATTATGGCTGAATTTTTAAGAGAAAAGGCTACAGAGTTTAAAGATTATCTGCACATTTATACTGATGGGTCTCTAGTAGGGAATAAATCTGCTGCATCAGCAATAATTCCACACACCTCTCTGTCCATTCAAAAGCCTCTCCCACTGAATTCCTCAGTGTTGACAGCTGAACTGGCATCAATAGTTGAATCACTAAAGGTGGTCAAAAATATACCTCCCCATTTCAGCAAAGTAGCAATCTTCTCAGATTCTCAGACTTCTCTTAAACTAATGAAAACCTCAACCTGGATTGCAAAGGACACTGATTTGCAGGAGATAAGAGAACAACTTGATTCTCTATATAAGATTGACATAGCAGTGGCTTCCCAGCATATTCCTAGCCATGTAGGCATCCACTAGAACAAAAAGTGGACATTCTTGCTGTAGAGACTGCAAAGTCTATCAACCCACAGCTTGCTAAAAATTATTCAGTCACACTTAGAGATGTAATTAGAAACCACCATCATTATAGAAAGCCTCCTCCTGCTTTGGCTCCAATTTTCAAAGAGCCTGAAATAATTCAGGCATACTTTAAAATAAAAAGCTTAGCAGTAATACTGAGAAGAGAAGATTTCAGATGGAAGCAGTATAGTGACCCAAATTGTAGACTCTGCAACTTGATTGAAGAAACTTTGCAACACCTTCTCATGCACTGCAAGTACTTCTGGAATTTATAAACTGCATACCCTATCCCAAAATTTTAAACTTCCACCAGATATTAACCTGATTGTGGATGTTCCTTTACCAGCTTCCATTGAAAAGTAGTTTTACAGAGAGGCAATTGATGTGTTAATGACTTTGGATGTTCTTTCAGTGTGTAAATTCTTCTGAAGTATCATAAATTTAAAGAAGAGGGGTCAACAAGCAGAAGAAGGGGAGGGTCCTGTCACAAGAGCCATAGAGGTACATGCCAAGTTTACTCTTAATTGTGGGGAAATGGTAGCAGGACCCTATACTTCCCTTGTTTGGCCCTTGTGAAAAAGCCAAATTTAAATTCAATGCCATGGAGGAGAATCCACCAACTTGGAAGCCAGAAAGACACCAAATGATGGAGTCCAAGTGATTTCTAATGAAGAAGAAAAGTGCAGTTAGAAGCCAAAAGGAGTCCATTTAGGATTCCAGGTGCTTTTTTTAAGAAGAAGAAGAGGATAACAATCTCCCCCAGTCTTCAGGGCAAGGGTTGTAAGTTGTGCCCTAGAGGCATATAATGTTTTAATAGAAAGCATGGTCATATAAACTTTGTTTGGGCTCTCTGGATTGGTAATCAGAAGCTAAGTGATAAAAGGGTAGCTACACACACACATTGTATTGTCTGAAATGCATCTAATAGAAATTTTAGAGATAGCTATTTTACTTAAAATAGTCTAAATATCATATAACAAGGCTTTTGGGGTTGAAACAAACCCTAGAGCCTGAGGGCAAGGGTTGTAAGTAATGCCCATAGGGTATTTAAGTTTTTTTATGGAAGTGATGGTTGTATAAGCTTTAGAGGAGGCTCATTTGGTTAAAAACTGGAAGCTCTAGTTCCCTTTTAAGAGTCAAAAGTGATGGAGGGCAGCTAGCCCCCCCCCCCCCAACTACCCCTCTTCGCCAAACAAATCTGATTAAAATTGTGAGATAGCAATTTTGCTCAAAATAGTCAAAGAACTAAAACAATGCCTCTGGGATTGACACAACCCCCTAGTGCCCTGAAGATAGGGTTTGGGCCTGGGGTTATACAAAGTTTTTATGGAATGGGTGGTTGCATAAACTTCAGATGGGGTTCATTTGATTTAAAATTGAAATTTATAGTGCCCTACTTAAGAGTCAAAAGTGATTTCAGAGCAACCAGCCCCCCCCCCCCATGCTCACCTTTTCCCGAGAGACATCTCATCAAAATTTGGAGAGAGCAATTTTGATCATTTTAGTTGAAGATTCTAGAAATTATGTCTTTGAGGAAGACACCCCCCATCCCATCAAAATTTGGAGATAGCAATTTTGTTCATTTTAGTTGAACAGCTGGAAATTATGTCTTTGATGAAGACACTGCCATCCCCACAGCTCTCAGGGCAAGTGTTGTAAATTATGCCCTGGGGGCATATAAGGTTTTTATAGAAAGGGTGGTTGTATATACTTCATAGGAGACTCAATGAATTGGTAATCTGAATTTCTAGTGCATTTTTTAACAGTCAAAGTGATCAGAAGGCAGTTACCCTTCCCCCCCCCCCCCCAACACATTGTATTTTCCCAAAATACATTGAATGAAAAGTTTTGAGTCATTCATTTTATTCAAAATAGTGCAAAGATCATATAACAAAGCTTCTTGGGTTGATATGAACTACCAGAGCCTAGGGGCAAGGGTTGTAAGTTCTGCTGCAGGACATTTAAGGTTTTTATGGAAGTGATTGGTGTTTAACTTGAAGAGGCTCATTTGGTTGAAAATTGGAAGTTCTAGTTCCTTTTTAAGCATCAAAAGTGATGGAGGGCATTTACCCCCCCCCCCACCCCAACAACTCCTCTTTTCACCAAATGCATCTGTCTGAAATTATGAGATAGCGATTTTATTCAAAATAGTCCAAAGAACATATAATAATGTGTCTAGGGATGACACAACCACCCAACGCCCTGAGGATAGGGTTGTAAGTTATGCCATGAGGGCATGTAAGGTTTTTATGGAATGGGCAGTTGTATAAACTTCAGATGGCGCTTATTTCATTTGAATTTGGAAGTTATAGTGCCCTTTTTAAGAGTCAAAGTGATTTGAGAGCAACCAACCCTCCATGCTCATCATTTCCCTTAACACCTCCAATTTTGTTCATCATAGTTGAAGGTTTCAGAAATTATGTCTGTGAGGAAGACACCCCCCCCCCCCTAAAGGTCTCGGGGAAAGGGCTATAAGTTAAATAAAAGTTCAAATAGGGATAAAATCCCTTTAATAAACAGCAATAGAAATTCACTAAAAAATACCAGATATTTTGGTCACATATACAGTGACTGTCATCAGTAGTAAAACTAAACTAAAACAATTTAAAACAATAGTTTATATACAAAATCAAATAAAACTACATATTGTTTAATTCTCTAATTCTTTTCAAATCAAAGGTGGAAGATTAGAGAATTAAGAGAAGGTCAAAGAGAAAATGTGTTCTGAAAGGGCTGAAGTAAAATCTTCAGACTTAAAATCTTGCTTTAAAGCCAAAGAAATAGAATCTTGACCAGAACTATAAGACAAAAATCTATTTTTATTTATTAGTTTTCTGTAAATCTAAAATCCAGACTATTTTCATTTTTAAAAAGAAGAACATCAAGAAAAGGAAGTTTCCCATTCTCTTCTAATTCAGCAGTAAACTTTAAATCCCCCCCCCCAAAAAAAAAAACTATTGAGATGTTCCAAAAATCATTCTAATTCCTCCTCCCCATAATCCCATACTGAAATTATGTCATCCATATACCAGCCCCAAAAAATATGCATCTAATGCAATTGTTTCAATATTCTCCACAAAAATATTAGCTAATAAAGGGGATAAAGGGGCCCCCACAAGTAAACCATTTACTTGTTTGAGAAACTCCCCTCTGAATTGAAAAAAGATAAGAGAACTTATTGCACAACCTTACTAAATAAATAATTATTAAAATAATTATTAAAAAGCAATACTAATTGCTTTAAAGTCCCTAGAAATCAAAGAGACATTATCAAACAAAATAAAATGGTCTGGAAAATTGAAAACGTGTTCTGAAAGGGCTATAAGACAGAACTATAAGACAAAAATATATTGTTATTTGTTAGTTTTCTGTAAATTTAAAATCCAGACTATTTTCATTTTTAAAAAGAAGAACATCAAGAAAAGGAAGTTTCCCGCTCTCTTCTAATTCAACAGTAAACTTTAAACCCCCCCCCCCAAAAAAAAAAAACAACAAAAAACCAATTAAGATGTTCGAAAAATCATTCTAATTCCTCCTCCCCATAATCCCATACTGAAATTATGTCATCCATATACCAGCCCCAAAAAATATGTTTTAAAAAATAGGAATCTAATGCAAATGTTTCAATAATCTCCACAAAAATTTTAGCTAATAAAGGGGATTAAGGGGCCCCCATAAGTAAAACTTTTACTTATGGGGCTGGTATTATCTGTTTTGCCACTAATCAAGTCGAAATTTCGTAACAGCTTTTTTTCTAGAAGACTTTTGGCTGCTTCTACATCAATATTTGTTAACATTGATACAATGTTGAAGCTTGAAAGCAAAGAACTTGAAGAAATTTCTACTTTTTTCAGTTTTTCAACCAAATTTGAAAAATTCTTAATGTATGAAATTTTTGTAGACAAAGGTAGCTTACAGATTGATACTAACCACTTGCTCAAAACACTTGTTGGTGACCTTGTACTTGACACAAATGGTTGTAATAGTAGGTTAGGCTTCTGAATTTTGGGAAGTCCATTTAATTTAGGGCACGGGGAACTGCATGGCAGGCATTTGTAATAAAGTTGAGGTGTAATTTTTCCTTCATCCTTTAAACACTTCAATTCATTCTCAAACTTATTTGTAAAAGGGTCTGTTGGATTATACAATAGCTTCTTGTATGTTTTTTCATCATTTAGTTAACTTCTTAATTTTGATTTGTAGTCCTCAGTATTCATGACAACTAAAGTGTTACTCTTATCTGCTTTTGTAATGGTAATTGAACTAATGAACTAATGGTAATTGAAATAATGGGTTATAATTTATACCCTGGGGGGCATATAAGGTTCTTATAGAAAGAGTGGTTGTATATGCTTTGGAACGGAGTCTTTGGATTGATAATCGATCCCTTTTAAGAGTCAATAGTAATGTGGGTCAAGTAGCCCCCTCTCCCACACCCAACTACCCCTCTTTTCACCAAATTCGGGCAGTTGTCCAAGAGGCTTGTTTTTTCTTTTTTTTTCCTTTTTTTCCTTTTTTTTTCATTTAAATTGCTAACAGTGTTTAATAATTTGTTGTAATTTTTAATGCACTCAATTATGCCACTAGGCATGTGCACAGGTGTATTTTGTAGCATTATGTATATTTCATAAATAAAATATCTATCTATCTATAAAAAAAACTTTAGGCCCCTTTTAAGAGTCAATAGTAATGTGGGTCAAGTAGCCCCCTCTGCCCCACCCAACTACCTCTCTTTTCACCAAATGTATCTGATTGAAACTGTGCAATGGCAATTTTGTTTAAAATAGTCCAAAGACATATAACAATGCCTCCAAGGTTGGCACAACTCCCCAGAGTCCTGGGGCAAGGGCTTTAAGTTATGCCCTGGGGGAAACATCAATATTTTTCAGCACTGTTGATAGGTTCAGTAATTATGTGTAGCAATAGTTATAGTAGCATTAGTAGCAGTATACAAATAGCACCTTTTTTTTTCAACATCCCCTTTCAACACACAATGAAATTTTTAACTTAATACCATCAACCAGTCCTGAAGCATTGCTGATACATCCTCTTTACAACCTATATGGGCATAGTGTGTTTTGATTTATATCAGTACAGTTACAATATTGCCCAAATTTTTTTGCCTTAATGCCCTTAGGTTTATTATTATTAGTAGTAGTAGTAGCACCAGTAGTCATAGAAGCATATAATAGATAGTTTATTGGTTTTTAAGTGTTTCAAGATTGCAGTGTTAACAGTTCCTTCTAGAAGCTTCCCAACTTCAGAGGTGAGACTTATTGGCCTGTAATTACTTGCATCCTCTTTGCTACCACCCTTGTGTATGGGGGTTATATGTGCTGTGCACCAATCTTCTGGGATTCACTTTTCATTGAGAGATTTCTGAAAAAGTAGAGCTAGTAGGCCCAACAGTTCAACATGCAATTCTTTTAGAAGCCTTGGGTGTAAACCATCAGGTCCCACTGATTTATTTGGGTTCAACTTTTTTAAGCATATCTCTACATCAACCCTCTTGAAAGCTATTGAGGGCATAGGGGTTATGATGGTATACACCCAATGAAGGGCATTATCAGGCCAAGTAAATACAGATTTAAACTGCCTATTTACAGCATTAGCAATTTCTTCTGTGTTGTCTTCTACACAGTCATTGACTTTTCATCTTGGTCATTCCTAGAGCACTAGGACACTACTACTCCTCCCCCCCCCCTCTCGCATAATAAAAATGTAGACCAAAAATAAAGGTGTAGACCAAAAATATATATAGGAACCAAGAAGGATTACACAATAAGTCCCAAAAACTCTTTCAATTTTCATTTGAAGGTTGAAAGAGGATTAGAAATTTAGGCCATTGAAATGCACTCTTAAGCATCTTACCCCCCCCCCCCTTACACAAAGACTTACCACCCCTGCTTAAAAATAGATTATCAAACAGTTTGTGGTAACAAACTGTAAGTAAGGAGCAACCCGGCTCAATGGTAACCAAAACTCTAAAAAACGGAATTATGATAGCAATAGATACATCAAAAGAATCAAATTTGAATGCTGATTTCAAATATATAAGTTTCATCAAGTTTGATCTTACCCATCAAAAGTTACGTGCCTGAGAAAATTTGGCTGATTCTTTAAAAAATAGGGACAGACCCCCACACCATCATATTCAGCATATAAGAGAACCCTACTGTAGAGGTTTCAAGCACCTATCTACAAAAATGTGGAATTTTGTATTTTTTGCTAGAAGAAAGATCACAGATGCATGTTTATATGTTGTTTTTTTTTTTTTTTTTTTTTTTTTTTTTTTTTTCAGGGGTGATCTTATCGACCCAATGGTCCTAGAATATCGTGGGAGGGCTCATTGGAACGGAAATTAAAAGTTCTAGTGCCCTTTTTAAATGACCAAAAAAATGGAGGGCAACTAGACCCCCTCCCACGCTAATTTTTTTCCCAAATTCACCCAATCAAAATTTTGAGATAGCCATTTTGTTCAGCATGGTCGAAAATATGATAACTATGCCTTTTAGGATGACTTAATCCCCCAAAATCCCCGGGGTAGGGCTGAAAGTTATGAACTTTACCCAATGTTAACATATAGTATTGGTTATTGGGAATTATACAGACATTTCAGAGGGGGGGATTTTTCTTGGTAGGTGGGGGGGTGGGTCGGGGGGTTATACCGGAGGATCTTTACACGAAGGAAGTTTTTATGGGGGAAGGGACATTGCTATGAAGGGGGCACCGGATTTCCCATCATTATTAAAGAAAAAGATCAGAAATTAAATAAAAAAAAACAAGTTTTTCAACTGAAAGTAAGGAGCAACATCAAAACTTAAAACGAACAGAAAATATTATGTATATGATTGGGTTCACCCCTAGTCAATACCTCGCTCTTTAAGCCAAAGATTTTTAGTACTTTCATAAGATCTATTTATTCTAATTAACGGCCTTTGTGATTAAGGGGTCATTTTTAAAGAATTGGAACAAAATTCGAACTTTAGCTTAAAGAACAAGGTATTGACTAGGGGGCGAACCCCCTAATATACGTATTAAAAATCTATGAATGTAGAAGTTCGTTACGTTAGTTAATTCGTAAGTTACATATATTTATTACTAATAAAAACGTTCGTAAATAAAATTAAACAAGTTTCAAGAAAGCCATTTAACCAAATAAAAGTAAATTTAATATGCAAATTTTGTTTTAATTATTCATGTATGGTGAGCCAAAATCAAAACCTGCCCTAATTCAAAAACGTTCAAAAATTAAATAAAATAAAACAGTTTTAAATAAAAACTGTAAGTAAGGAACGACGTTAAAACTTAAAACGAACAGAAATTATTCCATATATGAAAGGGGCTTTCCCCTCCTCAACGCCTCGCTCTTTACACTAAAGTTCGACTTTCTCACAACTTTATTTTTTTTAACAATAAAAAACTTTAACGTTAAGAGTGAGGTGTTGAGGAGGAGACAACCCCTTTCATATACTGAATAATTTCTGTTCGTTTTAAGTTTTAACGTCGTTCCTTACTTTCAGTTAAAAAACCGTATTTTTTTTTTTTTTTATTTAATTGCATTATAAAGCAAATCTATTTTAGTTAAATGAAATGTTAAAATAACACCAGAAACAGTTTGATGTAATAAGAAGGGAGGTTTCACCCTGCAGCACCCTTTTGGACATTCAGGGTTAATGGTAATCCATAATTAATGTGTACTTGCTTAAAAATGGCTTTAAATTAACCAGCTCAAGAAGGTAACAATTTGCAATCCTATTATATATTATCCTATTCCATGTGTCATGTCTTAGAAGATTATTCCTGATCAACAGCTATTTTGAAGGTTTCAACAGTTCAGGTACTACAGAATAATTACCTTAAAACCACATTAATTTACAACATCCAGCAATCAAGATAAACCTGTAGATGATGGATCAGTGTTGAAGTGATCAGGAGCATTCCATGTAGCACACCATGGTTTTGAACACTTTTCTTGATCAACTGAGTTTTGAAAGCACCAATACTTGGGACAGTCACTTTTTTTAGCAAGGGAATTCCACATGCTCATGACATGATTTGAGAAGAAAGTGTTTCCCAACTTCGTTTTTGCTTGTCTTCTGACATAACTTCATCAGGTGGCATCTTGTTCTGGTAGTATTATGCAACTGGAAGGGGAATCCTCCAGAATTCCCTAGCTTGTAAACCACAATAACATCTCTGCTTTTCCTTCTGTAGCTCAGGGTGGGAAGCTTAAGCCCCTTAAGAATGCAGTGGACAATCATTGTCATTTAATGTCTTTTTGCATTTGGTGGTATGTCTTTGTACAGTCTCCAGTGCCTACTGGCTTCCCTTGTTTAGGGGAGTTGGAAGGCACATAACAAACTCCACCAAGAAATTTTATAAGTAATGTGTATTGAAAAAGACACCACTTGATTTGAAAAGAAGCTGTCATGGTTATAGACTGTAACAGTAAATATACTAAAATAACATAGTAAACTCGAATTGTTCTACAAGCAATATCTTGTATTTACTAGATTGAATTATAACATGCTATATGTTAAAATAGCATGACATGTTTTATGTTTTACAGGTTTTTTTTTTCTGTTGCTCTTCTACAGAAGAGCTTTCATATTGTTTTATTTAAAAGTACCCTAATGATCCAGATAGCACAAAAGGTTGGTTACGTCTACTGTATCTTTCTTTCTTTTCTTTTTTTAGACTGACCTTGGTGGCATAAGATGGCGGAGGCTGTCTCATAAAGGAAATGGAGTGTTTGCTAACAGGACAGTTGAGCCTCATAATGATCTTATTTTATCTTCATATTCAAAGTGTTTGCAGGTAAATTTATTTATTTTATGTTTAAAGTCTTCTCATCAAAATTCTTTGCTTCTTCATCTTTTCACTTTGAGTAGAGTCTGATATACCAATTGAATTACACATATAAGCAAGATTTGTATTGATTTGTGAATAATTTCTATTCCTCTTTAGTGAAACATTGGGAGGAGGTGTACCAATGTAGAATGCCTCCAGAAGAAAAACTAAAAGTATTGCATCATGATTTTGCAAATTATTTAGCAAAAAGAAAAAAATTTAAGCTAGAATTATGTTAGTAAAGTTTTCCATTGTCTTTGCTATGTATGAATTTTTCACTTGTATGCAGCTCATGTATATAAAATAGCAACAAAGTTGAGCAAAACTACATGTTTATGTTCTTTTTTGGTAAATTAATTAAAAAAAACTTTCCGAAAAATAAGTTTTTCAAAGAAAAGTAAAGGCCATTTTAAACTTAACCTCAGGAGATACAATACCTGTTAAAATTCAAACTCAAGACGACCAGAAATTACTATTAAAGAATAAATGAAACCCAAAACGAACAGAAATTAAATAAACAATCATAGCAAAAAAACATACAACAAGTAATAATATAAATGAATAAATAGATCTTAAAGCGAGTAATGCTTAGATTGAATATGAAAATCTAGCTTAAAACGAAAAAAAACATTTTGCTATTAAAGTATAAATGAAACTTAAAACGAACAGAAATTAATTAAAAAATCAATGCGAACAAAACATACAATATATATTAATGTAAATGAATAAATCAATCTTAAAACGAGTAAAACTTAAATTGAATATGCAAATCAAGTTTGAATTGAATAAAAATAACTACAAACAAGAGTTTGGGTATCGTCTCACTGCAGAAGCCTAAAACCTACTGTGTCATTGGCGCTTTACTGAAAACAATTCTTTGAAATATTTTCACTTTTGTAACTTTAAGAAATCAAAAATTAATTAAGATTTTAGGGAATAAATATCAGCATATGTATATTAAATTGACAATGCACATTTTTTTTTTCAGCAAACTCATTTGAATTTTTTTTCAGTAAAGTACAAATTATATTCTGGCTTTTAGAAAGCATGGGGGTTTTGAACCCTACTCACATTAATTTATGCTCGTTTTGAATTTGACTCTAATATTTATTTTAATTTTTGTTCGTTTTGGGTTTCATTTATTTATTGATACTGATTTGGGGTAGTTGTATGCTTGGTAGATTATATGATAGTCCGGACGCCAGGTGTTGAAAATGTGAACCATACCACGACGGAATGGGACTGCTACGAGAATTAGCCTACCCTCCAACCCTAAATTGACTATGCGGATTCAAAAATACCAGTGGCACTTGCTTGCGAGTGGTGAAACACTCCGAAACTTGACATTTTATTATATTTTGGTGTTTCATGCAAGAAAATACATGCTCTACAAAGTTTGAGGTGCAGTTTTCCGCTCAAATAGAAATGTCTAGAAGCCATAGAATGTTTTCATAACAAACTAACACGATTAGTTAAAAAAACATGGCACAGTTAAAAAAATATGGCAAAACTTTATGAGTCTTGAACAGTCTTGGAAAGTGTAAACAAAATCAAATTGAATATTAGATATATAATGATATTAATTGTTGAAAGATCAATCAGTTCAAGTTTTTTTTTTCACTGTAATTTTTATTTTCATTTTCAATGCTGTTAGAACTGGAAAATAATAAATTTGTAATATACGAGTAATTCGTTTTCAGTGAAGCACCAATGACGCAGAAGGCTTTAGGTTTTTACAGTTAAAGAAGGGGGCATTATCCAAATTTTGCTTGTAGTGAAACTATATTTGTCTTGACCAATCTTGAAAAGAACTAATAAATTAAACTGAATATTTAATGAATAATGATATTAATTGCTAAAAGCTCATCAGTTCAAAATTTTACTGTAATTTTAATATTTATTTTCAATATTAAGTACAAAAGAAAACATTTGTAATATAATTCGTTTTCAGTAAAGCGCCAATGACGCAGTAGGTTTTAGGCTTCTGCAGTGAGACGATACCCAAACTCTTGTTTGTAGTTATTTTTATTCGATTCAAACTTGATTTGCATATTCAATTTAAGTTTCACTCGTTTTAAGATTTATTTATTCATTTACATTAATATGTATTGTATGTTTTGTTCGCATTGATTTTTTATTTAATTTCTGTTCGTTTTAAGTTTCATTTATACTTTAATAGCAAAATATTTGTTTTCGTTTTAAGCTAGATTTTCTTATTCAATCTAAGCATTACTCGCTTTAAGATCTATTTATTCATTTATATTATTACTTGTTGTATGTTTTTTGCTATGATTGTTTATTTAATTACTGTTCGTTTTGGGTTTCATTTATTCTTTAATAGTAATTTCTGGTCGTTTTGATTTTGAATTTTAACAGGTATTTGTATCTCCTGAGGTTAAGTTTAAAATGGCCTTTACTTTTCTTTGAAAAACTTATTTTTCGGAAAGTTTTTTTTTAATTAATTTTTGTTCGTTTTTGATTGCAAAAAGATTTAAGTTTTTTTTTTGGCATGGGGGAGGTGCTTACTGTCCGATTATTCTTGACTTTAAAAAACGGATCTAGAACTTTCAATTTAAATCGAATGAGGCTTTTATCAAAGTCTATACGATTACCTCTTTGATAAAAACCTTATATATGAACAATAGACAGCTCGCATAACTTTTGGACAGCGATTGACAACAATGAATGGATTGAAAAAATAGCTCCAATAAGGGGGTTTAGACCATTTCACTTGCTGACACAAAGGGATCACGGCTGTTTGGAATTGACCTTAATAGGAATTTGTGTGCCAAAGCAATTTTGCATCTATCACAGAGTATATATTTTAACCTTATAATTGGATAATTATAATAGATTTTCTATGTGTTCTTCCCATACAAAACCCCTTCCCATAAGTTATAAACCCCCCTTAATAAGTTATGCCCCAGGGCATAACTTACAACGCCTACCCCTGGGCCCTGGTGGGCTGTGTCGACACCGAAGTTTTTGTTATCAGAACTTTGAACTATTTTAACAAAATGTCTATCTCAAAATTTTTATCTGATGCATTGAGAGCGTGGAGGAGGGAGAGGGGCTAGTTGCCCTTCAATCTCTTTTGACTCTTAAAAAGTAATCTAGAACTTTCAATTTAAATCGAATGAGGCTTTTATCAAAGTCTATACGATTACCGCTTTGATAAAAACCTTATATATGAACAATAGACAGCTTGCATAACTTGTGGACAGCGATTGACAACAATGAATGGATTGAAAAAATAGCTCCAATAAGAGGGTTTAGATCACTTCACTTGTTGACACAAAGGGATCACGGCTGTTTGGAATTGACCTTAATAGGAATTTGTGTGCCAAAGTAATTTTGCATCTATCACAGAGTATATATTTTAACCTTATAATTGGATAATTATAATAGATTTCCTATGTGTTCTTCCCATACAAAACCCCTTCCCATAAGTTATAAACCCCCCTTAATAAGTTATTCCCCAGGGCATAACTTACAACGCCTACCCCTGGGCCCTGGTGGGCTGTGTCGACACCGGAGTTTTTGTTATCAGAACTTTGAACTATTTTAACAAAATGTCTATCTCAAAATTTTTATCTGATGCATTGAGAGCGTGGGGGAGGGAGAGGAGCTAGTTGCCCTTCAATCTCTTTTGACTCTTAAAAAGTGAACAAGAACTTTCAATTTCCAATCAAACGAGCCGTCTCTAAATTTTATACGAGCATCCTTCCATAAGAAATAATATGAAGGATTCGGAGAATCCTTAAATTACAACCCTTGCCCTGAGGGCTTTGGGGGAGTTGTAATCCTCAAAGACCTAATTTCCAGAACTTAAAACTACGTTTAATAAAATGGCTGTCTTAAAATTTTGATCGGATGTGTTTGGGGAAAAGGTGGACGTGAGAGGGGGGTTAGTTGCCCTCAAATCACTTTCGACTATTACAAAGGGCACTAGCCCTCGGAATTTCCAATCGAATGAGCCTTTTTTGAAGTTTCTACGACACCGCCTTTTATGAAAACCTTATATGCCCCCAGGGCATAACTTAAAACCCTTGCCCTGAGGGTTGTGGGGGATTGTCCTCCTCAAAAACATATTTTCTATCTAGAAATCACCTACGCTGAACAAAATGGCTATCTCAAAATTTTGATTGGATGTGTTTGGGGGAATGATGGGCGTGGGGGGGGGGGGGCTAGTTGCCCTCAAATCACTTTCGACTATTAAAAAGGGCTCTAGCCCTTTGAATTTCCAATTGAATGTGCCTGTTTTGAAGTTTCTACGACAACGCCTTCTATAAAAACCTTATATGCCCCCAGGGCATAACTCAAAACTCTTGCCGAGGGTTGTTGGGGAGTCTCCTCCTCAAAAACATATTTTCTATCTGGAAATCAGCTACACTGAAGAAAATGGCTATCTCAAAAGTTTGATTGGATGTGTTTGGGGAAATGATGGTATGCCCCCAGGGCATATCTTAAAACCCTTGCCCTGAAGGTTCTGGGGAAGTGTCCTCCTCAAAAACATATTTTCTATCTGGAAATCAGCTACACTGAACAAAATGGCTATCTCAAAAGTTTGATTGGATGTGTTTGGGGAAATGATGGGCGTAGGGGGGGGGCTAGCTGCCCTCCAATCACTTTCGACTATTAAAAAGGGCACAAGCCCTTTAATTTCCAGTCGAATGAGCCTGTTTTGAAGTTTCTATGACAACGCCTTTTATAAAAACCCTAAATGCCCCCAGGGCATAACTTAAAACCTTTGCCTTGAGGGTTGTTGGGGAGTGTCCTCCTCATAAATATATTTTCAGTCTGGAAATCAACTACGCTGAACAAAAATGGCTATTAAATTTTGATTGGATGTGTCTAGGCGAATGATGGGTGTAGGGAGGGGGGGGCTAGTTGCCCTCCAATCACTTTTGACTATTAAAAAGGGCACTATCCCTTTGAATTTCCAATCGAATGAACCTTTTTTGAAGTTTCTACGACAACGCCCTCTATAAAACCTTATATGCCCCCAGGGCATATCTTAAAACCCTTGCCCTGAAGGTTCTGGGGGAGTGTCCTCCTCAAAAACATATTTTCTATCTGGAAATCAACTATGCTGAACAAAATGGCTATCTCAGAATTTTGATTGGATGTGTTTGGGGAAATGATGGGCGTGGGGGGGAGGGGCTAATTACACTCCAACCACTTTCGACTATTAAAAAGGGCACTAGCCCTTTAATTTCCAGTCGAATGAGCATGTTTTGAAGTTTCTACGATAACGCCTTCTATAAAAACCTTATATGCCCCAGGGCATAACTTAAAACCCTTGCCCTGAGGGTTGTGGGGGAGTGTCCTCCTCAAAAATATATTTTCTATCTGAAAATCAACTATGCTGAACAAAATGGCTATCTGAAAATTTTGATTGGATGCGTTTGGGGAAATCATGGGCGTGGGGGGGGGAGGGGGCTAGTTACACTCCAATCGCTTTCGACTATTAAAAAGGGCACTAGCCCTTTAATTTCCAGTCGAATGAGCATGTTTTGAAGTTTCTACGACAACGCCTTCTATAAAAACCTTATATGCCCCAGGGCATATCTTAAAACCCTTGCCCTGAGGGTTGTGGGGGAGTATCCTCCTCAAAAATATATTTTCTATCTGGGAATCAACTACGCTGAACAAAATGGCTATCTCAAAATTTTGATTGGATGTGTTTGGGGGAATGATGGGGGTGGGGGGGGCTAGTTGCCCTCCAATCATTTTGGACTATTAAAAAGGGCAATAGCCCTTTAATTTCCAATCGAATGAGCCTGTTTTGAAGTTTCTACGACAAAGCCTTCTATAAAAACCTTATATGCCCCCAGGGCATAACTTAAAACCCTTGCCCTGAGGGTTGTGGGGGAGTGTCCACCTCAAAAATATATTTTCTATCTGGAAATCAACTACGCTGAACAAAATGGCTATCCGAAAATTTTGATTGGATGTGTTTGGGGAAATGATGGGCGTGGGGGGAGGGGAGGGGGGCTAGTTACACTCCAATTACTTTCGACTATTAAAAAGGGCACTAGCTCTTTAATTTCCAATTGAATGAGCCTGTTTTGAAGTTTCTACGACAACGCCTTCTATAAAAACCTTATATGCCCCCAGGGCATAACTTAAAACCCTTGCCCTGAGGGTTGTGGGGGAGTGTCCTCCTCAAAAATATATTTTCTATCTGGAAATCAACTACGCTGAACAAAATGGCTATCTGAAAATTTTGATTGGATGTGTTTGGGGAAATGATGGGCGTGGGGGGGAAGGGGGCTAGTTACACTCCAATCACTTTTGACTATTAAAAAGGGCACTAGCCCTTTAATTTCCAGTCGAATGAGCATGTTTTGAAGTTTCTACGACAACGCCTTCTATAAAAACCTTATATGCCCCCAGGGCATATCTTAAAACCCTTGCCCTGAGGTTTTTGGGGGAGTGTCCTGCTCAAAAATATATTTTCTATCTGGGAATCAACTACGCTGAACAAAATGGCTATCTCAAAATTTTGATTGGATGTGTTTGGAGGAATGATGGGCGTGGGGGGGGGGGCTAGTTGCCCTCCAATCATTTTGGACTATTAAAAAGGGCAATAGCCCTTTAATTTCCAATCGAATGAGCCTGTTTTGAAGTTTCTACGACAATGCCTTCTATAAAAACCTTATATGCCCCCAGGGCATAACTTAAAACCCTTGCCCTGAGGGTTGTGGGGGAGTGTCGACCTCAAAAATATATTTTCTATCTGGAAATTGACTACGCTGAACAAAATGGCTATCCGAAAATTTTGATTGGATGTGTTTGGGGAAATGATGGGCGTGGGGGGAGGGAGGGGGGCTAGTTACACTCCAATCACTTTCGACTATTAAAAAGGGCACTATCTCTTTAATTTCCAATTGAATGAGCCTGTTTTGAAGTTTCTACGACAACGCCTTCTATAAAAACCTTATATGCCCCCAGGGCATAACTTAAAACCCTTGCCCTGAGGGTTGTGGGGGGGTATCCTCCTAAAAAACATATTTTCTGTCTGGAAATCAACTACACAGAACAAAATGGCTATCTCAAAATTTTGATTGGATGTGTTTGGGGGAATGATGGGCGTGGGGGGGGGCTAGTGGCCCTCCAATCATTTTCGACTATTAAAAAGGGCACTAGAACTCTCGATTTCCAATCGAATGAGCCCCCTTGGAAGCTTCTACGACGACCCCTTCCATATGAAGTGCCTCTGGGGAAAAAAAAATTATAATAAATAATAAAACATTGGAGCCGTATGGCCTTTACTATAGGCAACGCTACAGCGTTGCCTCTGATAGAAGGCTATTACTGAAGTCTCGGAGGGTTTTAAGTGCATCATATCTGAGAACCTAAGTTTAAAACATACTTATAAGCAGCAGCATCTATTAGGGGGGGGGGACACCTGCTCTCATCCCTGATTTTATGGTCAACCCTAGATCTTGATTTTTTTTTAATGTTCTAAATAAAAAAGTGAATAATTGATTGTCTCCCCCCCCCCACATACACACGCATGTTTGTGAATTTATATCCAACTTTTTGGTAATGTATTGATTTTTGGTTAACCATTTTCCTTACAAGAAGCAGAAATATTAGAATTTTCACCTAAATATTAGTGTATCTGAAAGGGTGTTGGTAGCGGCCAAGTAGATTTGAAATGTATATTATCAATTGTTATAGAAAAAAATATGTCTCTAGTTACTCATCATCCTAGATGTATAGTCTGATTATGCCACTGTTTATTCTAATATTGCAGTAAATTGTAATTTCTTTGTTCAGAATTCAGAGTAATCAATTATGTAAATATATATATATATACATATATATATATATATATATATATATATATATATATATATATATATATATATATATATATATATATATATATAGATATATATATATATATATATATATATGTATATATATATATATATATTTATATATATATATATATATATATATATATATATATATATATATATATATATATATATACATATATATATATATATATATATATATATGTATATATATATATATATATATGTATATATATATATATTTATATATATATATATATATATATATATAATATATATATATATATATATATACATATATATATACATATATATATATATATATATATATATATATATATATATATATATATATATATATATATATATATATATATATATATATATATATATATATATATATATATATATATGTATATATATATATATATATATATATATATATATATATATATATATATATATATATATATATATATATATATATATATATATATAGATGCTTATGCTTGGGTAAGTGTTTCTTAGTTATCAAATGATTAAGCCATACCATTTTATATTTCACATTGCCCAATTAAGCGGAAGAAATCCCTTAAAGAAAGCACCAAAAATCCCATCCACTAATCAGAATCCTTGACCAGGTTAAATTATCTTTGCCTGTCATTTAAAATACTAAAGGGGCTTTCAAATCTAATAAACCTGATTGATCAAGTGGCCACAATCAGATAATTTTGAAGACCACACTGCCTTTCCACAACAATAAATAAAAGTTCAAATAGGCATAAATTCCTTTTTATAGACAGTACTAGATATTTCGGTCATATATGCAGTGACTGTCATCAGTAATAATACTCTTTAGTAGTAAGTATTACTACCGATGACGGTCACTGCATATGTGACTGAAATATGTAGTATTTTTTTTGTGAAATTTATCAATGTCTATTAAAAGGACTTTATTTATAACCTTTCATGCTTATAAAATTAGCAGATATGCTTTGCATATATACTCTAACCATTGAGTATTGCTATGGGTTTGTTGCCTTCAGGTCTTTCCCTGGGAAGATTTTGAGACTTGTGGTTTCACCTTCAATCCCCTGTATTTTCAAAATTTTGTTTGCTCAGTATTTCCCCGACTTAACCCCTTTCACACACACACACACCCCCCCCCTCCCATCGTCTTGTTTCGTAAAATCAATTCTAGCATATGTACCCAACTAGCATATCCAAAGCTGATCTAATTGCCAAAATATACATGATGACCAAATGTACTCTTTAGAAGTAGTACTATATGTGTAAATAAAAATCACAAAAAGGCTATACCTTTCCTTTCCCATGTGGTAACAACCCCTAGACGTTGTCATAAAATTTCCAAAACCTTTGTATTTGTTTTAAAAACATCAGTATTGCAAATATTAATTGGTAAGTTTGGAGAAATCATAAAGAGTTTAGGAGAGAGCAAGTTAGGATAACATACACTCTCCATAGAATATATTTAAATATATATATATATATATATATATATATATATATATATATATATATATATATATATATTAATTTAGTTTGTGATTTTTAGGCTGAATTACTTTGTGTATGGAGACGAGTGCTGCCGCCTGTAGACCCTTATGGTCCACAACAAGCACCAGTGAATTTCCTTAATGGACCCAAAGAGCTCTGGATATTTTGGTATGGAGAAGAGCCAGACTTTGCAAGTCTTGTACATCCAGATTTGCTTGCTTGTAAGTATTGCCTTTAGCTACAGTTCCAATAAACTTTTTAACAGAATAACTGTCTTCTGATTCAAGGTTTTTTTTTTTTTTTTTTTTTTTTTTTTTTTTTTTTTTTTTTTTTTTTTTTTTTTTTTTTTTTTTTTTTTTCATCGTCAAATATTGATTAATCACATAATATTGGCACTTAGATAGGGCATTAGGACTATTCAGTAAAAGATTACAAACTAAGCTGAGATTCCATTTTCTAGAATTTTGAAGTTTAACGCTAGTTTTTGTTTGTATTGTTACTTGAATAAAAATTTTCTTTGCCTTTAAAATGACAATAATGAAATTGTCGATTCGTGACCTGAGAGCGAAATTCTCTTGTTTAAAAAAAAAATAAATAAACAATATTTTGGAGATCTTCTGCCAAATAGCATAATTTTTCCTGGTATTCCGAATGATCTACGTTGTGATGATTCTATATGACCCTCTGATGTTTAGCAATAGAACATTCAGTTTTATCAAAATTGGCATGTTGTAGCTTTTCCTGCATACAAAATTATCTTATCCTGCTTGTTTTTGTTCACTACTAAATTAAGCTGATACAATATTATTGAATTGACAATGGAGCATCCGAAATGGTTAGTTGCATCTTCCCTGGGATGAGTTTTACAGCATTAGGATAATTTGGCTTCCAGGTTGTAGATTTATAACTTTAAATTTTAGGGGGTAATACCTAAAATGTTGTACGTTTTCTTGTAAATGTTTTTTTTTTATATATACCAACCAATTCATTTAATGTTAAAGTCTAAGTGTTTGCACATCAGTTTTTGCATTTTGGATGTAAATAAGAATTTTTTGGTAGGATTTTTATTGGACATTGTTGTCCTGTTTTTTTATTATTTTTTTTTATGGTATTTATATTTGACTTGAAAAATTTAACTATTGCTTGTCAGGAATGAAGGTGAAATAATATGCAAAGGTAATAAATAAACATAAAACTTCACGATCCCCATGCTTTGCTTTTGTACCTTTCAAGCAATAGCATGTGGGGTCTCTCAAGGGGCTCCATTCCAGCCTTAGTTGCTCTTTTCCTTCTTTTTTTTCTTTTGTTTTTGTTCTCAAGCCACTGTTCAGTGTGTTTGTCGACCTAAGTCACTTCAAAATTCATCCTTTTCATCTGCTAGGATAAGACGTTTAAATGATGTTTTATCAAAATGATTTTTTTTTAGAATCCACGGGTAGTTTGAAGTAATTAGAAACTAGCCAAAAAATTGAATTTGGAATCCTTAATTTAAAAAAATCTCGAAAGGTTACACATAAGCGCTAAACTAAAGCTATTAATCTGTCCTGAACTGTATTTAGATTAACTTTTATTCTTTTTTAATCAAGATGTGACTAATGTCCAGCTTGTGATGATTGGTGTTTTTTCTCCTTTTTAATTTTTTTAGTTCCTCTCTTTTTGGTCTGAATAAGTTTGAACTATCAGAGTTCTGAAAAATAAAAAGCTTGGTGTATGTACTGTCAGTTAATTTTGATAAAATTTGATAAGTCGTAAAAGTTTATGATTCACTTTGAAAACACTCAAATATTGGAATCATTTGGTTTTTCAACAAACAGGGTGGGAGTGTTAATTTAAAATTATAATGTGATTCTATACAGCCGAATAGTCACATTAAACATTTTGATGCATATAGGGGGATGGGGGGGGGGCACCCAGAGTCAGTCCAAGGGATCCCTACCAACTGAAGGGTTGGTCCTGTGTATACCTATGATTAGGTATTTCATATCTTCTTCTTTTAGGTAATGAAGCTCAGTCTGGTACCCTCAGCCAAGGTTCGTGGGAAGAAGGGCTAAGTTATGAGTGTCGTACACTTCTTTTTAAAGCCCTGCATAACCTCATTGAAAGATGTCTTTTGGCCCGTGACTATGTAAGGCTAGGACGGTGGTTCATCCAACCCTATCCAAGTGCGTCATCTCCTACTCCACCTGATGCAAGTCATCTGGCCTTTAGTTTTACTTATTTCCTGCATGGGGAGTCAACGGTTGTTTGCAGTCTAGATGTAAGACAGCAGGTTGCTGTTAGACGTGTTCAAAGTTCTCATCTTGTTGCATCTCAGCACAGTGAGCTTGGTACGCAGGTGCTATTGGCTCCATGGGGTCTTGCTGGAACTCTCACTGGAGTGTCCTGGAAGGTATCCATTGATTTAATTTGTACTGGGTTTGAATCCTTTTAATGGTAATTATAGTATTATGGCAATATGAAAAATGGTTGATTTAGATTTTGTAAAAAAAAAAAAAAAAAATCGTAAATTAAAGAAATACCCTATTCTTTTAAATCTTTATGTGTTGCTCATATTCAAGACCAAGTACTTAAATTACATGTTCCTTTTCCTGGAAGGCTGCCACTCTTAACATGTGTAGTGTTGACAAGATGACCTAGAAAACCGTCCCTGTCACCAAATATTAATCTGCATCGAATATGACGAATCACTAAAATAACTTGAATATCTAGCACATTATTACAACTAGCAAAATATCGCTAGTTTTAGGAGTAGGTTAAAATGTCTGTGTTTTGGAAAGTATAATATTTCTTAGCGATTTTCTCTCAAGTGGTTTCTCAGCTGTATATTGTTGGTTCTTTTCTTTTGGTTTTGAGAGGATGGTAGTGAGAGAACGGTGATAATTAGTTATATTTTAGTTTTTTTTATTTATGAGTCGCACTAAGTCGCAAGAGGTTGTGCCGTGCTTTTTTTTCTTTTTTTTTAGTATTGTTGATAGTGATGTAAATACCAGGGTTTGTTGAAGGGTGTATAGCCTAAACAAGTTTGATTCTGACAGTATTCATTCGTTTAACGCAAATAAAGCCCCTTATTTTTATTATTATTCTGTCTTGGGCTCCTGACGATTGTGTGTGCCAATAGAATGAATGGAAGTGCTAGACCTTCTTTGTTTGAATGGTCTGTGGATGGAGGATAAATACGAGAAATATGGCAAGCTCAAATAAGCTTAAGAACATAAACAGTTGACGTGTATTCACTCCCAGTGAAATGTTGCATGTTTTTGGTTGTAGGCCATGGATATAAAAATGGTTATGGACATATTATAGATACAAACATGTACTGACATTCCTATTCTGCCAACTCGTGAGCACAAATGTACTCTTAAATCTTGTTTTAAGATATAGTTCAAGACTAAATCTTGATGATAGTTGTACTTCACCAGTGATAAAGAAAGAAACACTTGCAAGGTATTAATATAAAAATGACGGTGCCTTTCCTTCTACTTTTTCAAGTAAGGAATCATTATCCTTGATGCAGAATCTCTAGACCAAAAATCAATGACAACACCAAAGACGATCAATTTGACCAAAAGCTTAAGTCAGTTGTAAAACAAAAAAACTTCAAAAAGGATAATTTCCTTCTCATGTGTTGTAAAATTTAAATTTTCCTCTGGAAATTTCTTGCAATCCCTGATCCTAATGAAGAAATTGGGTGATTTTTCCAAATTATTCCACTAGTTGAAGTTATAATAGGGAAAAGTCAATTGAGTGCAACGCATAGTACCATTTTTATACTGCATAGCCTTTGACAATAGGCACTGAATGAACATGTTTATATGGGTACAACAAGGAAAAAATGCATTCATAGGTTGTGATTTTGGGGTTGTGTTTGTATATAGGGATTTGGTCGCAGTGTAGTCTGATCTTTGAAGATATTCCAAATATTTGCCGGGCTGTCATGATCAGCAATTTGAGTTAGTTTCTTTCAAAACCGTTCCTTTTTAAGGTCTGTGCATCCATATATTGATTTTCTTAGGAGAATCAAGTTGAAAATTTAACATAATGTTTTAAATGATTATAAAGAAAGTACTTCTTTCAGTGCATGGAAACACGAACTGAGAAACTCAGAAACACATTTAATTTTATATATTCATAAACGAAATACATTAAACTTGAATTCACATGAAAATCTTGAAATAATTCTGTTGATCCCATAAACCATAGTTTAAATTTACATTTTTTTGCGCATATATATGCACATTTTATACGGATATATATATATATATATATATATATATATATATATATATATATATATATATATATATATATATATATATATATATATATATATATATATATATATATATATATATATATTATATATATATATATATATATATATATATATATATATATATATATCTATATATATATATATATATATATCTATATATATATATATATATATATATATATATATATATATATATATATATATATATATATATATATATATATATTTTTTCCCATTTCTGCTTGACAAAAAAAAAGAAAAATTCCTAAACATGTATAATATGTGTATCTATATTACGGATACATATGCATTTATGTAGGCTATAGATAATTTCCTGCAAATGTTTTTTTTGTAAATTTTAACTATTAAATTAAATTTGTTTCTTTAGTTAGGGGACCCAGTCTGCGATCAAACTTTAAAAGAATGGCGTCAATTTTATCCAATTCCGATGGATTTCCAGCATTTGGACGTCCCACCTGTTATTGAAGTGAGCATATCTGGTATGCGAGTCCGTTATCCAAGCATCTATGTTCTGGTTACCGATCTTGATACCCATTCACCACAACAACAAAAACAAGGTAATTCCCATTTGTTCATCATAATCATACTGTGTGTATTTACTAATTGTTCATTGATAGAGTGTAAATTCGATTACAAACTGAAATAATAATTTATTTTATAATCCTTTAAAACTATGCCGGATTTTTGTGGTCTAATATGCATCAATAGCTAATAAGCTGCTTTAAAGTTTAATGTTTAATACCCCCACCCCCTGAGATTGCTAAAAAAAATCCCTCTTTAGAATAAAGGGTCTGATCTATTCCCCTGGGGGGGGGGGCGTTTATTGTAAGCCAATTTTCCTGTATTGAATTCAAACAATATAGAGAACATTTGCTATGATTTTCCAAAAAAAAGGAAGAAATAACAGGACTAAATATTGTGTTTTTATGATTTATTTAGCAAAATCAAGCTACATTCTAATTTTTACCACCAAGTTGAATTCAAATTCTTAAAAAAAAAAAAAAAAACCGTCCATTTCATGCAGCAAACAGCTTTGTCCATTTCATGTTTGCGCTTCTGTAAAATTGAAGAAATATCAGATAAGCCTATTGGTTAATGACATCAAACATTATCAACCCAAAAACAATTGTATATTTCGTCTCTAAAAGCATTTTTATCTGATTGAGTAGAATGTTGGACTGGTTTCGCATAGCTGCGTTTTCATGTAACAATGAGTTTTTTTTGCGTTTAGTATTAAATAATACTTGTTTCTTAATTGCAGGTTCTTAGGTCGTGACGGCTCACCAACTGTGTTGAAATGTTTGAACTGAGCCACTGAAAAGAAAAACTTGGTTTTAAAATTAATAATATCTACTTTAGGCTCATGGGAATATGGGAATTTCATAAACATGTATTGTATATGGGAGAATTTAAACATGACAGATTAACTTAGAGACTAATCTAATACAGTTGCTTTCTACTCAATTTAACAAATCCAGTTAACTGTCGCATTTAATTTCTGCAATATCCATAGTTTGATATAAGCCGAATTTGTATAATTTCTTCGAATATATTCGGGAATGATGGCTTGGCTATGACAGTGATTGAAATGGCTTGTACGATGTATTATTGAAAGGAGAAATATCTAGAAAACTAAAGGAAACGGTTTAATGGGTTGCTTCTTCTTTTTTTTTCTCTTGTTTTGTAGCAGCAGAGATGTGACTATGGCACCTTTGAAAAATTGTGGAAATACATATAGTTTCTATTTACATGCATATTGGTTGTTTTATTTCGTGTTCATCTTGGTCAAGCTTGATTCTTTAAATCAGCAAACCTTGATTCCTTACAATCAGCTTCCATAATTTAAGCCCTCAAGCGATAGTATGTCATCAAGAAGCTCATATTTTACAATATTCTGTGCCATTTTCTTGAATACAATTGTTCATGTCTGAATAGAACTGTTCATAACATAGTTATGAAATTAATAGTATATTGTTTATACATGTTCTCCTATGGCCTTGCGTCTTTGGTAAGTGAAAATATAATTTCTCTCCCGGGGTATTCCATCTCCTGACCATCGCTGGAGGAAAATCCTGATTCCGCCCATAAAAGAACTAGTCACTGAATGTGATTCAGGTCAAAAGAATGGCCTAGGGTTCTATTCACAAAATAGGCTTTTGTTTCAGGCGGAATTCATATTATATGGTTGAAGGAGACGGTCAAACTCTCCAAAGAATGTCCTTCGATTTGTATTGACAAAAAATAGGCTTCCGTTCCATGCGAATTCCATATTATCTAGGTGAAGGAGAGGGTCAAACTCTAAAAACTATCTTTTATAGCCATCAAATATTATTATAGCAATGAAAAAATTATTTGCATATACTGTTCTCCTTAAGCCCTAATATTTCATGTTTTTTTTTTTTGGGTGGGGGGGGGGGGTCTGAATATTTGTTAAAATCTTTCAGCGAAACCTACTAGTTTCTCACTTTCTTTTCTTTTCGAACAAGATTTTCTTTGTATTTAAGGATTAGTGGCAAAACCGTCATCCCCGATGAGTGGTTCCCTTGCATATGGAGAACCTGCAGCCCCTTATGCTGCTGCTGCTAAACATTGTCCAATAGTTGGAGGTACTGCGAGTCGGCGAGTTTTAGCGTCAAGTCGTCACGATAGTATTGCTAATGCTGATAATACAAATGAAAGTATGGTAGAAGTTGGTGATCCGCTAGCAAAGTCACCATGCCATTGTCCAAGGTATCTTTATTACTTTTTATTTCTGTTTCATGTTGTTTACCTGATTTGTGTTGTTTTATGCTGTAAATAGTCATACTTTTCAAAAAGTGCTAGGGAGGAGACATTATACATATTCTATAGTAAAACAGTATTCTATAGTAAAAACATTTATATGTTTTTAAAAGTAAAATATTTTTACTTTTATAACTTTAATAAATCAAATAATATTAACATTTTGATTGCTAAATATCAGTACATGTATATTAAACTGACAATGCACATTCATTTGTATTTTTTTCAGTAAAGTGGTGCAAATTATGTTCTGGCCTTGGGAACGCATAGGGGTTTTCAGCCCTACTCATGTTAATTTCTGCTCGTTTTGAGTTTGACTCGGTTATTTATTGTAATTTCTGTTCGTTTTGGGTTTCATTTATTTATCGATGCTGATTTGTGGTAGTTTCACGCTTGGTAGATTATTCGATTTTATTTTTGCTCATTTTTGGTTTAATGGAGTTCTTTACTTTTCTTTGAAAAACTTATTTTGGGGAAAAAGTTTTTTTAATTAATTTCTGTTCGTTTTATATTGACATATTTTTTTCAGAGAAAAAGAAAATAATACTTTAAATCTTTTCGTTTTTTTAAAGATTTATAGTTTGGCCTGCTATTTGTATGCTGGAGAAAAATTTTTAGCAATTTTTAACAACATACACCCTCTTAAAAATCTGGACACAAATAGAAGTGTTTAATTTAGTTTCATAACTCGTCTAGTTGACCTGAAATGGAAAACTTGATACCATTCGCAAAAAAATCTGTTTACTTTCTTTGATAGCTTGGATACGCTATTTGATTTGGTTAAATTTTAAGAGCAGAAGCAGCCCCAAAAGTTTGAACATAATGCCCTCAGTTGTTCTTGGGATACTGCTGAGATGCCTTATTGGGAATTAGCATTAACACAGTGCATTTTGATTTAATCTTAAGGCAACATTTAGTTTTTAAACATAGTTAAATGGGAGGGTGGGCGTGGGAGGGGGATTAGTTTTTCCTCCAATCGCTTTCGACTATTAAAAAGGGCATCAGCCCTTTCTATTTTTAATTGAATGAGGCCTTTTCGAAGTTCCTACGACAACTCCTTCGATACAAAGTGCCCTGGTCTAAACAACAACAACAACGAAAAAATAATACATTATACCCACATCGATCTTTACTATAAAAATGTCAAGCCTTCTGATCACTTTCGACTATTAAAAAGGGCACTAGACCTTTCGATTTCCAATCGAATGAGCCCTTTTTGAGTTTCTACGACAGCACTTCCTATAAACACCTTATATGCCCCAAGGGCATAAATTACAACTCTTACCCTAAGGGCTGTGAGGGTGGTTGTCATCCTCTCCGACCTAATTTCCAGAACTTTCAACTACGTTAAACAAAATGGCTTTCTCAAAATTTTGATTGGATGTGTCTGGGAAAATGGTGGGCGTGAGAGGGGCGTTAGTCTTTCTCCAATCACTTTCAACTATAAAAAAAGGCACTAGCCCTTTCAATTTCCAATCAAATGAGCCCTTTTGAAGTTTCTACGACAACGCTTTCAATAAAAACCTTATATGCCCCCAGGGGATAACTTACAATCCTCGCCCTGAGGGCTGGTGGGGGGGGGTTGTCATCCTCACAGACCTAATTTCCAGAACTTTCTACTACGTTGAACAAAATGGCTATCTGAAAATGTTGATTGGATGTGTTTGGGGGAATGGTGGGTGTGAGAGAGGGGTTAGTTACCTTCCAATCACTTTCAACTGTTAAAAAGGACACCAGCCCTCTCAATTTCCAATTGAACGAGCCCCTTTTGAAGTTTTTACGACAACTCTATCATTAAAAACCTTATATGCCCCCAGGGCATAACTTACAACCTTCGCCCTGGGGACTCTGGGGGTTTTGTCATCCTTAAATACATAATCTCCAGAACTTTCAACTACGTTGAACAAAATGGCTATCTCTAAACTTTGACTGAATGTGTTTGGGGAAATGGAGGGCGTAAGAGGGGGGTTAATTACTCTCCACTCACTTTCGAATATTAAAAAGGGCAATTTCAATTTCCAATCAAATGAGGCCCTTTTCAAATTTCTACAGCCCTTGCACTGAAAGCTCTGATGGGGTTATAATCCTAAAAGACCTAATTTCCAGAACTTTCGAATACGTTGAACAAAATGGATATCTCAAAATTTTGATTGGATGTATTTGGCGAAATGCTGGGCGTGAGAGGGTTAGTTGCCCTTCAATCACTTTCGACTATTAAAAGAGCAATAGCCCTTTCAATTTTCAATTGAATGAGCC
Source organism: Artemia sinica (assembly GCA_027921565.1). Classification (NCBI taxonomy): domain Eukaryota; kingdom Metazoa; phylum Arthropoda; class Branchiopoda; order Anostraca; family Artemiidae; genus Artemia; species Artemia sinica. The sequence goes on along the minus strand of CM051267.1, from coordinate 24,447,182 downwards.
CTTTGGATGTTTTTACAACTTCAATTTCAATAAAAACCTTACATGCTCCCAGGGCATAACTTAAAACCCTTGCCCTGAGGGTTGTGGGGGGGGGATGGGTTGTCATTGTAATCCTTAAAGACCTAATTTCCAAAGCTTTCAACTGCGTTGAATAAAATGGCTATCTAAAAATTTTGATTGGATGTGTTTGAGGAAAAGGTGGGCGAGAAAGGGGGGCTAGTTGCCCTCAAATCACTTTCGACTATTAAAAAGGGCACTAGACCTTTGAATTTCCAATCGAATGAGCCCTTTTTCAAGTTTCTACGACAAGGATTTCAATAAAAACTTATATGCCCCCAGGGCATAACTTATAACCCTTGCTCTGAAGACTGTGAGGGGAGTGTCCTGCTCAAAGGTATAATTTCCTGAACTTTAACTGCGTGGAACAAAATGGCTATTTCAAAATTTTGATTAGATATGTTTGGGGAAATGGTGGGCGTGGAAGGGGTGTTAGTTGCCTTCCAATCACTTTCGACTATTAAAAAGGGCACATTCCATTTCAATTTCAAATCGAATGAGCCCTTTTTGAAGTTTCTACGACAACGCTTTGTATAAAACTTTATATGCCCCCAGGGCATAACTTACAATCCTTGTCCTGAGGGCTGTGAGGGGGTTTTCATCCTCAAAGACCTAATTTCCAGAACTTTAAACTACGTTGAACAAAATGGCTATCTCAAAATTTTGATTGGATGTGTTTGGGGAAAAGATGGGCGTGAGAGGGGGGTTAGTTACCGTCCAATCACTTTCAAGTATTAAAAAGGGCCCTAGCCCTTTGAATTTCCAATCGAATGAGTCTTTTTTGAAGTTTCTATGAGAATGCCTTCTATAAAAACCTTATATGCCCCCAGGGCATAGCTTACAACCCATGCCCTGAGGGTTGTGGGGGAGTGTCCTCCTCAAAAACATATTTTCTACCTGGAAATCAACTACGCTCAACAAAATGGCTATCTCAAAATTTTGATTGGATGTGTTTGGGGGAATGATGGGCGTGGGGGGCTTGTTGCCCTCCAATCACTTTCGACTATTAAAAAGGGCACTAGCCCTTTTAATTTCCAATCGAATGAGCCTTTCTTGAAGTTTCTACGACAACGCCTTCTATAAAAAACCTTACATGCCCCCAGGGCATAACTTAAAACCCTTGCCCCGAGGGTTGTGGGGGAGTGTCCTCCTCAAAAACATATTTTCTAGCGGGAAATCAACTGCGCTGAACAAAATGGCTATCTCAAAATTTTGATTGGATGTGTTTGGGGGAATGATGGACGTGGGGGGCTTGCTGCCCTCCAATCACTTTTGACTATTAAAAAGGGCACTAGCCCTTTGAATTTCCAATCGAATGAGCTTTTTTTGAAGTTTCTACGACGACGCCTTCTATAAAAAACCTTACATGCCCCCAGGGCATAACTTAAAACCCTTGCCCCGAGGGTTGTGGAGGAGTGTCCTCCTCAAAAAGATATTTTCTATCTGGAAATCAACTACGCTGATTAAAATGGCTATCTCAAAATTTTGATTGGATGTGTTTGGGGGAATTATGGGCGTGGGGGGGGGCTTGTTGCCCTTCAATCACTTTTGACTATTAAAAAGGACACTAGCCACTCCAATTTGCAATCGAATGAGCCCTTTTCGAACTTTCTACGACAACTCCTTCGATACGAAGTGCCCGGGTATGGAGAGAAAAAAAATACACATTGTTCCCACATCGTTCTTTACTTAGGCAGCGCTAGCGCGCTGCCTATGATAATAATATTCTCTCCTAGGCTTTCCCAGTAGGAAAGGCTCATTTTTGTCTCGACTATTTCGCATTTATTGGTTAGAAAAGAGAAAATGTTTAAATTGTAATTTGTTTTCAATAAAGCAAAGATAATGCTGTGGGATTTAGAAACGACTTGTATCCATAGCTCTTTTTTTGAAAATATTCTGTTTTGGAAAAATTTTGTTTTAGTTGATTTATGTTCATTTTTAATTGGCTTTTTTTTTCTTTTTTTTTTTTCTCTCTCGTAAAAGGAATATTTCTATTTCTTTTTCAAGTTTCCTGCTGAAGATTTTGGCTTGCTATTTATATTTCTGACAAAATTTTAATATAGTTTTAATATCGAATTTTGGATGGATGGGGAGCAAGAATGTTATTCAAATTGATTGAAAGTCTGATTACAGTCTTATATAGGTACATAATCTTATTCGGAGCTAGGCCCAGTTCTTCCTTCTCATCCATTGACGCTAGACTGTGCGGTTTACCACATGCTGTTTGATTATCTCTATAATTTTCATAATGTTCGATTTTATCAGTATGAATAATTGCATGAAATAATAGTTAAAAGGGGTCTCTTAAGAATATCTTTTTTTCCGTTTTCACTTATTGTCTCTAAAACGTTTTGCAGGAGTGAGGGACCGCTCTCTGTTGTAAGTATTTTAAATATAGCTAGTATTACCGTCAATACCCATGGTTTTGGTATTACAATATTATTATTTCATTATTGGTAGTATGTTTAACAATGTGGTGTCTGCAGGAAAAGGAGTAGGTATACAAGGCCGTACCCAGGATTTTTTTTCGGAGGGGGTTTTATCTAAAAAAAATTTCGGGGGGGGGGGGGGAGCGTTACAAAACAAAACCTCAAAAAACGCATACAAAATTTGTTTATATCCATTTTTGCTGCGTTTTTACGAGTCAGAAAACATTTTTTTTTGGGGGGGGGAGGGTTCAAACCGGGTACCCCCCCCCCCTGGATACGGCTCTGTAGGTATATGATCCTTTGCTATCAACAGTTCAGCATAATTTCATCTGTTAAAACCAAGTAAAAATTGATTTTCTGGATATGTTCTAGAGTATTATCTTTCGCTTTCAATGGTCAAAATTAAAGAGATTATTAAATTAAAAAAAAAAACTTGATTTTTTCATATGATAATTAATTGTATTTATAACTAAAACTGAATGAAAAATACAGAGTAAAACTTTCAATTAGGTCAGTGAAAAAAGTAACATTAACATTTTTTCCATTGTCTTATTTAGAAAATTTACCCCTTATTATACGACTATACTTTAGATTCATTTTAATGATAAAAAGGCTATCCAGAAAGTATATTACGTTTCGGAATTCAAAATAAACAAGGTATAGGGAAAAATTAGTTGAAATTCATAGGGAATTATATTTAGTTGAAAGCCACGCTTAAACTACTTTTCAACCAAGTCGCCACTCAAATTTAGACAATTATCAACAGTGATGAATGAGCTCGGCAATTCCTTCCTCTTAAAATCCTGCCCCCTGAGTTATGATTTTTGTGGGTTTCTGGGAATATTTTTGTACCCATCTTGAACAAAACTTGTAGTAACCGAGCTGATAATTTCGTGGTGCAAACTTCGCGAAATTTGTGGAGAACTATGCGACAGTTCCGTCACCGTGGATCGCCGGCTCTCTCAGACTTTAGCAAATTCTGCAGTCACTATGCTGGCTCTTTCACTTCGCTCTTCATCATGAACGTTCGACCGGCTATTTTCAGATCGAATGCACCATTGACGCACTCCACCTTAATCGATAATTTGTCTCCATACGCTTCATATAGCTGCCGATAGATTAAACTGCCACTGTAACCCTACAAGATTCAACACAAACCTTTCACTGGCACGGCCAGATGCCTATTGAGCGGCATAACGCACAGACACCAATGTGGTCGCGCAAGATCCACTCCTCGTGGGTACAGACGAAAACGTAATCTACTTTCGGGATAGGCCTCATACATTTAAAGGCAATGTGGTGTAAGATATTACTTAACAAATCGTCACTTTACTTTATTTTTTCTTGGTATTGTTACGACTTGCTTATAATTGCTCTGAAAAAGGGTCAATATTAAAAAGTCAGTTTGGTAGATATGATTGAGCAATCCGTATTTTTGCTTTACGCTGTATGTATGAATTAATAAAATCCAAAAATCATTATTATCTGTTTTCATTTTCAGTAAACGAAAGAATAGTCAAATCACTAGTGGCTCGTCTCAAGCTCGAACGAAATTGACTTTTCACAAGCGACAGGCAAATCAATCTCATATTCCGTCTACTGTTGGACCTTCTGGGGGAGTAGAACCTACGAAACTGACTGTTCCTTTGGCTCCTACCTATGCGAAAACCGGAATGAAGGTGTTTATATAGTATTATCATGTGTATTTATCCTTCTTAAAAAATAATAAAAAACCTACCTTCTGTGAATAATCAGTGCCTCAGAAAATGTGATCAATAGTGCCATTGAGAGTAAGCGGTAAATACTTATAGCCAGGGCAATAGAGAGCCAAAATGTCCCCCTCCATTCTTTTAGTATCTCCCAAGCAAGAATTGCCGAATTGGAATTTGCTTTAAAAAATAACAGAACTTAAGACATTGAGATATACTTCTAAAAAAATGGGTCGATCGGAAAAATTAGAACTCTGACAGGTTGTTACTATAGTCCTGGGTATTGGAACCAAAGAATTGTACGCAATGTTACCTTGACTTGTTCCATGGGAACGTTTTGTTATTCTACAATTAGTATTTTGGGCTGTAAACTATAGCATTAATTTTCTAAGACATTTTGATGGCAGATCTTTTTAGTTTTTAATTGTTATTCAGCAGAAAAAAAGCAATTTAATGTTCTGAAATACGAATTTTCTCATCAAAGAAAAGAATATCACACTGGGCCCCTTTGAGGCTGGGATCCAGAGATATGATCAAGCCCTCTAGGTGATTTAGGATATTTAGGTTTTTTATCCTAAATATACTTTTTTTGATCCTAAATGTCATTTCCAGCACTAGAATAAGCAGAATTTATCGTAAAAAATTTCAACACACTTTTTTGTCTTTGTAATTGTTAGTTTCTTTTTTCATTTATCTTTATTGTCTAGTTATTTTCTCATTTCCTTACCGTTTAACTGCTGTTTTTTTTTTTTTTGTTTTTTTTTTTTTTTTTTTGATGCTCATATCAGGTTCTCAAAACTCGTTCAATGAACAGTGGCCCACACCCTCTCAGGAAAAAACAATCAAGAGTTGTCAAAAATAAAGAGACCTCATTAAAACTGGCCCCCCTTATTAAAAACTTTCTACTTTTAATGGTTTTTGTCAACTTCTTCAAATTTATAGTTTTCTATACTATTTGTAAAATATGAGTATTTTGCGAAATCTATCCTGGCTAGTAGTTAATATCTGATGAATTCTATTTTACAACTTTTGGTCATTGATTTGTTTTTTAATAGTTGGTTTAATAATTTGGTTAAAATCAACTTTTTGTTTATTAAGATGTGTCTGCTAAATTATTTTTGCTTTGTTTTGTTAGACATTTACATTTATTAATCACGATCTGGCCTCGTTTACGTTAATTTTTCTATGGACACTCGTGCTGGTCTTTGGCCGTTTTCCGTGATATTGGGAACCATGTGGTTGTGTGCTCTCATTAAACCACATGTTTGTTGTGGTATCAATAAACTCTCTCCCTCTCTCTCTCTCTCACTCGCTCTTTCTCTTCCTCTTCCTCTTTCTGTCTATATCTAATTATGTAAATAGCATATGCTTCCAAACACTGGGATTTTACTTTTCTTTTTTTTTTTTTTTTTTTTTTTTTTTTTTTTTTTTTTTTTTTTTTTTTTTTTTTTTTTTTTTTTTTTTTTTTTGTCAAGACAAGAATAACAAAACTACATTAAAGAAGAGAAATTGTGGACAGTATTGTTTTGCGAAAATGTTGCTCTTCTTCGCTGTTGGATTATGTATAAACAATCTAAATTATTGAAGTTATTAGGATGTTATAAGGAACCTCCTGGAAATTAAGAATAAAAGGTTCGCAATTTGAAATAGTGTATGCTCTCCATTTTTTGTTCTCGTTATTTTTTTAAATTTTATATGTATATATATATTTTGCAGCCGCCAATGGAGAAATCCCCAGCATGTAGCGTTGGTCCTTCCCCATACAGTGCTGGACCTCGTTCAATGCCAATGCTTTCGCCACAGGCAGTACATAGCGTGGAGCAACCGCCGGCCTCAGTTGAATCCAAAGCAACACCATATGATTTCGTCAACTCTGCGTCCAACGTACACCAGTCGCCTGTGAGTAACCTTGGTAAGGATCCTTTTACTCCGAGATCCGTACAGCCGGCTGAAAACAAGCCAGCCAGTGTTGAACCTCAACTGGATGTGGATGTAGATAATGAACCATCCTTGAATAGTCTTTATGACTACGGAGTTACAAAAGCCTGGTGAGTAACTATTTTTAACTACATTGTGGTCATGATAGCAGAGTTGGTAAAGTGAGGCACTTTTTCTGTTCTTACCAGAATGACGAAATATAGTATTAAGGGGAAATTTATGATAGAAAGAATCTACTGTTTTTGTTGATTTCGACTATTTAGCATTACAAGGGGAAATTGTTCAATAATATAACGCATAATTTAGTCTTTAGTTGAAGCTTGTGGTGCTCTGAACAGATAAAGCTTCTTAAATTTAGGGCTTTGATCCCTTATTTAGCATTGAACCATTTGTGTCGGAATAAACTGTTGGCATATTCCAACACATAAAGGGAAACTCATGCTGTTGTATCTGTAGTGGGGGATTGATTGGTCTGGATCCTCCTCTCTATTTATGAATAATTCATTAATTAAATGAAAAAACAGAAATATACGTATAACCTCGGGCATAACTTTTGATTGAGACAGGAAATAAAGTGCTGAAATAAAATGCCAGTTGCTATAAATAAAAAACAAATCTCTCTTTTTTCTTACTTAATTCTATGAAAAAATATACAACTTTAGATTTGCTGTCCTATACAATACCTAGTCTGTTCTTCGCTATTTTTCTTCTTCCTGTGGATTTTTTTTTTTTTTTTTTTTTTTTTTTTTTTTTTTTTTTTTTTTTTTTTTTTTTTTTTAGGCATTTTGATTTATAGTCCCTTCTTTTTAGTTCAAAAAGTGTATGATACAGTTTAAGAAAAATTAACTGTAGTAGATTCTAATTTTAGTTTTTTTTTTTTTTTTTTTATTGGTTTTTGTTTTTATTTCAAGAAAAGGGATTCAGCAGATAGAAGATGCGCAAACCTAGCCATTTTGCCTTTTATTCAAAGAATAACATAATTATATATCTCATAAAAGTCAACAAGGCAAGTGAAACCGTATTTAACTCCCTATAAGATCTATGGTTCGTAACAGAGAAACACACTCACCATGGAAAATATTTCAATAAAAATTACAATCTATCGACAAATTCATAAGGATAACTCTGAGACGGGAGGAAAATTTGTCTTGAACCAAAAGGTAGTAAGAGCTTAGGAGAAAAGTTTATGTGAATGTTGAAAAATGATAAACATTGAATAAAAAAAAGAACGAATTATGAACCAGAGCTATGCAATTCAGGTGACTGACTAGCATATCAAATATATTACAAAAAAAAAGAAAAAGAGAGATAAGTGTAAATCTTTATGCCTCAAATAAAAATTCGCACACAAAGTAAAGTTGTAGCCTCTCTACCTAGTGGTTTATGTATTCTTGTCTGTTTTCTTCCATACTATAATGTTGGTATTATCTCTTATTTTTGACAAGTTTTGTCCTTTTTAATCTCTCTCTCTCTCTCTCTTTTTTTTTTTTTTTTTTTTTTTTTTTTTTTTTTTTTTTTTTTTTTTTTTTTTTTTTTTTTTTTTTGTCGAGGCAGTATTGTTGTATTTTGGTAAACAATTTAAAAAAAAAAACTGTTTTCTTTTCACGTGTAGGCTAAATCATCCTGTGAAGAGCTTAAGGTATCAAGACATGCACCCTGAAGGAAAGATAGCCATAGACGCTGGAGGAGGAGCAGAAGATGCAGAATTTCATGAAGTTGGGCCTTCGTCACAACAAGAGGGTGAAGAGCGAGGCGTCAAGCGGAAAGAACCTTTTCGTGTAAGTAATTTTCCTTATTCTTCTCCCTGAGATTTTGTAATAGAAGATTTAGTTTATTTACTCTCATGAATGTATGATTTCTGCGTTATGCCATAGATTTTGCTGGTTAATCAGTTCTGTAATATTTGAGATAACGGATTCTACTTTGATAGTCCTTTGGGCGGATTTCTTCAGCCTACTAAGCCCCAGTCCTTCGGCCCCTTCATGCAAGTACCTCAGGCTTTGTTACTACAACTAACTGAAAAGTATTTTAATTTTAGGAAGAAGATGACTCAAAGCTGTATACTTTAAAGGGGCTTGAACCTTCATATAGTGACTTGGACAACATGTTTGAAGATGATACTCCTGATGGCAGTGATCCAATCCCTCCCACCCCACCAGGATCAAACAAACCTTCTGGTAAGTAGAAAAAAAATGAATATAAAGTTGCCAGTCTAAGAAGGACAAAACCTCACGAAAGCTTATTCTCAAGTAGAATTTTACCTTTTTTCTCAAAACGCGAAAAGGATGCTTTCAGAATTTCTCTAGCGCATAACTATAACTTTACTTGTGTTTTTAATAATCAATGTTTGATGTTCTTATTATTTGTATTGGGCAAGTTACAGGTGATACGTTTTCCAGTTCTTTTGTTCATTTTATCTTCATGTTTTTGAGGAATGTAGAAAAGGAAAAAAGTACGCTATAAGAAAAATTATTTTCTCAGTCACTTTTCTGGTTTGTGTGCTAGGATAGTAATAACAAAAAAAAAATTAGCTATTCATTTGCTATGAACCAATGGATGTATCAAATAGCTACCATTTTCAAGCAAATGTAATATCTGAAACTGAATATTTTTTATTGCCATCATGAGCTATGTTCTAGTTCGTGCATTAGTTGGTGAATTTCAGCAGTTGTTGAAGGGGTTTAAAATATTAAATCTCCTTTTTGACTCGATTCTCTTTCAATTTGGATTCGATTGAATCCAGTGAGCCTGACTTTGTCTTTTGTTATTGTTCTCGCCTTTGACTGGAAAGTTTTCACATTTACCGTAGCAAATTAGTCTGATAATTTTCTATTGGGCTCTCATAATTATAACCGAAAGTAAGAGATTGAATCACTCAACTTGAAGATTAACTAACCACTGATCCCTCTTTGTCTTTTTTAAGGGGGTGTGGTTGTCTACTCTTAGATTTTCAGGCTCTCTTGTCGGTAAGTTTGTCAAAGGACAAAGGACCACTCCAGGGGGCTTAGTTGTCAAGATCAATAAAGAATTTAAGGGTTGGCAAGTAACAAAATTTGATATTTGCTAATGAATGAGTGAAAGCACGCTTCTTTTTACGAATGCATCACATCTCGACGGAAAAAAAGCACAAGAGAAGGAATTTTGATTGAACTGATATTTTTATCAAATGAGCGAAATTTTATGCGCAGGGATAATTTTTTGAGGGGTAACCGTCTAGGGAGGGAATCATCCGGGAGGGGCATTAGCCAGAAAAGTGTTAATGCACAAGCAACTACGAAAAATCATTGAAAGTTGAATTCAAAGTGTTTTCTTTGGGTGAGGGAGCGGGGCATTGTTTGGACACTATAAATACACAAACAACTTGTCTTGGCTTTTTTCTACAATTACCCAGGTCTGGTTGCCTACTGCAAAATACTTGATTTTCAATTCAAAATCAACGGAGATTTTCGTTGAAAATTAAATTCAAAACCATGTTTTTTATCTGGGTTTACTGGTGACAATTGTTCTAAAATTTTTAATTGTGTTTGAAAAATAGAGTGGGGGATTAGCTGGGACACCATAAATGTATAAAAATGTCAAATGGATGGTAAGTTTGAAGGAAACCAGGGGCGTAGTTTGCTATGGGACAGGGGGGAGGGGACAATAGCCCCTCCCAGAAATGGGTCTGCCTCCCCCGATACCCCAGTTTGCCCCCCCCCCCAGCTGAAATTTAGTTTCTTCATCTATAAAGTACCTTTATAGTACTTTTAAAGTATTAAATAGTGCTTTTATAATACCAAACGTCTTATTTTTTAGTTTTTACTGTCATTTTCACTTGGTTTGAGAAATTTGGCTCCAACTTTGCCCCCCCCCCCAGTATTTTGACGAAATTACGCCCCTGACGGAAACCCTACCGGGGTCTTAGCCTAACATGAATTTTGATGACAAGGACCGCTAAGAAATGTTTATTTGGGTACAATATAAATGGTAATTACATGCATATATATAAACTCAGCTAGAAACTAACCTAGCTATCCTAATCTGAATATGTGAGGGTTTTATTTATCCGTCAACTTGCCTAGAAATGGCTCGCCGATCGCCACATTGCGTGGCACTCTTCCGTCCACAATTTCTGGCAATAAAGCTTCCCTATAAAATTTATGGAGTTTTGGAAACATTTTGTGTTGCCAGAAATTTAAACAATAGTAATAATCAAACAATAATATCCATTCGAGTTCAATAAATTGAATCCAATTTATGTTCATGGGTCGTATTTGAAAATTTAACTGGGCTGTACAAAGCGCACAATATCACAGTAACTTGTCTTTCACTTGCCGAAGTTTACTTAATACTAAGCAAAAAATAGAAAACGTAAAAGAAAACATCTATACAATGCCTAACTATTACTTAACTCTTATAGTAAAACAATAGTATCCATTCGAGTTCAATAAATTGAATCCAATTTATGCTCATGGGTCGTATTTGAAAATTTAATTGGGCTGTACAAAGCGCACAATATCACAGTAACTTGTCTTTCACTTGCCGAAGTTTACTTAATACTAAGCAAAAAATAAAAAATGTAAAAGAAAACATCTCTACAATGCCTAACTATTACTTAACTCTTATAGTAAAACAATAGTATCCATTCGAGTTCAATAAATTGAATCCAATTTATGCTCATGGGTCGTATTTGAAAATTTAATTGGGCTGTACAAAGCGCACAATATCACAGTAACTTGTCTTTCACTTGCCGAAGTTTACTTAATACTAAGTAAAAAATGAAAAATGTACAAGAAAACGTACATACAATGCCTAACTATTGCATAACTTTGACCTAATTGGTTCTATACGACACTGAAATAGAGTTACCTTCTCTCGGCTAGTCAGTCAATCAAGGCGGGTGACAGCACAGAAATTCCCAAAGCGGCAAGATCAGTCAAATGATAATTCCTTTTAAGGGATTTTCATTATTTTTGTCGAGGAGGTAGTAGAGTAGAATATTTTTAAGGACTGACCTTTCCTGTGCTTAAATTATACAAATTTACAGGATTGCCCTGTACATTTCCTCTCCCTACATTTTGAATAATACATTTTTTTGGTATTTAAGTTGTGGTATTCACATTGAACGACATCGAAGATTTAACAGATTGCCACTCTCCCTAGATTTTGAAAAATACATTCTCCCAGACTGATATACCATGCCCATCTTATTATCCAGGGTATTTTCACATCACACAGCTACCGATGACTGTTTGTTTTTACTTTTTTGTTTTAGTTCCCAGGCCAGAACTTACCAACTGGCCCACTAGGACCAGGCCTTGGGGTACACAATGCCAGGGGGCGAACCTGTACTTAAATGGTCCGATTAATAGGAAAAACAGAATTCATACTTCCTGATGATGTAAGTCTCATTAAAACTGAACATCTCTATATCAGGCCCAAATTGAAACAAATTAAATGGTTTTTCTAAGATATCTGGGAAATTCGGTGCCGGCTTTTAGTTTTCTCTCATTTATTTAAATCTATTATCTAAGTTCTACAAGTTATATCAAGGCTGCCAACATAATTCTAAATAGTTTGACCACACAAACTAAAAACGTTTATAATTGACGAGATAGGGCAAGTCTTTATCGTACCACATCCCCTTAAGAGTAGTAAGTTCTATGTGTATTCTATTTTAAGTCATTTTAAGTTTTCAATGTTGCTTATTAATGGGTGTTGCAAATATTATTTATTGTTTTTTGTACTCCATCTGTTTTTCCATTTATGGGTATTAAATACATTCTTGTTTTGTTTTATAGACTCTGTCTCTGAAGAGACGAAATTGATCATTGCCAAGACAGCAATGGCCTCTCCTGGTGGCTTCCTAGGTCCTGCCGAACTCTCGAAAATGTTCCCGACGCCTCCCTCACATGAACACCCACTGCCATCCCCTATGGATGTTGGATCACCTCCAAGTCCTAACATAGAATTGGATAAAGATTTTGTATATAGACCTTTTCCTGTATCATATATCGTCAGTTCTGACACGTATAGTCCATTGTTGGACTTGCCTAGTTCTCGACTGCCTCCGCTTGTATTAGCCAAAGAATTTGTATATGTTCCTGAACCAAGGCAGATGCGACAGTTTAATCGACCGCCAAGCTTACCAGTCAGGTAACATAGTAATTATTTGCTATTAGGCTTTGTGTTAACCTCTTAGGTCCAGTAGGATCTTGATTATTAGAGTTAATTAACTTTTTAAAACGTTTACCGAAAGAAGTTTTTCTAAAAGATGTAAATAAATTTTATTGAAACTGGAAGCGAATCGGAGTCTGCTATGAATAAAATTAGAAAGGAACAGAAATCACTAAAAACAGGAACAGGGCTACCACCCCCTCAAACCTCCTAATGGCTAGTGTCATTTGCGCTTTGCTGAAAACGGAATGTATTTGAAATTGTATGCTTTTTATTTGTCTTTATATAGAAGAAATAAAATACCAATCTTTCAATTCACTAGTAAACAAATAATGATTCGCTAGTTGATTTTCTATGCGTTTGAAGAGAATGGATTGAAAAGGAAGAAACTACTAGTGATTTTTTCTTTTCTTTTTTTTTAGGCTAATGAAACCGATTCGAGGGTTTCAAATATACCCAAAAAATGAAAATAGAAAAGATTCCTGAAAGAGCAGCTTTTAATTTTTCAATGTTACGAGGAAAAAATTATTCAGAATAGATTAAGTCTTCAGTAAGTCGTAAATGACACTGACCCTTCATTTTAGTTTCTGTTCATTATAATTTTGACTTGTAATGTGACTTGGTTTTTGGTCGTTTTCGGTTTTAATATTGTTTTTCACTTTCCTTTTAGAAAAATTTCCTTACTACGTTTTTTGAAATAAATTTGTGTTCACTTTTCATTAAGATTCTTTTATTTTGTGCTAATTAGCTGCCAAGCCTGGCTGACGGCAGTCGTACAAAAAGAACCGTAGAGTATACTCTTGCGAGAACTGGGTAAAAAAAATCCCTATTCCTCTTCCCCCCTCCCTTCTCTTCCCCTGACAGAAGTGGAGTTTACAAACAAAGCAAATTTTCATGTAGCGATGAATGAATATTTGCAGTTTCATAAGTCTTTTGCGCTTAAAAAACTACGACTTGGATAGCAATTTAAATTTGCAGTGAAATTGGAATCTTTTCATCGGGATTTTTGATCAACTGTGATTTTGTGCTATAACTGCTGATAAACTTTTTCTAAGAATTTTTTGGTGAGCGGGGAGGAGGGATTTTTAAGCATACAGATTATGAATATGCAGGATTTTTGGTATTCTATTGGGCTGAAGCTATCCTTTGGACACCCTCAAGTATACCGTATCTTACTCTCTCTCTTTTTTTTCTTTATATAACCCTTTTTATGTTCTATTTGAAACTCGTTCAGTGATTTTACCAACAGGGAGTGTAAGTGGACTTATGGATTGTACTAAAATTCATAGCAAATAATTTTGTGTAATTACTCGGTTTTTCTGTTATTTTCGAGAAATTAGTACATTTGTTTTACATTAAATCATAAAAAAAAACTGCTATTTACTTAAAATCTATTAGAAACTTGCCCGTTTTGCTAAAGTTTACTTATATATAATTTTTTATTGATTGATTTGGATATTACAAAAAAACAACGAATTTACAAACGTATTTTACTGAGATTGGAATTATTGCAAATGTTGTTACTTTTTAGTTAAGTTAAAAAAAAGTAACCTATAGTAATATTAATTTTTTGTTGAAAATCACCGAAGAATTTTTACAGCTTGTTAAAACAGTTTTTTTTTTTTTTTTTTTTTTTTTTTTTTTTTTTTTTTGGCTCTAAACTTGATACACGATTATTTCGTTAAAAGATATGAATTAAATTCCTATCAAGATTTTTACATAAAACAAATTTATGTGTTAAGGTAAAAAAAAATACAATTATTGCAGAAATATCAATGATGAAACTGCTCTGTTGACGCTGGAACGGGTGGTATTGGAAGAGTCAGGGACTCTTATGTCTCTGATCATACAGTACAAAACACAAGGAGATCAACTCACAAGAATACGCACTTACTACTGAGGGGCAACCCCTCGGCCCTTACCAAGGGGCTGAGGTGCGAGGCCGCTGAGCCAACCTGTCGTAGACTATAGTATGGTAGACAAAGGTTAGGATCTAAGACATTTTTGATTGACTTGCCTGAATTGGTTGCCTCTGGTAATTGGCCGGACAACTGACTGAAAAGTCTAAAGTGCTGAGACTCGCTTGAAATTTGGTGGATAGGTGCTCAAACAGACTTTCCCCAAGAAAGGCTAGACTATTGAGCTATACATATGTTGTCCAAGAGCGAGTAGGCTTCAAAGTTTCATGGTCTGGGGAGTCTCCGAAACTTCGGAACCTGTTAGCACATCTACCGAACAAAGCCATAAAATATGTTGGCGAAATCTGCCTGGCTGTAGCAATTAACCGATCAAATATCAAGCGGATCTGGACATTTACGTTCGGAATGCAAATCGGGCCTGGCCTTTGAAAATTCGTCATTTTATCACTTGGACTCAAGGTTCTTATCCCGTAATTTTCGAGTGGGTCGAGCACTTTTATGCAAAAGTCGGAGAAAGAGTTTACGTCTGTAAATCGTCATTTTCATGTCACATTGACCAAAGGCACATCCTCTAAGCTTCAAACTGATCAAAGAAAAAAATATTGCTTATTTTGCTGGAAAGGTGAGAAGGGTTGGTGTCAGAGGGCTAACTGGCCCATCTATATTCTCCAATCATGCATACTGATAATCATTGTGTGATTCCGGTTAAAACGAAGTGCCGTGTGCCTCTCATTCTGCTAAAATGTTAACGACATGTGTAGGATGTAGGAGCAGCTGCTCACTTTGGTAATTAAAGTCACACAAGTCAAAAGTCCTTGCCGGATTCTTGTTCAAACAAGGTACAAACTGCCCATCGAGTTTGTCCGGAGCTTAGTTTCTGCTTGTTTCTGGACTGGGTTAGGACCTGAGTCGTGTTTGCATCGCGTAACCGAAGTGTTGTTCACTTAGTCAGATCTCTGAGTGTTTTCGCACCGAGTAAGAGCTCGTTCTTGCTTCCAATCAGTCTGCTTCTTGATGTTGCCTCGTTTTTGCATAGGAGCAAGGATGTGCGTGTTTTTCAGCAACTCGTTCCTACAGTATGGATTTAACTCGTTTGTGTTTTGAAACTTAGAATCCTTGTACGATTCTGGCTTCAACCAGCTATAACCTGTTTACTTCTCTGCCAAACAGTAGACGGCGAAGGGACGCTGGTGTTTAATGGGTCCCGGACATAGTTTTATCTCCCATCGTGCAAATTTTAATACTTGGCAAGATTCCGATTTTAAAAAGGCTCAATATCCCCGCCGCTTCTACTAAAACGTACCTGTGAGGAATGCACGAATCCCAGGGCCCTTACCTTTTTCGTGGTTGTGCCTCCGAAGGCTAATTTTCGGAATCTTTTATTATTCTAATTAAAATGTTTGGCTAAAAATTTTGATTCATTACCAGATGTAGACAATTCAGTTCAGGTGTTCAGACATAAACAATACAAAGGAGACGAGCTGATTTTCCACCAGTGATTTTAAAAACTTAGTAGGGTATTTTAACTTTCAATGTTTTCTCGAATAAGCCACCTCTCAAGGGGTGCCCAGATAAAAAAGATACAGGGGAGGGTTTAATTTTTTGTCAATATCTTTCGACCCTTGTAAGGGTACTTTTGATGTTAATTATCGCTCGAACAAGCCCTCTCTCAAGTTTCTCCGACTACATCTTCCGTGCAAAGTGGCAAGGGATCTTCCCTTCTCTAAGAAGTAGCCAAGGGAAAACAAATTAATAAATGATTTGTAGGAGACACGTCATTCTACTTAGTCAACGCTCTTGTGTTGATTTTGATGGGTTGAAGAAAACCAGTCAGCCAAAAAGAAGTCAGCAATATGCTCTTCTGACTTTCAAATTTAGATTCAGCTATGAGTGTGAAATTCTTCTTTGGAATTATTCATATTACTTGGGGAGTCGTTCTGCTTTTTGCTTTTTTATTTGCTTTTTTTTCTTCGAAATATAGAACTTTGGACACTAGTTAATTTACATCTGTGTTTGCGGAAAGTTCAAATAATTGTAAAAATATCTCTTCTAGAAATGAACTAGAACAAAAACTTAGAGTAAAAAAACAACATAGTTAGTGAATTAAGCTATATATTGTCTGGCAGAGTTTGCTAAGAACTTAATGGCTTTTTTTTTGAAAATAGCCGTTTCAAGGATAAAAGATTGAGGGATGAATATGCCAACGCGAAGCATTATATTCTCAAAAGCTGTGAAGTAAAGCACCAACGACCATTTGTACGTTTAGAGTAACTAACGGCCATTTGTACGTTTAGAGTAACGAATAGAGGGGGGGGTGCTTACTTGTTTATGAAAAACCTTTCTTTTTTATAGAAATAAGAAACGCTTCAACTTGTGCAGTGTATTAAAAGCTATAGCAAATCCTAGGAAATGCTGGAATTTGATGTGGAAACTAGATATTGGTTCTGAGGAAAATTTTCTGAAGCAAGTCTCTCCTATTTGATAAGTTTGAATGAACTGAATTACACTATATAGTGAGCTTTTATTATTATTTTACTTTTTTTTTCTCTAAATTTTTCACAGTGGTCTTATAGTCTTGGATTGCATTCAAATTGAAGTTTTCTATGATTGTCCTAATTCGTTGTTTTTTCTATTCACAGAGCTCCAATTCCTCTTGTTCCAAGGCCTGGTGTGTCTCCCATATCGCCATCCCCGTTCACTCCTCAGAGAAATAGTCACGCAACGGGAATGCCCACTTTACATGCTAATGCCCTGTTAGTGAACGTTTTACTTAGTGACTCTTTATTAAATGTATTTAGAGACCATAATTTTGAGAGTTGTTCGTTATGTGTGTGCAATGCGGGTCCCAATCTAGTGGGCAATATAAAGGGCCGTGATAGTGCCCTTTACCTTCCAGATGCTTTAAAAAAGAACCCAACGGAAGATGATGCCATAGTTTGCGATTGTGGGTTTAGTGCCTTAGTGAACAGAAGGCTAGCCTCTGGGTAAGTTTGTCCTTACATCATTTGTGACCTTTTTGTTCTTCTTTTTCTTTTTCCTTTTGTTTTCTTTCTTTCGATCTGAATAGAATTCATTGGATGGAGGGAGGGGCAGATATCAGGATTTCATTACCAACAACATAGGTGCACTTGACTAGTGTTTGCAAGGAGTTGGGAGTTAAGAGGTTCAAACTTCAACGAAAGCTAATTTGGGCCCAAACATTGCTGTTATATTTGCTTTGTCATTTCTTTTTGTCACAAAATTTCTGATATGGTAAATTCGAGCCCCTTTCCCACTGACATTGGTCCAGAGGAATCCTTCTATAAAAAATGGAAAATAGTGACATAAAATTATGCTTTTGCGCACCTTAGATCTCTCAAAACCACCACCTCCCACCTCCTAAAATGTTGACTATATCCGATTCACCTTATTGTGCCATAAATGCTCAAGTGTGTCTTTATCACCCCATAGTGGGTTTTATTACTATCGGTTGACTTAGAAAAGAACACAAACATTTAACTTTATCTTATTTTAACTTTTATTTGAGATATCTTTGAGTTCGAAAGGTCGACTGACAAATTTCTCTCAATATGAGAGAGAGGCTGTCAATAAAAACAGTTAGTCAATAGTTTGTGCTTTTAAGTACAAAAGAGCGATTCACTATTAAGTTCTAGTAACTTATAACACATTGCGTAGTTTGGAGACAATTTCATGTTTTGAGAGAATCCTTTTGATCAGAATTGAAATTTACAAAATGACGCTCCCTCTGCAAATTTTCATGACCTTTAACCAATATGATTAAATTAGAAACTACCATGTCTTCTTATGTAGTTATTTTATTTATGGTTCTCTAATACAAGGAATTCACTCCCTCTGTATAATAAAAGAAAGGGTTGGATGAGGTTGGGTCACATCTTATAAAGGAAGGATAAACTAGCATGTTCTTTTTGGTAATACAGCTGGACTAACAAAAAGTTATGTCTCCTTAGACTATGTGGGAAGAGGCTTAGAGAACATATTTTGAGGAATTGGGAGCTTATTGGGGGGGATGTAAAGTTAGGAGCTTGGAGATTGGAATCCAGGGGAACAACACAAGTTGTTTTGTATACCTTGATTCTTTTTAGCTGTAGTAATTTTGTCCTTCAGTTAGATCAGTATTTTCTGATGTTTATGTTATACATTCCATCTTTTTTTTTCTTTTTTTTTTTTTTTTTTTTTTTTTTTTTTTTTTTTTTTTTTTTTTTTTTTTTTTTTTTTTTTTGTATCAACAGAAAGCCAAGTCATTGTGTACTCCCATCTTTTTATTCAGCAATACTGTGGCTTATTTTTCTTCTTTTCTTGTTTAATCTATCCGTTATTGGACAATAGTTTAGTTTACATTTACGACTTATGTTACTATAAAGTCTCTAAATGTCAGTAATATTTCATTAAAAAAAACCAGGTTAGATTCCAAGCGGGCGGAATTGTCGAGCTTTTATCAGTCTTTACTATTGTTTGTTGAGTCTGTACTGTAAGTGATGTTGAGAGTTTTTAATGTTATAAGGTTTATTTGACCCAAACTGAAAAGATTCATGGAGGTGGCTTAATATAGGGTTAGTATGTACAGTGTTTAAGCTTTTTGTTTATAATTGATTAAAGACGTTCTTAGAAATTCAAAAAATTTTAGGACTTTTCGTAAAATATTAGATTTGTTTGCACATTTCTAATAATGTTTGTATTTTAACACTTGTTTTTTAATTTCCTCGTTTTCTGTTGCACTTCATCCCAGGGCCAGGGAGTAATCAGGAATGGGGTCTTCCTCCTACTTTGCTATTTGGGGGAAAAAACTTCTTACCACCATCTGGCTGGTTAGGCTCTTTTAGAATTCCCATGAATATTTTCTCTTTATTTTTGTAGACCAATTTGGAACTATGTAATATGCATTAGAGCCAGCACTATATGTCAAATAAACATCAGAATATATTTTTTTTGTCGCCTCTTATTTCAGCTCCTAGCATTTTAAAAATTGTTACTCCCATCTTTAACTCTACCTATGCATTGACTAACTTTAATTTTTTCCTTTTTAAGATCTGGTCTGTTTTATGAAGATGAAAGTGACATATGTGGGGTTCAACATACCTATGATCCAGCAAATAACCGTAAAATACCCCTACAAAATCTAATTCAGACCCTTTGTAAACTACCGCCCAAAGAAGCTTTACAATTGTTCAGTGACTGTGGTTTTCCTCTGAGTAATCAGACAACTGGTGACAACCCAGCTGTGATTGATCATCCTGGACAGGCATTAATTGACTTGATACGAGATCAGTGTAATGTTGTGTTAAATGAATGTAATAGCCTATGTTCCTTATCGACCAAATCTCCTGTTGTTGAAAGGATTTTGAATCATTTAGAGTTTATTGATGGCTGTGAAATAGTGCAGATGGTTATGGAGCAGGCAAGAATAGGACCAGACCCATATATGGGTCGGTATGATCCTTATTATCAAAGGCCAGAAAAGACGCAGCCCAAACCGTTACATCGGTGGCCTCATGTGCAAACTGTTTCTGCTTCTTGTAGTCAGGATGTGTTAAGAGTGATGAAGTGTTTACAGCCGCTGTTGCAGGAAGCTACTCAAAAAAGAAGGACTCCAAGATTATGGGAGGCTGGATTTACTGTCCAGGGGCCCTTAACATGGCGTCAGTTTCATAGAATTATTGCCAAAGGTTAGTAATATTAATATTTGGAACACCGTAGATATACTCTCAGTTCTGCATGTAAACATACTGGGGGGGGGGGTACGTAAAACAACATAATATGCCTGGAAATTTTTATTTGCATCATAGGCAAGGGATAATTGTAATGAAAATGTGTCTTGGAAGAACTTTGGACCCCATCTGTTTAACGACTGGGAAGAAAAACTATATTTTGAAGATGGAAAACTAATTGACTTGACAATGTTCACAATTTCAAAGGTTGACAGTGCTGACTTGACAATTTGAAAGGTTGTCTAAAATTAAAACATTTTCGTATATTCTTCAGTGTTTTGAAGTATATGTTGATGGTACAAGTGCTGAAATTCTAGCAACATTACTGGAAATGTTGTATCATAGCATATTTAAAACCAGAAATAGATTAGCTTCTTTTCTGTTTGAAAAAAAAGAAAATCCATTATATGTCATTAATTGGTATTTAGGTGGTTTGAGCTAAAGCTGTGTCAAATAGGACATGCATCTCATACTATCTGACTTTGCTATTCGATTCTATCAACATTGGTGAGATGCACTAGAGTTTTTTGTTAACATGTTAGGAATATTAAGATGAAAATTTGAATATATAGATTTATGATCATATTTTCAAATGACGTACAGTATATCTGTTAAAAATTATGATAAAACTTTTCAGACATAGATTTAATTTGTTTAAGTACTAGGCTAATACTTTTTACCCCATCCTGTATAAGTTAGTTTATTTTCTTTATTGCGTTATTGAAACCGTGTTGAAAGAGTGTTTAAGACAGTTGGAAAAGAGTTTTTCTCTTTGTTTTTGTGTTTTAACTGGCCTGCATTGTCCTTTTATTTTGTTTATCTTTTTTTTCCAACATTTCATTTGATTTCTTATATTGCATAAAATGTGTCATTTTGTTTGTACTCTTGGCTCTACAGTACACTATAAAGTTAAGACTTTTTTGGGAAACCCTATCCTGTCCATTTTCTCTTTTTGTAATTATATTAACTATTAAATAGTTAAAATGTTTTCCTTTTGTCATTTTCTATACCCATAAGTACAAACAGGGAAACTAATAAAATATTGTGAAGACTTTCCTGGTTGGAACCTAGATGGCATCATCATGGAGGGCAAATTTTTTTGTTTTTTATTTTTAAGTCAGAGTTGTGCTTTTTTTCTGTGAAAATACCAAAAAAGGTATTTTTGAAAACATGTTGTATAGATTCTTAAGATGAGATAGGTGAGAAGAATTCTTATCTCCTAAAATTGTTTCACCTAAATTTTGACAAGGGTTGAAAAGTAAATTTTAGACAAGTATCATCTGTCTTTTGAGTGGCGATTTCTTTGTACCAATCTTCCAGGGTAGACCTTTTTCTTTTGCTCTCCCATGTGCAGGTATATCCAGCTACTCTAACTCTATTTATTGCTAAAAACCAGTATTTGCATTTATTAGGCAATTAAATATTATAATAATTAATAGGCAATTAATTAGGCTCTTGTTAGGTAATTAAATATATACTGTTCCAGATAATTTTCCTTTTCTTTTAGGTACTGATGACAACTGCGAAGCACTTCCCATTCCTTTGGTTCTGTGTGGCTTTGATCGTGACTGGCTTTGTGTTGGTCCTCATTCTTTTTTATATTGGGAGCGACTCACACTAGAGCCCTATGCTGCTCAGAGGGACGTTGCATACGTTGTTGTTACTCCAGATTCTGAGTATTTAGTTTCATGTGTGAAAATGTTTTTTAAGGAAGTTTCGTCCACTTACGAGGTTAGTTGAGTGGTAGAATAATTAATTTAGCTATAACACGTTATAGATG
Organism: Artemia sinica; assembly: GCA_027921565.1. Classification (NCBI taxonomy): domain Eukaryota; kingdom Metazoa; phylum Arthropoda; class Branchiopoda; order Anostraca; family Artemiidae; genus Artemia; species Artemia sinica. The sequence continues at coordinate 24,425,468 of CM051267.1, read as the reverse complement.
AAGAAAGTAAGCAATTTAGCTTGTGTTGTTGAACTTGGGGGTGCCATCTTGTAACCAAATGTGTGAGTGCGCAAACAGTTTGACTTGTACTTACATAATTTTAGAAAAAGTGGTAACCTCCCCGAAAAATAGATGCAATCGTGATGAAAACTACACTTTAAAATTCAGCATTTCTATGAACTCTGGCTGGGGGCCTCTATCTACAGCTTGTAGAATACATGGAGGGGATTCTAGCTAACAGGATTAGAAAGTTTTGGTGGTCATTTTAAGCAACAAAAAAGATTGCCCAGGTTTGGCCTATCCCAGATTTGCCTCTCACTAACTTGGACTATTTGTCTTGGCTTTTTCTACAATTAGCCATGTCTTGATACCTGCGACTACTTGATTTTAATCCAAGTTGATTTTAGTTGATTTTTAATTCAACCAAGTACCAATATCTGCAACTTAGTCCTGTAAAATGGCAATTTTAGCCTGAATAGAGCCAAAATACTAGCAGAGAAAAATATGAGATCATCGCCCTTCTTAGAACTATGTAAAAGCTATTTATGTAGTGTCTCTAGGCCCAGATTTACCAATAGGCCCGGGCCTAGAGGCGAACAATGCCAGGGACGTAGTAAATTATCACTAAGTGATTTTTTTTTCTTAATAAAAAGTAGATTGATGTGAGATATTGTTAAAGTGCCAGATGCATTCCACCGCTGCACTGCCTATTCACAGAAAAGTGATTTTAAAACAATCCAGGAATTCCCTTGCCTCTTATAAACTGTCAGGTGTCTCCCAAGAACGGCAGCTGAGAGTTCGGTATCACCTCTCTTTCACTACTTTTGGCTCATCAGTTGCGTTCTCTTCTGTGCTTCCACTATCCTCGAATTTTCGGAGTTTTCCCGAAAATCTCGCAAAGACGCTTGGGCCTAGAAACGTCAAAGCTTTAAATCAGGCCCTGAGTGTCTCAGTTCCAAATATCATACTGCTGCACTTTGATGCATCTGGCCCTAAACATCTATACAGTCCATACAAAATGAGGGGTTATCATATACCGTTTCTATAATAATGGTTAAACGATATCAAGTAGTTTTTTTTATAATACAAACTAATAGGGAGGAGGTCATTGAATCTCGGGGTGGGGTTGACACCCCGCTTTGCGGGGTTTTTTATTTTATTTTTGTCCGAATTTTTGAACTTCCTCAGGGATTGCGCTTCCACATCAGATTGATATGTAGAAGGAATTTGCCATGTAAGTTCCCGTCATTTAGAGGAATATTTGGATTTAGTGTGCAATCTGGGTTCTGAGGGGTGTCCACTCTCCTCTTATTGTGGAAAAGTAGTTTCTAACAGAAACGTAAATTCGAAACATCAACATAAAATTAAAGAATGAATCATCATGAAACAAAAAAGAATTGTATATTGAGGGGAGGGGTGGCCCTTTAACATTTAGGATAACTCTGAATATGATATTAAAGACATATATTTTGTATCAAATATATGTCTAAAAGACGAAGATTATGATATCAGTAAAATCTATATATTCTATTATAATTTTACTAGGATTACAGTTCAACCACAAATACAACTTATTGTTTACGATCAGTTTTTGAAATCTGTATTTAATAGTCCACACATATATTATAGATTTGTAGGAAAGACGCTTGACGTTGTTGAATCACAACTAGTATACACAGCTGCGTGTACTGCAATGGACCATCAAAAACATTCCACAGCCAAATATTCTCATGTTCTCTTTAGTATTGGTCATTTTGTTTGTGATTTAGTGATCTTTAGTGATTTGTGATCCTCGATATGACCTATGTTAATGATATCCTGATTTCATTTTTAATTGCTTCAAATGCAATAGAAAGTAGTCTAGGGATTTTAATTCAAGTTATTGGTATAGCTAAAACAGGTTTAAAGAGTCAACGCTACTAGGTGATGTAGCCAGCAAGTTCAAAAATTCCTCTAAGCTGGAACTATTGAACCACTCTTGTCTGGGACGCCCAAAGACCTGAACCGTATCACTTTTCCCTCCTGTTAAATTCTCAGTTAGAACTTTTCAAAAGTATAAGCGTAATGAAATTTTTGAATGCCCTGGAACCATAAAACCATACCTAAAACTACTTTTTGGATGATATTCGTTCGTTAGACACCTTAAGCCTGATAGAATCTCCAATTTCTAGCATATGGTGATAAATGCGTTATGTTTCAGAGAATAAATTTTTGGTAGATACTCGCAACCTGGCGACGCGAGCACCGAAAACTGTTCCAGTTTCATAAGTCGAGCTTCAGGATTACTGCAAAAATTCTTCCAACTAGTTTGGCCTCAGTTCGTCTAGTAGTCAAAAAACAAGTTCTTGTAATCAAAAACACCTTTAGTGTGTTTATAAAAGACAACAGGTATTTTCACTTTATGGTATGAAAATTAGTATATTATTTTAAAGGGAAGTATCAACTTGGTTCGTTAAAATTTTCTGATTTTGATTTTTACTCTTTTATTTTAAAGAATTGCCGTCTTGGGAAACACCGTCCAATAACCAAAGTTTTAAGAGACGGAATTCTTAGAGTGAATCGAAGTACTCTTGCCAAGCTTCAGTCAGAACCAATCGATGAATGGTTCAATGCTATTGGAGACTCCAACGTTGCCACGTTGTTAAAAGCTTATGCTCAAGTAAGTACCTTTTGTGGTCCGCAATTATAACCACGAACATTAGTAAAAGAAAAATCCCCCCTCCCTTCTAATACCTCCGTTGAATAAAGATTTTGCCAAGTTAAAATATACGGGGTGGGAAAAATGTATGGATTGGTCAAACATTTAAACATCAATATTCAGTATTAATTTGCCGTAAAGAATGACGACCCACAACATAGGAAAGCTCTCAATTATTACAAAATAATGTACTAACAACATTGCTTTGTGTATGATTTAACCCCTTACTATTTACTAAGTAAAAACTAAGGTTTTTCTGTAGAATTAAAGAATGACGCTAAAATTGAAAATATGCTGAAATTAACTTAACCGGTTGGAGCCTGTCACTCCCAACCTACCGTTTTGTGTGGACTAAAATCTGACTTAATTTTTACAAAAAAAAAATTAAAGGGACATTCAATGTTCTATTGATGGAATATGTAATTTTCATAATAAAAAAAAAATTGACTGCATATTTTCGGTAGAGCTATTTAAGCTCAGCGGAAGTTTTTAACGTCGTTCTTTACTTTGAGAATGATTAGTGTTTTGTTTCTTTCTTGTGTGTTGTAAAAACAATAGTCAAACTACATCCGGTTTTCAGCAAAATGCAAATGACGCACAAATATTCTTTGTCCCAGTTCTTCTTTGTGGTAACTCTTAATTGAAGTTATTTTTTTGTTAAGAATAGTTTAAACCAAAACTGGTACAAAGGTTGAAAATACTTCAGTTTTGTTTTTTTATCTTGGTAAACACTATCCGTGATTGTGAAAATAGAAACCTGCAAGGATTATGTAAAGTAACACTCATTTGGTATGCAAAAAAAAATTACGAAGCGTAAATCTCTGTTTGTAATCTGTCTGAAGGTCCTTTCAGTGGAGGCCTCTCAACGCAAGAGGATATTTGCAATAATAGAACATCAACTTGATCAGGCATGTACGCAGGAATTTGTTCCGGGGGGCAGTCCTTCAAACCCATTATTCTGTGAGAAAAATCAGAAAATTATGGGAAAATGAAAAAAATTGTGAGATGTCAGGGGGGTCCGGGCCCCGAGGCCTCAACCCCCCCCCCCCCTGCGTACGTCCCTGAACTTGATATTTATTATAGGTGTTCCAGCACATTTTTAGCATCCTCCGCCGAAGTGCCTGGGATTTTTAGTCGTTCCATACTAAGGTCTAAAAATCCCTAAAACTTACCAAAAGCTATGGCCCAGTTCACAGCTAAATTTGAAGAAAATAAGAAATAGTCAATTAAGAACTTAAGACTCGGCTAATGTGGATTAGCCCAGTGAGAGTTGATTGCTGGACTATTTAATTAAAATAAATTAAATAAACGAAAAAGAAGAAGTATGAAAATATACAACGGTTGAAAAAAAAACTGCAGAAAAGGCAAAAAACCAATTGATTTACTTCGCCAAACTCGTTTCGGTACTTGGTGTGATAGAATTACGAGTTATGTTGAAAAAAAAAATCCAAACAAAACTGGTCAACATCTGGGAAAAAAAGAAATATAGTTTTCTTTTTATTAAAAAAAGGTAATAACTTGCGCTTGTACTTTCTGAGACAAAATTAAATTCATTCAAAAAAAAGCTTTTTTAAGAACGCGTTATCCCAGACATGAAATGTATTAATTTGTTATCTTTCTACCCAGAAACAGAATTTTGAACTTGAAAGTGTGGGGCGCTCATGTCGTATAAAGTCATGTCTGAGAAGTCGTGAAATATGTCTGAAATAGGATTGCCCTAAGGTTTTAATTTCACTTTTAAGCAATATCAGTTTTCCAGATAGAAGGTAAAAATAATCTTTTTCTTTTAGTGATAAGATTTTTTGGTAGATTTTTTAGTAAAGAAAAGTAACTCAATTCATGGTTCATCCTAGCCTTTCGTACTAAACACTTGCAAATTTCACTTGTAAAATTTCATACAAAAACCACGCATATGGCTCTTACAAACAATAGATAGTCATATCATTTTGGTGCAACCATAGCATCCTTTGGCGATTTTCAGAAATCTAACCCGATGTTATGAGTCTGCTCCAACATTGAACAACATAGGACAGTTTTTTTTTTTTTTTTTTTTTTTTTGGTTGGTTGGTTGGTTGGTTGGTTGGTTGTTTGGTGTTGATTAAGCGTAGTGAGTGAGCCTGGCTGTGTTTTGCTTTACATCACTCTTATTTATATCTAGCCTTATATTTATTATCAGTGAGTTCAAAATCTTTGAGTCTTTGGCTTTAATGAAAATCAAACTCTATTTATGAAATATGTACTTGTCAGGATGTACTTTTGGAATTATATGTTCAAATCTTAACCCCAAAATATTTAAAGCTTGGTATAAGTCTAAAAACTTGTTATAGTTTTGATTGCTGGAGAGGGAGTTATGGACTGGGGAGGTATTGAGTTGTATTATTTGCTTTAGAGATTGATTGAACTTCTACTCTGCTAACAGTACTCTACTTTGAATGCTAAATAACTTCTTACTGTTAAGGCATGTCGTAACAGCTTGGCGCCTCATTTGGCAACCCTGCCTCTTGACCATTCTCTCCTCGAGTACAACAGCGGTGGGCCAAAGACAATGGCACCACCTATCACAATTACTAACGCAAACGACCAAGAAAATCAACAGCAACAGCAAGCACAACCTGCAGAAGACAATTCCATGGCAGCTCAAAATCCGCAATACCCAAATCAAAGTACAAACAATCTGCAATCTCAGTCGCAGCAAGGTAGATATATCCTTTTGATTCTATTTCATTCTTTGATTTTGTTTTTCTATTGCTAAGATACTTAGTGTATTTTTTGTAGTCTTTGGGGGAGGAAGCAACCGATAAACCTGTTTTTTTTTACGGTTCATCTTTTCTTCCTAATCTAATATTCCCGCTGTGGGAGTAACCAAACATAATTTGCTTTTTAGGAATTGTTATAATTTTGTCAGGTATAATTTCGATCATCTTATCCATCTTTAATATAATTTAGAAATATTTTGGAATGAAGCTCTACGTAATTGCAGAAAGAAATTAAAAGCAAAATGAAAAATTATTTAGACGGTTAAATATAAGTTTTGAAACCAGAATATATTGAGTCTTCGGAGTCAATCAGTCAATAAATTTGTGGCCTGAAATCGACCTCTAATGTAACTAAGTTAGTTACCCTCCAAACACCATTCAAATAATCCACCAGGTTTCGCTTCTTTTTTTTCTTTTTTTTTTATGACCCTGCCCCCTATCCTGAAAAAAAAATTTAGACGAATTAACCTAAGCTCAACAAAAAAAAATTGCTATGGTTTCTAGTGTTTTTTTCAGCGCTAGATATTTCACAGCTGCTGAAGCTAACCAAATGTAGGGCATAGTAATTTTTCAATGATATAAAAAGTCTACTAGCCACAATAATGGCATACCTTTTCATATAAAATAATCATTCAATTTATAAAATTTTATCGCATAAAGAATACTTGAACTAATTTCTCCTTTTCCTAAATTTACTAGCATTAAATAACACCCTTCACGATGTAAACAAAATCCTAATACAATTGTTTCTTAACAGAGGGAAATAACAATATCCGACACTGAAAGTCTGAAAAAAAGGAGAATCGAACACCAGATTTTTGAACAGAGTTAGCATAATTAGTACTAGTACTACTACTGCTACTAAACTACTCCAAATATTGCTTCAATTGCAACAACTTGTAAGGCTTAGAGTATTAAGAGGAAAAGGGGGGTCGAAAGCGCAAATCAGCAATGTTTTTGGAACGGCTTACCGTGCCAATGTGAAACTTCCGGGGCATCATGAAAGGGATATTCAACTGATCAAAGGACAAAATGTACATGCTACTGCCGCTATTAATACTGCTGCTACTACTGTTACTACTACTACTAATACAGCACTAACGCTGCAATTAGTTCTCCTACCACCACTGCAACTAATGTGATTAGCACTTCTAAGTGACTAATACTAGTACTATTAAGGCTAAGGCCTATAAAGATAAATTTTGAGAGAATATTGATTTCAAATTCGAACTAACAAAAGACATTATGTGCATTTAGATTGTCAAAAGAGCTTATCTTAAGAATTGATTTGTGTATTAATTTGGAGCATCGGGTGTTGAAGGGGATGTTAAAAAAAAAATCCAAAGGTGATATGTGCATACTGCTACTAATGCTACTACATAAGCTAAGGGTATTAAGGTGATGCTTTCAATGAATATTTAGGCAGATGTTGGAATAAATCTAAACGAACTATGATCATGTAGATTATCAAAAGGGTGACAAAAGCAATATCACAATAACGGCTTTTATTATTAAGTTAGACCTTTCAGGGTAAGTTGTGTTGGATTTTGAACTAGCCAGAAGACACTATGTGTATACTTTTAATACTACTTCTACGGTTACTGCAACTAATGAGACTAAGGGCAATAAGTTGAAACTTTTAGGGAACGTTTAAAGGGGGATTTTTAATTAAAACAAAAAAAAAATATGCATGGCTTAAGGTATATGCTCAGTATCATTGGCAACACTGCTCTATCATAACTAATAATATCATTAATATTGTAAAGGAGCTAATTTGATTGCAAATTAAAGTTCTAATGCCCTTTTTAAGCGTCGAAAGTGATTGAAGGGCAATCAGCTCCCCAAGTCTGTTTCCCTAAATGAGACTATGTCAATATTAAACGAACAGAAATTAATTTAAAAAATCTTTTTCCACAAAATTAATTTTTCAACGGAAAGTAAAGAACTCCATTAAACCACAAAGGAACAAAAATCGAATCAATTAATTTACCAAGCGTAAAACTACCACAAATCAGCGTCAATAAATGAAGGAAACCCAAAGCGAACAGAAATTACTATAAATAACCGAGTCAAACTCAAAACGAACAGAAATAAACATGATTAGTGTTCACAACCCCTATGTATTCTCAAAGCCAGAACATAATTTGCACTTTACTGAAAAAAAATTGTTTAATGTTTTCACTTTTATAACTTTGATAAATCAAAAATTATTAAGATTTTAAATAAATTTGAGCATATGTATATTAAACTGACAATACACATTCATTTCTTCTTCTTTTTTTTCAGTAAAGTGCAAATTATTTTCTGGTCTTGAGTAGGCATAGGTGTTGTGAGCCCTAATCATTTTAATTTCTTTTCGTTTTGAGTTTGACTCGGTTATTTATTGTAATTTCTGTTCTTTTCGGGTTTCATTTATTTATTGATGCTGATTTGGGGTAGTTTTACGCTTGGTAGATTATTTGATTTTATTTTTGTTCATTTTTTGTTTAATGGAGTTCTCTACCTTTCCTTGAAAAACTTATTTTGTGGAAAAAGTTTTTTTTTTTTTTTAATTAAGATTGGGAAGAGGCGTGAAAATATTCCTCCTGAGTATGCTATCAGAAGAAGATATTAATTTTCTTTTTTTTCAAGCTACTATTAATAGTTTCAAGCTGCTAATTGCTTCTTCTATTGTTTATAATTTTCTTAGCTTGTTCGGATGGTGGCAAGGGGTATTCTGGGTACCACCTCTTTAAACATAAAGAACAAGTACCAGGGTTCCCCATACAGCGATGCCACAACTGTAGCTCCAGGCATTTCCTAGGAAATTAGCATTTATAGGATTTTATCAGGTTATAAAAATTGTCCCTTCTACCGATTCAACCATGAAAAAAATCATGAATTAAAATATTTTTTCCTTTTGTTTTGCCATCAATTGCCTCATATTCGTAATTATTCTTTACAATATTGCAACAATCAAGGTGGATCCCCAAGAATAATGTGCTCGGTACTGAAATACCCTTTTCCACGAGTTCACATTTTTTTTTTTTTTTTTTTTTTTTTTTTTTTTTTTTTTTTTTTTTTTTTTTTTTTTTTTTTTTTTTTTTTTTAAGAGCAATAGCGTTAGATAGTCTAGAGCTAAACGGGTCCAAAACAAGTAGGTTTTTTTTTCCTGCGATTGCTCTCTTTGTGGAAGTTCTCTTAAATATAAACTATTGAATAGGCTTCTAGTATGATCTCCATTTCTATGTTAAATTTTCAAATAATTTCAGCATTTCCGTTGCTTCTTCAAAGATTGTTGTAACTTTACGGTAAATGGAATTTTTAGAAATATATAATTCTCCACAAATTTGTAAAGCAAGGTTTTAGTGAGGAAGGTAAAACCTTGCTGGTTTTACCAGCAAGTTCTAAGTCAAGTGAGAAAAGTAGGGGAAAACAATTATATTTGATGATTTCTTTTCGGTGTTCTATCAAAGTATTTCAATAAATACCACTTGCCAGCATATATTGGCAAAAGCCGTGATTTTCCAACCTACTAGGATCTCTAATTATCTTATGCCTGGTAAGCGATTAGCGTTCACATAAGGCTTACATAAAATGAATTCTAATAAGTCTGATTAGCCGTTCGATGTTGGATTTTTTGTTCACTTGCGCTTTCACCGTTGCTTTAAAAGAGACTCTTTTATCTTAGAGTCTGTTTTAATCTATGTCTTTTTATGTTGTCCTATTGACTTCTATCTGTATTTTTTATTCCTAATTCTGCGCTAAGAACGGTCGAGCAGAGGCCTCGAAAGAAAATGTTGCATTGTATTCATAAAAACCTGCAAAGGAAACTTACAGTCCCTTGGTTTGAACAACAAAGAAAATCCATTGGATTGAAAAACAAGGAAAGTGGCTGAAACCACGATATTCTACATCGAAAGCATCTTTTTCTTTTCGTTTCTCTTTCTCCGTAACTAGCAGGACACTGAAACGTCAGAGAGCTGTTTAATGGCTCATTATAAATGAAATTGCCACATATAGTGCCTTCTGTAATTAACAAAAAATAATTTTCTGAAATATCTTCAATCGTTGTTGCAGTGGTGGCTGCAACCTAGTAAATAGCTGCTAATTAAGAGAATCAAGGTCTATGGTTACCCCCTGTTTAGGTATATTTGCTCAATGTTGTTCTGTTTTTGTTTTTTTTTTTCATCTTCATTAAAAAAGTCCTCCCCCCCCCCCCCGCCTACGTTTTCGTGAATCGGTGTCATTGCCAATGTCTGAAATGGTCTAAATTTTGTGACAAAACACCAATTGAGTGAGTCATTTATTTGCATTTTTCGGACACAAAGTGCAAAGTAAGCATATATAAGTTGAAATCCCGACGTTTTTCATTCTTCAGGTTTTTACGAAAATATTCATATTAAAAGAAAACAATAACTTCGAGTAGAGATGCTTTTCTATAACCAGATTTAAATCAGGGATTTTAGAATACTCTCAGAAATTTTAGGAAGCTGTGTTTTAATTTTTTCTTAAATTCGTTGACGGTTTATTGGTCAATAACAGTTGTTTTGATGTAGGCACTGAAGAAGCCCCGCCTCCTGCTCAAGAGCAAAACAATAATGATGAAGATGACGCCGACCCTCCCACAATCGTCGTTTATGTTCTCGACCCATTTAGTTACGGGCCCTTTAAGAATGATGTCAATCTAAGAAGGTTTGGAACTATTGGTCTATTGCGATGCTTAAATCAAATGACCCAAGCTCTAAGCGAAAACCTTCAAGGAAATATAGTTGTTCAGGTGCCTTTTTTTTTAACATTTATTTACAATATTTCTGTGACTGTTTATTTGTAACCGTTTAGGGTTAATACTACTACTACTAACGACTCACCGCAGCACCAAGCCGCCTGAAGCCAACATAGTTATGCACGCTTCTCCTCCATCTCAATCTATTCAAAGCCTTTCTCTTTACACCCTCCCAGGAAGTTCCCATTTCCATTAAGTCTTTCTTTATGACATCCCACCCCAACTGCGGACGACCTGCTTTCCGTTTAGCCCTAAACGGTTGGCCAAAAAGGACAATCTTTGGTAATCTGTCATCCTTCATCTGCAGAACGTGCCCTAGCCATCTCAACCTTTCTCTCTTTATAGCCCTGCAAAGTGGGATTGAACCACACTTTTAACTGTGAAAAAATAACGTAGCCTTGGCTTTTCTACTTTTAACATCTTCACTGCTCCCACCGTCTTTACTAATAATGCTACCAAGGTAAGTGAAGCTGTTCACCTGATTTATCTTTTCGCTACCCAACGTCACCTTTTCATCTTCACTTATTCCTAGCCTTAGTGACTTAGTCTTCTTAACATTTATTTTGTGAGACTAAATAGCGGTCAGTCAATCCGGTTTTTGTTATTCAGTAATGAAAATTATTGTTCTTATGGTGCAATTACACATCAACATATCTCATTGACATATGCTCTAAAACTAAAGAGGGAACATTGTGTTAAGGCTTTATAAAGAGCTTTTTTTAGAATATGTCAATAGACAGGATTCCATTTGATTGCGTCTTTTACATGGACAAAGATTTAAACTGAATTTATAGATGCAACAAGATCTAAATGGCTTCAACAGCGGATAAACAAAAACATTGAAAGTATTTTGAAGGTCCATATGTTCGACGTCTTTTCAATTTCAATATATGTGGTTGACCTCTGAAACGTAAATTTAAAATAAATTTGAATTGGTAATTTTTTATGTTGATACTGTTCGTTTTGATTCTATATGATTCAAATGTATAGAGAATAAGAACTAAATAAAAAATTCAAAACAAATATTGGTATTATTGAAGCAATTTTTCTGCATTTGTAGCAATATTTATGGCTGGAGAATCAATATATAGTTCATCAATTTATTTTCTATTAGTTTGAAATGCCCATATGCTTGGCATCTTTTTAATTTCGATATATAGTTGATGTTTGCCATCAAACGCAAAGGGAAGTTAAAGGAATTATCCTGGGCCGTGTTTCCCAACATATTCACTCTCACGTAATCCTTATTATAAAGTGTATGAATAAAAAAGGTAGCATAATGTATACCATATTCTTCCCTCATATTTTGAGGTAGCGGTGCCTTATGAGATATTGATGCTACTTTGGCCCCTGGTCTTTTTTCTTCTTTTTTTTCTTTTTTATTTGAAAAGAAAGGTTACAGTAAGGTCTTATTAAACGCGGAGTTTTGTAAATTATAAAGAGGAATTCTGGATTAAGGGATAAACTTTTCTGTATTATTGCATCTCGTGTTGTATGTTTGCTTCTAAAAACGTTATATAGATCAGTTTGTATTAAAACGTAGTGATTTCATTCGTAGTAGATTCAGGAGTTTATGCTACTATTCCCAAATTATACTTTTCAAAAAAAAATTGAATTATGTATTATTTCAGTTGATATCAATGGAATCTGTGCTGTCGATAAAGAACCAAAGTCCTCAGGTTCACAGAGCAGCTGCTTTTCAAGTGTATAGTCAGTGTCGACGTTCTTTAATTCACCAGTGCAATGTTGTCAAGTCCTTAACGGGACTTGGTCCTGCTGCTCAACTTGACGCATTTTTAAAGACTCGAAGTGTAAGTTGGCTTTACTTACTTTTATAGTCGATACAACCTTTACTTTACAAAGATTTACTTGTATAGTGGATATTATATATAACCTAACAAGATTAAGGACCCTGTTTCGACGGGAGGATGAGAGATTTGTGCTGTTCACCTGGGGCCTGGGCTCACGAGAGAGCACGCGATAACTAATTGCTTGCTATTCTCCAAATCATCTAAAAGGGTATAGTTGACTTACATTTATATTAGTTGACTGCAACAGTTTCAATAGAATAGAATATTCAATGATTCTGTTTACTTCAGGGCTTTATTCTATTTACAAAAACTACATTTTATATAAAAAAAAAAGAATACAACTAAACTATTAGGAACAGTTTAGTTGCACTGATTATTTGTACACAATGAAACGTTGCTCATACTACGGTAGATAGTGATTTCTGTCGGTTAGTTTCTCTATTTGTATACTTGTTACAAAGTCTGTGAAGGTCTCGTCCCTGGAGCTTGGCTCAGATCTTGGCAGCTCCGTGGAAACCTATCTTGTTATTGACACCTTCATGTCGACCAAAGTTAGAAATTTTAAGTAGAATGAAGAATTACGTATTCGAGGGATGGATACGAATACCTTTATATCTGGCACTTTAAGAATATCTGGTACTGTGGAGACAGCATTTGGTCCCATTAATCTTTACACTTAGAGCTAAATCTTGGCAGATTTTGGACTTTTCCCTCGGGGTTTACTAATTTAAGGTTGTTTTTGATACTAAATTTATAAACTGTTTCTGATCTGGTCATGAAAGCTCAGCTGTAGCTGTTCCAGTTTTATTTGTTTGTTTTTGTTTTAATGAATAAATTAATCTAGACCAAAGGGCTGGAAGCTCTTTTCAGTCTGTCAAAATCCTTAGAGTTCTTGCGGAGGATACTTAGTCCTTGAGACAGCCCCAATTAAAGGATATATGTCAGACTAAGGTCTGGTCTGTTAGGTGCTCAAAATCAGTGTTAATACTGCTCCCGATTCTTTCAGTCGTAGATTCAAGGAAACATAGATATGTTTCACAGATTCTTTTCAGTCAATCTCCCACTTCTTTTTTCTCTCCAACTTGGTGCTGCGAGGCCACTTAGCACTTAATAAATCCAATGCTTAACTTGCAAAAAAAATCCGAAAGTTAAAAAGAAATAACAGGATATTACATAAACATACGTGTACTTAATACATATATATATATATATATATATATATATATATATATATATATATAGATATATATATATATATATATATATATATATATATATATATATATATATATATATATATATATATATATATATATATATATATATATATATATATAATATATATATATATATATATATATATATATATATATATATATATATATATATATATATATATATATATATATATAAAGCAATTTACTGTTGATATATTTATATCAAGCTATTTTATTAATTTATTCAATGAATAAGCTGTCAGATCAACACACAACGCGGCGGCGCCTTGTTATGTGAAGAAAAAAAGGGGAGAAAGAAACAAACTATAACAACTAAACTGACAGAGACATCAGACAAGGGATCCGAAAATACGAAAAGCAAAAAATGAGATGTAATTAAATCACTGAACAAGCATATAGAACCAGTCGAGTAAATCAACTTTTCTATTGTGTTTTGCTCTCCGTCTAGAAACTGCGATGTCAGGATCAGCTACTTTGGATTTTGCAGTGACTTCGTATTACTGTGCCGCGGAGGCGGATGAAGCAAATATTTCGCAAAACGATTGTCGTGTTTTTTTTTTTTTTTTTTTTTTTTTTTTTTTTTTTTTTTGCCGAACAAGCTTAGCTTCTGTTATGCTCATAATACGGACTGATCTGATTTTCAGTCTCAGGCATTTAATATATATATTTATATATATATATATATATATATATATATATATATATATATTATATATATATATATATATATATATATATATATATTATATATATATATATATTATATATATATATATATATATATATATATATATATATATATATATATATATATATATATATATTATATATATATATATATATATATATATATATATATATATAATATATATATATATATATATATATATATATATATATATATATATATATATATATATATATATATATATATATATATATATATATATATATATATATTATATATATATATATATATATATATATATATATATATATATATATAATATATATTATATATATATATATATATATATATATATATATAATATATATATATATATATATATATATATAATATATATATATATATATATATATATATATATATATATATATATATATATATATATATATATATATATATATATATATATATATATATATATATATATATATATATATAGATGGAAGCGTTCCAAAGAGAAGACCTAAGAGTTTTGGTTGATGATGTATTGAGAAGTTCAGAAATTACCTTTTTATTTATTTTCGATGAGAAGTAAAAACTTTTGTGGAAGTAAAAACTTACTCAAAATTATTGAACTGGTATTAAATCCTTGAGTTCGGCTTCGAGCGATCAATTGATGAACCGTGAAATTTTCGTCTTTATTTTCTTTTTTCCAGAATAGCCCACCTACATCTGCTCAAATTCTAAAATTATAGTGTTTTCTTGTTTTTTGCAGGAGCGTTACAAGATACCCCACCGGTTGTACTGTCCCCCTTATGTCTTGGCCCCTGTATGTGAAAAAGGTTCAGAGAATGAATTTGGAGCTAATAGCCTGATGTCGCTGCCAAAAGATAAATCTCAAACTCTATATGTGTCATACTGTTTGTCACATGATCAAAGGTAATTTCTATCTTTTGCAAAACAATGGTTTCGTTGTTGAATCCATTTGCTCCCCAAAGCAGTCCACGTAGAACAGTAACAGAGACGATAGTCATATTCTCGAATAAACAAGCTAAAATTCGGTTCGCTTTGGTTTATGTCTTTGACTGCGGAGAATGTTGTAACATTCAGTGTGAAATTGTTCTATAAAAAAGTATTATAAGGATAAAATTTTTTAAGAAAAAAAGTTTAGTTGCAGAAGTTTCCTCCTCGTTTTAGGAGGGTAGTGATCTTATTTTTGGAATAATTTTAAAAGGAAATACAAGTGCAAAGTTAATAGCGACTCAAGTTGTTTGGTGCTAAAAGCTTTATAAATGCAAAGTGGAGTCACTCAATTCGCCTTTTGAACAAGTAATATTTTATTTTTATATTATCCTTAGAATTTCAATCTAAAAACCTTATTTTTAGCAGAGGATATTAGAATAACGAGTATTTTATAGTAAAGTATTTTTTTTCAGACCAAGAATCTTGAGTATATTTGGAAATTTCAATTAATTCTGATGGATGCTTACTTTTTGTGCTAAAAAAGAATAACATAACTTGTTGCTGAATCAACCTGACATCTCCTAGCTCTTGAATTATGTTTCGTATGAATTCCGGTCAAGCGCTTACCAGATGAATTCCGGTTCACAGGAAGAGGTGTTCGAACGCTTGCCACCCCCCCCCCCCCCCTCCCTGAAATCTCCACATAACAAAAGGAATTGAGATTGTGTCTCATAATTTTATTTTCCATAAAATTCACCTATTATATGACTGTTTCATTTGACCCCTGTATCCCCTTTTCTGGAATTAACTCCTTTATAGGACCTAGTGTCGTTAGAAATTGTTACCAGGCGTCATAGCCAGCCTCATTATTTGTTGAAAAATCACACTTTTCTTTATAAAATCATAAAGTTATTAGAAATATGGCAGGGGTGATCATGGAAACTTGAGACAGGGCCCCTTTGACAGATAATTGAGTTCTAGTTTCCTCTTGCAAGGTCAAAAGTGATTGAAGGGTAATCTCTGAAACCCCCGTGACATCCAAAATTTTCAGATAGTCATTTTACTGAAAATATTCTAGAGGTTCAATAAATATGCTGACATGGATTACATTAACCAAACTGCTGCAGGGTAGAGGGCCCTAAATTATGAAAAAAAAATAGTTTTTACACTTATGTTTATAGTAGGAAGAGATGGGGCTGGTCGATTTTGGCTGTCTGATTGGCTTGAAACATTCAGATATCCTTCACTTGGCCAAAAAGACGACACATTTTCGCTTGGGGAGTGCTAGGGCCCCAAAAATGGGAAAACACTTGTCGGATCGTTTTGAAACTTATAGTCAGAAGGTCTGGGCCAAGGGACCCTAATGTACAAAAACTAATTGGGGCTGGGGCAATTTTTTTTCGATTGGCTATCGTATACATATAAAGCTCATTATGTATGTATTCCATCTACGTAAACTTTATTGAATTCAATGCTACCCATCCAAAATTCCTAGCATAGGAAATTTTGTATAACCATCGTGAAAGGAAGAAAATATTTTTTTTATTTTTCAAAAGGATTTTCACAGATGGGTAGAAGTCCTTGGGCCGAGGAAGCCCAATTTCAAAAAAGAAAAAAAATCTGGTTCTATAGAAAAAGTGCTGAGAAACTTTTTATTTTTCAAGGAGCTTGAAACTTACGTCCATAATTCTCATGGCCAAGGAAACCCTGATTCACAAAAAAAATTAGTTTGGGCGCCCCCCAAAAAAAATTAGTTTGGGCGCCCCCAAAAAAGGCCAAAAAAATCCCTTTTTTGGTTGTCTTTTCTGATTACTTAAATATTTTCATTTAGCCCAGACCAAAAGAAGATCTTAATGCCCAAAGAATTTTTTGTTTTTTAGCGGCTTGAAAATTATATTCGTAAGATCCTGGGCCAAGTAGATCTAGATGAAGGAAAAAATTGAAATTAACGATTAATTTCAAAAATTGAACCTGAAACGGGAGCCAAAGCCAGAAATTGGCATTGAAAGTGAAACACGGCCTTTTTTTCAATTGACTTGAAACTTACAAGGTATGTAAACAGGGATAAGGAGGCATCAAGGAGGATAAAAATGATCAAAAAAATTTTCGGTTGTTGCGGTTTGTGACACTCAAGCATGACATTTTTTTTTTCTTTTATTTTTTTTTTTTTTTGTCTCCAGATGATCTGTAAATTACTGGTCATGTATCAAATCGCAGCACAAAAAAATCAACCTTGTGCTGGTGCAGACAGCCTTCTAGTTTTTAAAGGATTGTAAAGGGTTGATTTTATTGCTTTTGTCTGTGGTAATTTCTGTTCAACATGACTGTTCATCTTAATCTCTGTTCGTTTTGGGTTTCATCTACAGTAATACCTCTTATTTTTAAGTTTGACTTTATTACTTACTGTAATTTCTTTCCGTTATAGGCTGCAATTATTCGTTTATTGTAATTTCTGTTCACTTTAAGTTTGACTTGTTATATGACTTTATTTCTGCTCGTTTTAGGTTTTAATATCGCTCTTTAATTTTCTTTTTGATTTTTTTTTTATTATTATTATTACTAATATATACTTGAAATATTTAACCATTGTCTACTTATTTTATTGGAAATATTTGGCATTTACAACTTTTGTTTGGTATAATTTTGAATCCTTTCAAGCAAAGTATGGTTTTTCTATTAGGGTTAATGACACGTAGCGATGGTAGTCTTTTTTGGCACTACCCAGCCTATTATAATTCAAAAGTGATAAAAACGCATTTGTTTGTAGGTACCTGCTTGCCACTGCTACAGATGATCGTGGTGAATTAAGAGAATCGTGTACAATATCTATTGAAGTTCCTCGGAGGAGAAAGCGAATATCTGCTCGTCGGCATGCTCTTAATCGCTTAATGGATTTTATTGTTGGAGTTATGTCCCAGGGAGTTTTACCATGGAGACTAGTAATTGGTCGATTAGGAAGAGTTGGCCACGGAGAGCTTAAAGGTTCGCTTTTGCTCTTGTCTCTTCTGATTTCTTCTTCCTATCTCTATCTTTTCTTGTCTTTATTTTCTTTTATACACTGTAAAAGCAATGTACTTCAAAATGAGTGTTTTGAAACCTGCCAGTTTGCCAAAATGTTGTTTTTTTTTCATAGTTTTATAGTGCCTAGTGAACCTGAAAATGCTATTATGCTGAATCTAACCTAAAACACAAATCGTTCAGAAGCCTAATCGTTTGGGTCCAGTTTAAAAAAAAACGATCAGATTTATTGCCAAAAATACTGGATTGACTCTTAACTTGACATGATTAAAGGCGATTTCTCAAAATACGCCTTCTTTTACTGATGGTTAACAAGATATGTCCCCTAATAAAGATGTGATGTATTTTCGTAGGCTAATTGGGCGCATCGGATATTTTCATATTTTTCAGGATAGTGCTAAATTAAAGCTCTTAATTAAATCAGAAGTTAAGCAGGGTTGCGTTCTATCCCCATTTGTGTGGATAATATTGAAAGAACTTTATCTTAAACAGCACAGAAAAGGCAATGGGAGAACAGAGAATCAAACTGGGAAGTAAAACTCCTAGACTTAGATTATGCTGATGATTTAAGCGTCCTAGATGAAAATGTGAGGTTTTGTGAGTTCGGGGTGCAAAAATAGGTTTGAAAATTAATATCAAGAAGAGTAAGTCATTAAGACTAGGACTAAGTGAAGGTGAAAAGGTGATGTTGGGTTACGAGAAAATCGATCAAGTGGGCAGCTTCATTTACCCTAGGTAGTATTATTAGTAAAGACGATTTGTGCAGCGAAGATGTTAAAAGTAGAATAGCGAAGGACCAGGGTGGTTTTTCACAGTTGAAAAAAGTTTTGAAGAATAGGAAAATAAGTCTTCGAACCAAGACTAGAATATTGGAAGCTACAGTGACGACAATGGTCAAGTGTGGCTCTAAGGCGTGGGCGCTCTGAAAAATGGAGGAGGATTTGCTAGAGATGTTTTCCAGAGAAATTGTCTACGGATTTTTTAGGGTACCCGACTGACTGGCCGTATCTGAAATAGTAAGTTGTACGAAAAGTGTGGTTCAATCCCGCTTTCTAGGGCTATAACGTGAGAAAGGTTGAGATAGCTATGACACGTTCTGTAGGTGAAGGATAACAGATTGCCAAAGATTTTTCTTGCCGGCCAAACGAAAAGCAAGTCGCCCCAAATGGGAAGGGAGAATGTCGTAAGGAAAGATTTCGGGGAAATAGGAACTCCCTGGGATGGTGTAAAGAGGGAGGCTTTGGATAGATTGAGATGGAGGAGGAGCGTACGTAGCTGTGTTGGCCTCAGGTAGCTTCATGATGGAATGAATTTTTAGTGGTAGTAAATGTATTCTGGGCACAAAAATCCATTAGAGAATCCTGAGCACAATACCTAATAATTGGAGGAAACTGACAGATACGCTCTTTGGTTTTGTTCATGGCGTTTCTTTTTTTTCTTTTTTTTTCTTTTTGTTTTCTTTTTTTTTTGCAATTAGTATGTTTTTTAGATTGTTTTTCTCGTTTTTTAGGCTGGAGCTCTTTGTTAAGTAAACATGCTTTGCAAAAGATATCACAGCAAATCGGTGATATGTGTGGACAGTGTGGATTGATGTCGCCATTGGAGATGCCAGGCATTATATCAGCATGCCTGATTTCATTGGAACCTGATTCTGCCATACAGGTCTTCGCTGATCAGGTAATTCAGTTGGGTTATTAGAATTCAACTGTGTCAACTGATGTGGTTATTTCAAGTTTTTTAAGGAAAAAAAGTGTTAATTATGTTCTCTTGATTTTTTCGATTGTCAGAAGACGTCAGTGAGGGACAAATCTTTCATTTTTTGTGCAAAGAAAATACTCCCACCCTCTCCCCCCTCCGTTCTTGTTAGTAAAAATCCTGAGCATGGGTTTGCATTATATTCCGCAAATTAGCGGAATGAAATATTCGAAATTATAATGCAGCTAATATTGTCCGTCATAACTCAAAATAATTTTGGCTTCGTTTTTCTTTCGTCTTTTTTACTTATTTTTCTTTTTAAAAACAAATGCCACCATGTGGCATTTGTTTCCTTTTGAATAGTATGGCCGACTTGAATTTTATCTCTTCTGTTCATAATTTTAAAGTATCAGAGACATTAAAATGAAAAATATTTTTTTCAACTGGCTCCATCTTCACTCTGTACATACCTGAAATCCAGGATTATAAGAGATTTTTCTTTTGGTTTATACTAAGACTATTAAGATCGTTTCGGTGCTTAAATTCTCTCCGTTGTTGCCACAATTGAATCATTAAAGAGGCAAGTGGCCCCCTTTGAGGCGTGAATTTTCATGAACAAATGTGCCACCATGTGGCGTGACTTCCTCTGTAAATGGGAAGCTCAATATACAGTTTTTTTTTATGTTGAATAATCGATTGGCTATTTCAAAATTTTCAATCGGTAGTAACTTGGTATTTTTTGTGACAAAATCGTAGCTTAGTTCCGCGAAATGGCGGAGTATGATCTTTTTTGGTAACTAAAAAAGGGCACTACAACTTTAATTGTCATTCAAATCAATTATTTTGTGACCTTCTAAGACCGTTAGATAAAAACAATCACCCCTGAAAAAAAAAACAAATAAACACGCATCTGCGATGTTTCTTCGGGGGAAAAAAAAATGTAAAGTTTCCGCATTTTTGTAGAAAGGAGCTAGAAACCTCTTCAGAAAGATTCTTTGATATACTGAATCCAGAGGTGGGACTTTCACTAAGATCAGTTACCTTTTTGAGGGTACTGTCCCTTTTTTTCAAATATCAGGTAAACTTTTTCAAATATCAGGCAAATTCTCTCCGTTGTAGCCACAATTGAATCATTAAAGAGGCAAGCGGAAGCATTTCTTGTTTTCAAAACATGCCCAACGAAACGTTTGTAACCCTTTGATTATGTAGCAATACAACGATCAATGGTACTACAGCCATTATGTTCCGTTGGGCTATTGAACAAATATATGCTAGTGGGAATGTGTAAAACGTTAAGTAATAAAAGCGGCATTTTAAATCAGAAGAAAGTAAGATTCTCATGATTTGTTAGTAGTCAATTATAGGGATCAATATAATTGACTAGCATAGTTTAATTGGTCATTCTAAAAAGATGCTTTCGTTGGTAAGTCTATTATAACTAATAATTTGAAGTTTTTAATCTTGAATAATTATAATAATATCTATATTAACGCTTAGCTTAGATTTATGACTGTGTTTGGCTTTAGCTACAACAATCAGGAAAATCGCACTTCTAGAGCTCCATGATGACATTGTTTTTTCATTCATCTTCTGCTGATTTTTCACACACGTTCCCGGTTTTCCTATTTTTTTAAGACGTATATGGTTGTGTACGTTGCCACTCAGCCAATTTAAAGGATTGGTTTAATGTAAATGTCCTTGGTATTTGAAGCCAACTTTTTTTGTACGTTTCACGGTGCCACCATCTAACACTAGGGTTCGCGCTATCCCGACAATCATATTTATTTTTAGAAAAATAGAAAGACTAGGATGAGCCTCGAGCATTAGGATAATATTAGAAATAATTCTTAATTCACAGGTGCAGCGTGATGTAGTCGTTTTTGCCAAAAAAGGTTAATGATTGTGGAATAATAAGATTCGTGGCATTTCGTGGTTTCGGAAATTTACTTTTACATATTACAAGAGTGGCGAGATTTTGCTCTCTTTTAAAAAATTAAAAATAGCCTCTATATTAACATGCTTAACAATACAAAAAGATGAACAAAAATATCTTGAAATTAAAAAAAAAAATTTAATTTTGCTGCGAGGAAAAAATGGAAGCTTAGGGCCGTCATGATATTTCATAACTATTCAAAAAACAACTTTTATTTCACGACTGTCCCAGATTTTCATTTTTATTATTGAAAACAATTTCGCGCGTGAAGCATGAGTTTTTTGAATCACCAGACAAACAGATTAATCTTTAGGAGTAATAAGAAACGATATACAGGTCATGGAGTTCGATGGCCTTACATATATCCCGTTTATCTTTGCGTAAGCTCATAGTAAGGTGCCCCAACTACAATTTTGGGTTTTCTATTTAATACTCTTACGCTAAACTTTTATATGTTTAGCAAAAGTGTGTTTGAATTTGAATTAGACCCCGGCGCCGCGCCGATGAGGGAAGACTGGCGGCGGCAGGGCCAAAAAACAGCGTGCCACGCCGCGCCGCCGGTAAGATGTCGGCGGCGCGCCGCCGGCACGATCAATATTGACCGCAAACATTAATGTTTTCATCAGTCTTTCTCAAATCACAGCTTAAATTTACAACAGATTCGAGCCTATTCATGAGTTCAAAAATTCACTAGTCGCTGGCTGGAAACTGGTCTTCTTCGTTATTCATCAAGAGAAGTAGAAATCTGGTAGAAACGAAATGGCTGTGGCGTTTCAGAACCCTTGCATAATACGAGTAGTTGAAGTATCTATTAGCTATGTATTCTTAACATAAATAATTATTCGTCAGTTATCTGGGTAAAAACTTTGAATATAACTTTGAACTTAGAAGCTTAATTTTTTCATAATGCCCTTTGCCTAAATCTGTTTTGTCACCTTTAAAACAGTTGAAATGGGTGACTTTGATATTGATTGTTTTTGTTTTTTTTTTTGCTCTTTTGGATTCCTAAAAAGCCTTCTTGTATTAAAAACTGGTTTTTAATAACAACTTAAAAAAATACATTTTAAAGTTTTTTTTTTGGCTCCTTTATAGAATATATGTCATGTAGGCTAAGGCTGAACTACTGCTTTTTCATTGCTTTTGGCTGCTCTTTTGGATATTATTCATTTTTTCTTTTGGGGATTCATTCCAAATTATAAACTGATAAATACCTAATATCAGTCAAATTATAAACTGCATCTAAAAGGAGTAAATTTATCAAATTGAAAAATACATGATGAACACTTCAAATGAGAACACTTCAATTACAATGAAACAAAAAACACTTAGTGGTTTATTCGGTATGAAGAAAAATAAAGTGCCAGCTATTTTCTTAGGTAAAAAATGAAAAGCTCATCCGTTTTAAATGTCATTACATGAAATAATAAGCAGACTGAAGTAGCTCCAGGAAGATGTTGAGATTTTCATCCTAGTTCGTCACTTTTAATCCAAGCAAAATGTTACGACACTTAGTATCAGTTATTGAGTTTAAGCTTTGATTTCCAAATGCTCACAAAAATAACCAAATTTAAGAAAGTCGCAAAAGTAAGTCACCTGTGGTCAAAATAC
The DNA here is from genome assembly GCA_027921565.1 of Artemia sinica. Taxonomy (NCBI): domain Eukaryota; kingdom Metazoa; phylum Arthropoda; class Branchiopoda; order Anostraca; family Artemiidae; genus Artemia; species Artemia sinica. The sequence goes on along the minus strand of CM051267.1, from coordinate 24,402,295 downwards.
TCAAAGACTCCTCTTTGATCCCCACCCAGGCTCAAAGCTTCTGCTATGGTCATTTCCATGGAAACCTCCAAAGAGTTTCTCTTTAAAATAGCTTTCAAGCGTAGTTAGGGGTATTTAGCCTTTTTTGCTTTTCTTCAAAGCTTTGAAAAAATTGTTATAATATTCCAAATGTTACATTTGTTATATTTGTGCATATTTTTGGTAATCATTTGTGGGGTGATCGACTTTTTAAAACCACTGTAGATGCGTAAGAACGTTGCAACATCTAGTACCCTGAGGTCATAAGACTGTCAAAGACTCCTTCTTGAACCTCCCAAATTGAAAGCTTTTATTATGACCTGGCCTTTTAATGTAACTAGGGCACTGGACCAAGGGCGCCATTGTCACTGAAGCGCAACGTTAGGTGGGGATGTCGATATTGCTTTCGTCACACCAATTCGTTTTAGTGTGAATCTGCCTGGTACTTATGAATGAATGTTTTCAAAGTAAACCCGTTTCATCAATAAGAAAAAAACGGGTTGGACGCATATGTCTCTCTCCCTTTGGACAATAAAACCATGCAAGTACTGTATCAAGTATAACTCACGAAAATCTTGTTAATTTTTGTCAACTTTTCAACTTTTTGGCATCCCTGCTTTCATTAAAAAAAAAACAAGGTACTATCACTTAAATATAATAACTCCCTATCCCCCCCCCCTCTGGATACCATCTTGATAGGATACCGTCTCTGCTTTAAATAAAAAAAGATAATTAACTTATTGGTACCCCTGCTTTCAAAAAAAAAATCGAGGTATTATCATTTAAATATGATTGCTTACTACCACCCCCCCCCCCTCTCTGGATACCACCTTGATAGGATGCCGTCTCTGCTTTAAATTAAAAAAAAATAACTTTTTGGGATCCCTGCTTTTAATAAAAAAAATTCGAGATATTATCATTTAAATGTAATACCTCCCTCCCCCCCCCCCCTGGATACCACCTTGATAGGATACCGTCTCAGCTTTCATTAGAAAAATAATTTACTTAATAATTAACTAGGTCACTATATGGTTCAAACAAACACGCAAAATAACGTTAAACAGCTTAGTGTTCCTTGAGAAAAAATTGAGGGAATGAGTAAAGGGGTACAAAGACAACAACAAAAATGTCGAAATTATCCAGATATACCTCAAGATATTGGAAAACTGAGTCATAGATTCGCCGTGGCATTCCATAAGATCCAAAGAATCTAATTAAAAGGGAGCACACACAAAAGCCAAATTAGCCAGTAGCCTATGAGAAATCGCAAAATACCCAAGACAATGAACAAGTCCTAATGGGGGGCCCTGGGTCTATCAAAATATTTCAATGGTTTCCCAGGGAATTTTATATCATTTTCTTCTGTCTCCACTTTAAAGGAAAAAAATAATTATCTTTTTGGCATCCCTGCTTTCAAAAAAAAATGAGGTATTATCATTTGAAAATGATAGCCTCCTATCCCCCGCCTATAAGCAATAATTTACAATTTATTTATGAATCATATTTTTGTGGTAACTTCCGGTTCGATCTTTAATTCCCTAACCTTGTACATAGCTTAGTCTATAGCTAAATTTTGTCTCAATAGAAGGGTTTTTTTGGGGGGGGGGGGGGAGTAAAAATGTTTCAGAAAGAAGATTGTATTTTCTATCAGGCGTTCAACAATTGAGTATTAAACATTAAGAAAATCTTATCTAAAAACAGCAAAAAAAAAAAATCTGCAAACTTACAATTCAGCTGTAGAAACAATCTGTCGGCTGTCAATTTCAAAATCCAACTGAAAGCTGAAGCTGTATAGTAGTGAATCCGTTCTATAATTCTATTCAACTTGAAAATAAAATTCTTGACTACGAATGATGTAAGAAATAGCGATTGGGAAACTGCATTCGAAATAATTTAAACTCATTTCATAAAGACGATACTTTTTTTTGTCAACATATTAAGAATTGTGTATATTGTAATATTTGCAAATGCATATTGCATCTGTCTGGTTTTTATGCAAAGTAACAAAAGAGACTAAAATTAATGAACAAGAGAGTAGTGACGAATTATGGTATGCAAAGTAATATTTGGCAGGGAAAGTCACTGGTGATAAATCGCTAGGGGTGGCACCGTGATTTTCAGGGATTTGGGGAACCAATTTTTTTTTCGGGGAAATACCCAAAAATTCGGGGATAGTGCAAGCCCTGCTTGATTTCTAATCAGGAAAATCAAAATACTAAACCACACGAGAAGGAAAAGCTCCGACTTTGCGGTTGACGCAATAAAGAATTGCCGCAAAATTAATTTGAAGTCGACCGAACGCCGCCACCTCTGCCGGCAGCGTTACGACACTTCGGCGGCGTTCGATCGGGCCCCTCGTCGGCGGCGTTCGGTCGATCCGCCGGCGCGGCGCTGGGGTCTAGTTTGAATACTAAACAACCTTAGTTAGAAATCAAATGAATATGTATTAATTAAATGATTTTCATTCATGTAGTATCTAGGTGTTAATTTACCTTTTTATGCTGTGGCTGTGAACTAAAGAGACTGAAATGATAACTTTAATTTCTATTTTGGCTATATGTTTGTTTCCTTTGGAGTGTAATATTTCTTTTCGTTATTAGGTGACACCAGATGACAGAGCAAGTAACCAAACAGCCATGGGAAATCTTTCAACTCCAGAAGACAGTAGTACAACTCATATCTTGGTGTTCCCTATGTCTGCTGCCACAAGTGTATGTATTCCATTGTTTCTATAATGCCACCATAGTAGCACAAAATTTTGCACTTGAAATTGCTTTTCTTTTCTTTTCTTTCCTTTTTTTTTCTTATTTCTCATACTTTTCATACATTTCTCGTACATATTTATAATCTTGGTTACTTCATAGGTTTTTTTTTTTTTTTTTTTTTTTTTTTTTTTTTTTTTTTTTTTTTTTTTTTTTTTTTTTTTTTTTTTTTCTTGAAGATAGAAAAGTGCGAAAAGAACAGGTATTATCCTGTATGTGAAGGGCTGTCATCCCGCTCATTACGCTAAGTTCTAATCACCAACTGGCTGTCTTGCACTGTAATGATTTCAGTCAATCCCTTGTTAAACTTAGCGTAAAAAGGGGTTGAAAGGGAAATACTCCCCTTCATATCGAGGATAATTCTTGTTTTCGTTGTTTTAATATTGCTCTTGACTTTCATTTGAAAGACTTGCTTTTTATGTTTGAATTCTTAATTCCTTTCTCTGTTTCCTAATTTCAGCTGAAAAGATCTTTTAGAGGTTAAGCAGTGGAAAATCTTTCATTAATTTTTTTCTTAAAGAAAAAAATCTATCTCCCATTTTTATGTGGAAATTACACTAATTTTCCGCTGATAGTATCTGCTAATGAGTATCTTTAAACTTGACCACACATTTTAGTTTTTTTGTCATCAGGGAAGCAGATTTTTTTACGTATATATTGCTGTCAAAATTCCTTCTTTAGTGTCGGTTATTCTTGTCACTGTTCAGTTTTTGTTGAATTTCAGATGATATATTTGTTCTTTTCATGACCTCATAAATGATTATAGCCAGTGCTGTTTACACTGGATTTAAATGGAGTTTTCATTCCTGGTGTACACAAATGGCAAAAATTTACCCTCTGATCACTTGTAACTCGTAAAACAGCACTAGAGCTCGGAATTGCCGTTCAAATGAGTCTTCTCTGGGATTTCTACGACTAGTGATTTGATTCGGTCACCTGATGAAAAAGAACGAACTTGCAACCATTACACAAAAAAAAACATACATTTTTTCAGCTTCGGAGTTAGGACTTGTAACTTGTGATTATTCATCATTATTATATATTATGTATATTGTTTGTGTTCTTGACCAGTCGGAATGTGATGGTGCAATTTTCATCAAGATTTAATTGTTCTTTGGGTGTTTTTATCTCCCCTTTTCCCGATGCTGTGCAAATTTACTTATGCTAACAACTTTTGGTGGGTACTACTAAATTCAATGAACCTTAGATGTTTTGGATCATCTTAAAATAAAGATTATTTTTTATGAATTTATTGTTTCTAAGTTTCTATTTTTATTAGAGTTTCGGTTACTATTGCCACGGTCGGTCATACCACAAGTTGTTTGGTTTAATATAAATCTGTGTATTTTTATTTGTATGTCTGTGTTTTTCCTACAGCTACCTCAGCAGTTCATGCCAGGTGGAAACGACATGAACCCGGATTTAGAAGAAGACATTGGATTATTTGGGAATCTGGAAGATGAGATTGGTGGTGACATGCTTGGCAACGATTTTGGTGACATGGGCGATATGGGTGATCTTTTTTCATCCTGGCCAGATGTTGACGGTGAAATGGCCCCTGGATCACCATCCAACGGTGTTGGTCAAGGGCAGATGCAAGCTCAACATCAACAAAATGAATTCGGAGGATATATGAATGATCCGAATTGTGTTTCTCATATGGGTGGCACAGGAAGGGTGAGTCTGATTTTTTTTTTTTTTTTTTTTTTTTTTTTTTTTTTTTTTTTTTTTTTTTTTTTTTTTTTTTTTTTTTTTTTTAACACCGTATAGTTAGGGTATAAAAACGGATCACATTTTCACAAAAATTGGAAAAATATTTTGAGATAGTACTTTTGTTGGGAGTTCGTATTGGATGAAAAAATTAGTATCTGGAATTGGTGTCTTTAGTTAAGTGCAAATGATAAAAGCAATAATTAAGAAATTTTTCCTTTTTCTTGGTTATTAATCTATTCTTTTTAAACGAGCAACTGTGTATTTATGTATAAATTTTTTCATGAAAATGGCACCATATTTTTCTTTAAATTGGCACCCTGGGATTTTCTGGCCTGAGAAAAAAATGATCTAGATGAGTTACGAGCTTGAGGAAATTCGTTTAGAGCCTTAATTTTAGAGAAAAATTCATGTGAGTGACGTCACATTTATATACGTCTCAAGAGCAAAATTACACAAGATGACAAATGACTCTGAACAGCTAAAGAAAAGGGCATGGAACCGGTAACAGCAAAAATCACATTGAATTGCAAAGGAAAACGTTGCACAGCGAAATCTGCTGTTGAAGACGAAGCAAAATTACAATGGAATGAAGGAACGTGCTATTTTAGCGTACGTAAGTCTGTGAAGGATAAACAGGAAGGAGGAATTGAATTCACCCCAGAATTACTTAATTCAATTGAAATTGCTGATTTTTACCCTACAATGAAAAAGTGTTATTTTGGCTTCTGCAAAGATACGCAGGAAGGAGAAAATGGATTCATGTATGAATTTCTTAACCACCCTGGAATGGAATGAAGTGATTTTGGCGTATGTGATGGATAAACAGAAAAGAGGAATTGAATTCATGCCAGACAAAAAGTCATGTTGGTGACGTCACATTTATATACATTCAAAGAGCAAAATTACATAATTTATTCCCCATGGTTGTTCGTATCGTTTTTAGTATGTATGACGCATGCACCATTACAAAAGATGACAAATGAATCCAAAGAGCCAAAGAAAAGGGCACGGAACAAGAAACAGCAAAAATCACATTGAATTGCAAATTAAAATGTGACGTAAATTAATACGATAATTATGCTATTGTGTAATTTAGATAATAATTTCATAAATGACAATGGTATAAGAAACGTGTTTTAGTGTCTGTAAAGGATAAACCGGAAGGAAGAATTGAATTCACACCAGAATTTCTTAGTTGAACCGAAACTGCTGTTGAAATTGCTGAGTTGAACAACACAATTAAAGCAAAATTATCACGATTGGGGGGCGGGGAGCTTGGAAAAAAGCTTATTTTTGTATCTATGACGTCATGCAAAATTACACGTGATTTTGAATGAATCCGAGGAGCTAAAGCAAAAGGCTTGGAAGAATGTCTGAGGTAGTGATACATGAAAATGAAGCGCAACGAGATTTGCGGCTAGAAGACATGCGACAACAAACATCAGAACGAATCCCAAATGAAAATAATAGACAAAGAAATCTTTGGTTAGAAAAAAAGCGACAGGGATGATCTCATCGAATCGTGAACAAAATCTACAGTTAGAAGCGAAACAATAGTGAGCATCAGAACTAGTCCCAGGAGAAAACAAATCCTATAAAGTGGATGATTCTTTGACGCATTAACAGGTAGAAGGAGGTGAATTCACACCAGAATTTCTAAATTTAATTGAAATTGCTGATTTGAGACCTCATGGCTTAAAACTGAAGAATAATGCGATATATGCTAATATGTAAATAAAGAATCAAATATATACAAGCCTTCTGTGTGCCGAGTGTGAGGGCCTGAGTGAAGCTGGGTTTCCTGGTCTTTTTTTTATTGAGGATGAAATTTGTCTTTTTTTTCTTTTTCCCTTTTTCCCTTTTTTTCTTTTTTTTTTCTTTTTCCTTTTTTTCTTTTTTTTTTTTCTTTTTTTAGTTAAGTATCTCAGGAAACTTGAAACTTGTCAGTGAAGCTTTTTAGTTAAAAAGTTAGTGTGCGGTGTTAGGTTTTTTGCTTCAAAATACATTCTATGGTAAATGAATAAACCTCTGTGACTTTTAAATTCCTGCTCATTGAATTTTAGATTATATTCGGCCTAGGATGCTAGGCAATTGCTATTGTAATTTGACAGAACATTAACTGCAAAAAAATTAAAACTTTTCTTTTTCCTTTTTTTGACTAATTCGTTTTATAAATGTTACGCTTTTACCTTTCGTAAATCTTATTCCCATCGATAAATCTTATATTTACTTCTCGTAATGAGATTAACTTAACACGCACTGCATCGTACATAGACAATGTACGATAGAGTTGATGATAACATGCATAAACTAGAAACTTAGAACCTTACGTCCGAAAAAAAAATATTACTTTTATATTTTATCTGTTTTTATAGTAAAATATTGCTCATGGGGAATGCTCACCCCTTTCAATTTTCTACGGGTACGAAAATGAATGTAGAAATAAAAGGGAGCTATCGCCCTATCAGTACCAATTTTGCATTCTCGCTGCAAGTTTTTTTGTTTTGTTTTGTTTTTTCAAGGAAAAGGATTTTACTTTTCCTATTTTGCGTTTTTTTTTTTTTTTTTTTTTTTTTTTTTTTTTTTTTTGTGCCTTGTTGAGAGCTCCCCAAAGTTGAATGGCTGTATTTAATCTCTTACTTTCTGTTATAATTGTGCAAATAAACAATTAAGTGATCGATAGCAAGTATGGCTACTTTCTGGTAATAGGCCTAGTTAAGTGCAAATAACGAAAGCAATGATGAGTATTAAGTCAACTTAATGTGGGAAAAATCGCGAAAGTTCTTTTTCCTTCTTTTTATTGTTTTTTTATGGGGAATAAACGTTCCCCTTTTTTTAGCATCTCATTAAACTCAAAAATATATACGGATTTGAATTTGACTCGTGAATCTGCTGAAAGATATTAAGTTTAATATGTATTGGGATGATGGCACTTAGGAAAATATAACAAATTTACTTGGTCTTGTACAATTATACACTTTTTTGTTGTTTTTTTTAAGCTTATAGTCATAAACGTCTTGACTAAGCGTCATAACAGGTTGTTCATGAAACAATGAATTTGTATGTTTTTTAGCCAATGGGAGAAATGGAGGAAGTGGGACTTGTCCTTCAACAGCCACTGGCCCTTGGATATTACGTTTCTACGGCGGGAACAGGGACGATGCCCGACTGGTTTTGGTCTTCATGTCCACATCTTCACGGAAACAATCCCGTATTTTTAAAAGCTTCGTTGCACCTTCACAGCTCGTCGGTGCATCAAAACTCGGACGACAATCCGATTAGTCAAAGTGCAAATCCAAATGTGAAATGTCATCCCTTGGACTCTAAATATACAACAGATGTGTTGCGTTTTGTTTTGGAGGGTTATAACGCTCTCTCGTGGCTAGCTGTTGATGCAAGTGGGAAAGACCGAAGATCTTGTTTACCTGTACATATTCAATTGTTAGTGCAGCTTTACCATGCCTTTTCAAATTTGATCTGATTGTCTATGCCGTTTTCGGCAAAAATAAGTGCTGAAGAATTTTATTCGGAGTAATTTGGCGCGCATGGGAAGTTCATAGTTTATAGGTTTTTTACGGAAATGACATTTGGTAAGAAAAGTACAATCTTATGACGGATTTTTTTTATTTTTATATAAATAGCTTCTTTTTGCTGACTCAGGGTCTTCTCTCTCTCTCTCTCTCTCTCTCTCTCTCTCTGTCTGTCTCTCTCTCTGTCTCTCTCTCTCTCTCTCTCTCTCTCTCTCTCTCTCTCTCTCTCTCTCTCTCTCTCTCTCTCTCTCTCTCTCTCTCTCTCTCTCTCTCTCTCTCTCTCTCTCTCTCTCTCTCTCTCTCTCTCTCTCTCTCTCTCCTCTCTCTCTCTCTCTCTCTCTCTCTCTCTCTCTCTCTCTCTCTCTCTCTCTCTCTCTCTCTCTCTCTCTCTCTCTCTCTCTCTCTCTCTCTCTCTCCCTCTCTCTCTCTCTCTCTCTCTCTCTCTCTCTCTCTCTCTCCCTCTCTCTCTCTCCCTCTCTCTCTCTCTCTCTCTCTCTCTCTCTCTCTCTCTCTCTCTCTCTCTCCCTCTCTCTCTCTCTCTCTCTCTCTCTCTCTCTCTCTCTCTCTCTCTCTCTCTCTCTCTCTCTCTCTCTCTCTCTCTCTCTCTCTGTCTGATTATTATTATTATTATTATCTGTCAAAAATAAATTATGTTATTATCATGGAAACCGAGATTTGTTTTGCTTTATTCTTTTCATTATGCTATAAAGCATGTTTTAAATTTTTGGATTTTTTTTAGATTTTTAATTATTATTATTATTTTTGTAACGAGATGTACTCGTTTTTTTCCATTTGTTTTAGTGTGTTTTGCTTAATAATTCCTGTTATTTATTTTCTTGCATTCCCTTAGTTCTTTTCGAAATCTATTCTGTTTCACTGAGTATTAGTAATTTTGTTCTGCTTTGTTATCTTACATTTTAGTTCGAACAACCGAATTACTATGATCAACTAAAATGTTTGTTTAGGATATGACAAATGAGTTTTTTAAGGTCCCAACGTTTAGCAATTCTGTACTTGCATGTGTAAAGGTGTTCATTTTACTTTAGCGAGAAATGAGAATTAGTCTTAATCCGTTTGTGGCATTTAGGGAGGAGGTGCATTTAGCTCATAAGAAGAGGAGGCGGAGCGTGGTTGGGATAAAAACGAAAATGCTTCAAAAGCACCTCGAGCTCAAAAACTACCTGATCGAATTTTATATGCTCTTTTCACCACAAGAAAGTCTCATCAGTGAGCTATATGCTGGAACTTTTATTAGATAGCTTTCTTCTTCACATCTTGGAAGAAAAAAATCATATATTCTTATAAAGTGTCACCAGCTTTTTTTGTTCTTTTAATCTGAACGAAAATCGGACTGAACACCTTCATGTATAATGGTATGGATTTTTCAAGCGTAGATCAGGCATTAAATATTATATACAGTGTTGTGAGGGATTGTGTGTTTAAAATGAAAATTAAGCAAACAGATGAAAAATATATGTTAATATTAGTACCCTTTCCCTATTGTGTTCAAGGAGTTGAAAATACCTGTATCAAAGTATAAATTAACGACTCACCACTAGAATCTACACAGATGTGAAGTTGACTATATATTTGCTGTGTATATTTTGTAATTAGATTCTATTGAAACATGAAATTTGTCTAATCATTGGTTGTGGAGTTCTTCTGTTACACATTTTGCCCTTCCATAATATATGTTATTTTTTGGCAAGAATCACATAGTGTATTACTCAATTTTTGTTTCTCTTTTTTTATCTATATAAGAAGTACAGACTTGTTAACTATTTATATACGTATTATAAAATTGTATATAGTTATTGTTGGATGCAAAATTTACTATAAAATAAACAAAGTATTTGAAAAGTAGTTGTTGGTTTTAAGGTGTTGGATTTAAGTGTTCTCATAGCTAAAGTATCCATGCCAAGGTCCAAGGTCTTTTAGCAACTGTTATTTCATAAGTCAAAGCTGCAGAACAATACTTGTAACTACTTTGTCTTGTATAAAAACTAATAGAATATGGAATGGATATATTTTAACTGCTTTTTACGGATCTCAGTATCCAAAGAGTTCCTGTTTTGATTATCTTTGTGGTAGTCCTGAGCGATTTTCTGTGGTTATGGGTCGTCTGTAAAACGGTCGGTTTACGAATGTGAAGACAGTCTAAACACAAAATAACTAATAAAACATTCATGCTTAAATGGCGCAGATGGCAACAATATATTCTTCTTTCATAGAGGTTGAATCGGGCACAGACACCCCAAACCGCAACTGACTGTTGACTAGGTTTCGTCTAAATCCACTAGCCCACCTAGCAACTAGACTGATGACAATAAATCTTTTAAAACTGGGTAGGTATCTGTCATCTTCGAATGGTAGATGTGCTGATGAGAAGAATTCCCGGACTTCCATTGCTCCTCTCTTACAGAGGTCAAATTCGTACTGGACCCCAAATAGGCATATCCGTGGCATCCAGTGGTACGTCTGACAAGACCCGACAACCCCTTTTTGTTAGGTATGCTGATAATTTAAATTTAGCTACCTGTCTCTCCAACAAACGTTAGATGGTCCTGGACCCTGAAAGACCAGCAAGGACACTAGCTGTTATCTCTTGTCAAATTTTCTTGATTTTCAGCTTAGTCTTCCAGTAGATGTTCTTACGAAAAGAATTTCAAGATCCCATGCGTATATAGATACAATCCATTGCAGCACGAAGCCGCCTGAGGTCAAAACAGTTGAAAAGTTAATAATTTATTCCAGGTACAACTAAGGAACTAATCCTTACTCCCCGCCAAGTTTGTTTTAGGTCCAATAGTCTCTTCCGGAGGATGTTCTGATGGCTAGAACTTAGGATCCTTCTCCTACAGAACTCGGATTGGGATTTGACCCGAAAAAGACGCAACCTAGCAATTAGATATTAGTTTTCATCTGATTTTGCTGAAATCTGACAGCTTTTTTGGTTGTTGTCCGGTAGTTTGGTTGAGATCTGACAGCTTTTCCTGGTAGATATGCTTATGACAAGAATTTAGGGAGAGCTCTTCCTTTTGCCTCTGAGTTTGAAAGGAGTCTGAATACCCAAAAAGCTCAATTAGAACGCTTGCTCTTGTTTCTCACTTAGTTTGGTTGATACCGGACAATCCCTTGGGAAGAAGCTCTAAGGAAAAATATATACCCCTCGCGTCTCCCTCAAAGGTCAAATCAGGTGCTGATCTCCAAAGGACATCGGGACCCCATCCGCATACAGAGGTTAAATCCGTTCTGACCTTAAAAAAGGAAGAGAAAATTAGCTCTTACGTTCCGCAGTGTAATGTTGAAATCTGAAAATTCCTCAGGTTGACGTCCTGGTTGCAGGGAGCTATGCCCCCTTCCTGTCAGAGGTAGGATCAGCTCTACTACTACCTACTAAGAATTCATTGCTGCACGAAGCCACCTGAGGCCAAAACAGTTGAACACGCTCTTCCACTCTAAGCTGCTCAAAGCTTCATTCTTTACTCCCTCCCGCGAAGTTGCAATTTCCTGTAAATCTTTTCTCGTAAACTCTTCCTCCCTTAGTCACTGACGACCTGCTTTTGGTTTTGTCCCGGACAGAGAGCCAAAAAACACGACTTTTGGTGATCTATCATTGTTCGTTCGATAAACACAGCCCAGTCCTCTTAACCTATCGTTCGAGTGCAGATCAATTCTGGACCCTTAAACATCACATGTAGGACAATAGCTCTTATTTGCCGGCGAATTTGATTGAGATCCAAGGACTTATTCTGTTAGATTCTTGATGACAAGAAGCTAGGCCCCTCCTTTCCCCATTGAAGTTGGGTCAGACATGGAATCCTAGAAGGTACAACTTAGGCACTCATCTCTACACGTCACCGAGTTTTGATTGAGATCCGACACCCTCTTTCGAAGGATTGTCTAATGGTAAGAATTTTAAAATCCTTCCCCTACAGAGGTCAGATCGGATTTTGACCCGAAAAGGCATAATGTATCAATTATCTATTAGTTTCTACCCGGTCTTGTCGAAACCTTGCGTAGCTTTTTTGGTAGTTGTCCTTACTGCTGTACTTTGCATCTGGATTATAAAAACTTATGCAGTGAATTTTTACTTCTTACCAAGTTTGTTTGAGATCCGACAACTTTCCTCGATAGATGTGCTGATGATAAGAAATTAGTGATCGCTCTTTCGCTTCGCTGAGGTTGAAACTGAATCTGAATGCCCAAAAAGCTCGATTGGAACACTTGCTCTTGTTTCTCACTTAGTTGGTTTGAGACCGGGCAATCCTCTAAGTTAGATGTTCTAAAGAAAAATATGTACCCCCTCAAGGGTCAAATCAGACACTGATCTCCAACTTGCCCAGTAGCTATTGCATGCGGTTGAAATCAAAGAATTATTTCTGGCAGATGAACCATTGACAAGAATCCAGGTAACCATTCCACGAAGGTTGATTTTGTCTTGACATCCAAAAGGTACCACTAGCTCTTTTTTTTAATTTGGCTCTTCTTGTGAATGTGCTTATGAAAAGACTAGAAAATCCTCCCCTCCCCCATTTATCTATGGGTTGGATCGTAGCTGGACTTGTTAAGTCTAGCTATAAGTTCAAGCTTTAAAGGTATTAAAAATTTCACAAAAGTTTATTAAAAAAAAAAAAGCATTGATTCGGGATCTCGAGATCTGCTTTTCCAGAATTATTTCGTTGAAATCCAGAAGAGAAAGAGATGCAGAACTTCGATATCAATGTTTCAAATAGAAAATTCGTTATCCGACCCAAGCTCCTGACAGCCCACTATCATGTAAAAATCATCATACCTAATTCGCTTCTAGGCCTATTTCTTGATTTTTTTTTTTTTTCCCTTAGCTGCTATTTAGCAGCTATAGTTGAATTGGTTGCCACTTTGACCTTGATCTTACTACAAACGCTTGACTATAGCCTGTCTCTGTTGTAACCGGACTACCTCACAGTGTTTATAATTCTTGCTGAGACTTAACATTAATGAATTAACCATGTCAAAAATGATTAGGTCTGCTACCTCCTTGTCAGATCTACGAACCCCGTTTTATATGATATAAATTCTTATGAATTTTTTCTACAAGGTGGTGTAAAAATGATTTGTGTTGTAATTCGTTTTTGGTCCAACCCTCAATCGAGTGTGCCAAATGCTTGACTTGGACTGATTTGCAAGTCTTCCATATTTTAAGCTAGCAAAAAGGCGGTTCCGCCGACTTTTGTTGCCTTTCACTGCTCGCACGGACCTTTGTCCCGTGCACGCTTGACAGCATGATGTCGCATTTTGTGTTTTTGGTTTGTTTCCTTTTGTTTTGTTTTTTATAGCGTTCGCTACCGTCGGCAACTCGGATTTTTTATCTCGAGCAAGTTTTACTGACATCACATTTCCTTCGCTCAAGTAATGTTGGGGCCATGGGCCTCCACATACCTGTTATCGTGACGCCAGATTTTCCGATTTCGTTTTACAGTTTGTTTTCTTTTGCATTTTTACAGAATTTGCGCCTTCTCATGGCTGAATTATCCCGCGTAAGTTTTTATGTTTCTACCTTTGTTAGTTGGATTATTTTTAAGTGCACATGAAGATGTACACATAAAAACAGTCGCAAATACTGGATTTTATACATAAAAAAGCTAGTTTAAAAAATCTGCAGTGTACAATGTTCTTTAAGGACTGAATAAAAAGAACTTGTCACCTGTCCCTAAGATGCCGAATCACAGTAACCCTGTTTCCAAAAAAATATCTTAAAAGTTCGAAATATAGCAGTTATTATGCAATCTCATAGACAAGACGTCAAAGTTCATGAAAATTAAAATCTCATGCACAAGAAATAATATGTTTATTATCATTTCCAGCGAAATATACATGCAAGTACCAAAAAAGCTGAATAGACTTAAAAGCGACCATTGATTACTAACTAATGACAAAGTTAGGCTCTTCTGATAAAACAGATAATGAGTTTATTTATCCAAAAGGTCCGATAAATTTGAATGTGGGGATAACATGACCTCCACAGCCAGTCGGGCAAGAGTCATAAATTATGCAAATTGCCAACTATTTACCGATCAAATTTATGGCGGAAAAGGGGGGCATGTTTTATCATGCGTTTCTAGTTGCTAAAAACTTTCAGGGATCGTTTTCTGTGTCATCATACACAAGACTAAACAGGTAAAAAGAAAACTAGCTAATTCACTCGAATAATGTAACAGGATCATAAAATTATGAATTGTGTCTTTTCTTCAATAATTCGGGTTTTTCTTTATATTAATCATTAGATATGGAGGGGGGGGGGGTATTTGAAACTCGTGTTTGGACATTACATGGAATTTTTGTTCAAACTTCTAATATTTTTCAAGGATAAGATCATATAGCAATTACAGAATATGGGAAATCAAACCATTTTTATTAGAGTTGACACAGGTATTGTTTGTTTTATTTGTTATTAATACAAAGGGCGTAAATAAATATGAAGTAATTGTTGATTGACAAGTTAGATAAGAAGTAACTTCGCAATTAAGTAAAAAAAAATATGCAGAAAAGGATAACACGAAAAAAATTGTGGGTACTAGTTACTTTTAGGTTTTAATATTTTGGTCGTGGGTGTCTCTTCTGCAAAGATTCGGAGAGTACAGCAACTGTAAAATGTATAATAGCAACATATTGAAAACAAATTACTAATGACATATTTCAGCTTCTAAAATACAGCACTCTAAGCCTTATTTTTTCATGGGGTAAGCCTACATCCGTGGTTGCAAAGACAGATTTTAATCAAGTTTGTCAGCGAAAAAGTATTTATCACACCTATGTGCCAAGAAAATCTGAAATAGTGTCCAATATACATGGTTCTTGAAGAATTTCTCATATCAGCTCAGATTTTCTCTAAACTTTGTATATAATTAGAAAAGTTAGAAAAATGTAATTTTTCTAACTTCTCTAAATTCTAACTTATGTTTCATTCCGAGGTTCATGGACTTTCGAAGAAAAAGGTTTTAAACAACTAGTACACTGAAAGGAAAAATGATTTTGCTCTTGAAGGTTGGAAAGACATAATTTTCTCTTTGTGACAAGATTTGGAGGCTTAAATTTTCTATTTCATCCAACTCATTTGTATTCAGAAGAATGCTGCATTTGATTGGCAAAAACAGAAATGAAAACAACTTACTGATCAGAGAAAAAGGAAATTTCATCTTTTGCAAATATCTAATATGTAGTTAAATAAGTTTTGGTTTTTGTCGTATCTTCGTAGCTTCCAATCAATTGAAAAGAGCAATAGCGCCGGCTAAGTAAAGAGCTACATTACTTACCGCCGTTCTTGGGACAAGGGCAGTAAGTTATACAATTTGCCCATTTTTTACCTATAGGACCTGTTACTGGGCAAGGAGGCTTCTTTGATCACAGGTTTCCAAAAAGGGCATTAAGGAGAAGCCTTAATGAACTGTAGAGAGGAATGTTGAACTAAATCAAAACACTTTGTGCATGCAGGTATCAGCAATGTCTCATGAATGGATTAGGCTATTAAGTTGAAATTTTCAGGGCATGTTGAGGGGATTTTGAACTGACCAAAAGTAAATATGTGCATACTGCTACTAGAAATACTGCTAAAGCTAAGAGTATTAAGATGAAACCCTCAGGAAATGCTTAGGAGAGTTTTGAACTAAAATAAAACACACTATGTACATATAGGTTATCAAAAGAGTGTAATCAGCCAAATTTCAGGAAGGGCTTAGAGGCATATTCAAACTTTCAGAGCATATTCAGGGGGATGTTGAACTAACCATAAGAAACTATGTGTATACTACTACTAGTACCTTTAATGCTGCTACTGCTACTACTACTACTAAGGCTAAGGGCACTAAGGTAAATCTTTCAGGGAGTATAGAGGGGGTGTAATCAAAAACGCACTATGTGTCTACAGGATGTCAAAAGGGTGTATCAGCAATATCTCAGGAACGGCATAGGTTTTTAAGTGAAAGCTTTCAGGGCATGTTAAGGGGGATATTAATATAACCAAAATGTACTAATGTTAAAGTTAAGGATATTAAGGTGAAACTTTAAGGGATGACTTATAGAAATGTTGAATTGAATCAAAACACACTATGGGTATGCAGGTTAACAAAAGGGCATATCAGCAATATCCCAGGAACAGCGTTGCGTATTAAGTTGAAACTTTTAGTGTATGCTGGGGGAATGTTGAAATAACCAAAAGGAACTATATGCGTACTTTTGCTACTACTACTGCTATTAGTAATACCCCTGAAGAATAACCAGACGACAGTGGGTTGAGTATAAAAGGTTGGAGCTGTTTCAATGGTTGTAAGATGGTTTGGGGTCTGCTCTGTCTTAAGCTCCTTCCTGTGTTCTTGTCACAGAAAGGGAAATCCTGCTTTCAATGCCTAATAATAGTGTCAGGGTGGACCTTTAAATATTTTCCTTAATCAGACTCATGACTGTAAATCAGAAGAGTTGAATGACCTTTGAGGAATGAAGCTCTCGAGGAAATTATAGTCTAGTAAACAACAAAACACTGCTCTTAAGCCTGATGGTGGGATAATTCTTCTGGGTCTTATTTGTGTTAGTGGTCTTTTTTGGGCTGAAAAAAGCTCTTCTTAGCCAAGTTATCTATTGTGGGCTGCCTTCTCATTGTAGTATAATATTTGTAGCCATTAATACATAATGAGTCGGAGGTATTACGTTTGAGAATGCATGCGCAGGAAGTCGAATTTTGATGATAGAAGAGCATTACCATGTGTAGAAAACCATGTTGCGGTCAAGATGGGCCCAGAGTTGTAAAAAGTTGCCATACAACAAGAGGTTCCAAGGACTTCTTTGTTGTCTGGTTTAAATCCGGCTTAAGTGCTTTGTGTAGACTTAATAATATATATTAGTTTCTATCATGCACTGAGAGGCCCTCTGCTTTTCCTGAGGCCATGTAAGTTTCAATATTTTAGTTAATATGAAAATTACAACTTGGAACATTGTAACGTTAAAAAACATATACTATACTGATATTTTGACTGATGAATTCAGACAAGTTGAACTGGAATTGTTAGAAGTTCAATAAAATCATATGCAAGGACTGGGAAACAAGAAATTAGGTGATATAGAATTTATTTACTCAGGCAGGAATTATGGGGTGCATAGGCAGGGAGTAGGGCTCTTGATGAATAAAGAACGTTTTCAAGTCTTGCTTAGGTGGGGAAGGTATTAATAATAGAATGCTAGTTGCTCAGTTTACGGCTAAAAAGTACAGGGTATTCGCCATAGTAATATATCTCCCTGTAAAACCGACTGATGGAGCTAGTACTGACTGGTATGAATTTTACTTGCATCAACAGGAACAAAAAGACAGGAGACCAAGTAGAAATAAGCTATTTTTATAAAGGGATTTTAATGCGAAGGTTGGTAGAAATGGATGGCCTCCTAGCCTAGGTAAATTTGATGCAGGAAAAGAAAACAGCAACGTTTATAAGCTTGCCTGGTGGTAAAACGGGAACCTTATTGGTCATGTTATTGTAAACAGAAGACTGAGAGGATCGATACAAGATACCAGAGTATATAGGGGTACTGTTATTGATGTTAAAAGTAAAGATCACCATCTAGTTGTCTTTAGTGTTAATCTAAAACAGAAATTTAGGAAAGGTAACTACCTTCCGGGAAGTCATAACGTTGGTAGACTCCAGGACGAGAATTTGAGCGATACGTTCCAGGAACAGTTCAATATTAAACTGCAGAGTGTGAAACTTGACAATGTAAAACATAAATGGGATAATTTTAGGAAAACAGTTCGTGAAGTAGCAGACGGTGTCCTGGGGAGGACAGCTAGAAATACTGACACTAAGTTTGGCAGAAAAGAGGAAGGGTTTGTACAAGAAATATTCGACTGATAGAACTTGTGATAATAAGAGGCATTAAAATAGGAATTAAGGAGATGTGAAGTGGAGGCCATGGATAAAATTGCCAAATATGTGAAAGATGTAGCCAGACGGCATAATAATAAAATATTTTTCGGGTATGTTAAAAAAATCGAGAGGAAATATTCAATCTTGACTTATCCCAGATAAAGATAGGTAAAGGGTCTAAATTATTTAAAGAGAGATGGACAGAGAATTTAGAGAATGTGCTTAACCGTGTAAAAGCTGCAGGACATGATATAGAGAAGTTTGAAAAACATTATCACAATTTGGAAATGAAGGAAGTGGAAGGTCTGTTGAGAACTAGCACTAAAGGGATAAAAATAAAAAGGATCAGGTACTGATAGTGTGGTAAATGAGTTTTTAAAACATGGTGGTTGTGAAGTTAGAAACAAATTACTGAAGATCATAATAATGAAACGTGTAAAGATTTAGGCGCGCTTAGATCGATAGTTGAAAAGTGCCTTAGTCATCAGAACCCTTCAGTCCTTAGTTTTATAGATTATGAACAAGCTTTTGATTCAGCCGATAGAAGAACTTTAGCGAAGGTCCTATCTTTCTATGATATACCAGATAAACACATTAAGTTAGATAACATTCCAGCGGTTAAGTTAGGAAATGAAGTTGGTAGCTGGATTCGTACCGAATCAGAGCTAAGCATGATCCATATATATGAAATGTTTTAGACTGGGAATAATGCTTGGTAATGTACCATTGAAGTTATATTTGTAGTGATAGAAAAGATTTGCTCGTGGCGATAGAGATTTCTCCTATAGCGCCACTTATGGCGCTGGAGATTGTGTCAACTAGGCTAGCGCCGCTCTCAATTAATGAGAGAAAATTGAATATGTAGACATACAAATGTGGCTTCTTCTTTCTTGAGCTATCTGGAGATCAGATTCCTTTGGGAGCATTTACCATGGAGACTGGCGAACTAGTTACCCATTATCGGACTAGACTCAGACATATAAGAGAAACAAACACATATAAAAAGGGACAATAGATTTATTGAACTTACATACTTAGTTGTACAGCAACGGGTCACTTCTATGATAATAACGGTAGCCAAAATAATTTCGTACTAATCGTTTCAGAGCTGGATAGAGATTCAAATTAAAAAGGCACATTTACCCCACTCCCAAACGCAGTTCTTTCGTCCTGCGCCCTAGGGACTGCCTGCCATTGGCTCACGTGCCCAAGGACGCGAATCCTCGTCCAATAATCTCTTAAAGATTTTTCAGATGATTCAGGAGTTCACACAGTTTTTTGCCTTTTAAACTTCCTTGGAAATTTTATGCATTGCATTTTTTTTTGCTACAATTATCTTAGCGAAATTCGAACGACTAGCGCCGTTGTCTGACTGAAGCTAGAAATGCAATTTCTCTTTTTGCTGATTAAGGACTTTTCATTTTTGCGACTAGATTTAGCTTAATTATAAGAAATCGGAATTATCTTTAGAAAGGAACTTTATTTTGGTATTTCAAATACGTCGTGTTTTACTCCCGGTACATATCACCCTTCCCATCAATTAATGACGTCCCGTCATTAGTAACTGCTCGCCTTTGGGCTTTTTTAAATGTTCGCCATTTATTAACTATTTTTTTTTTTTTTTTTTTTTTACATAATTATTTTATATATATGTTATGACTTAATCAGGAGTGCTAAAAATTTTCTCTATTACTTTTCTTATTTTATTCTACATCCCTATCTAAAATTCATCTACCGGACTAAGATTATTCATGGTTCTAGGCTAGCTACTATACTAAAGATTTTTTTTTTAATTCAATTTTTACAAGGCTTTTTTTTTTGATTTTGCTGTCTATATGGCATGCTACATTCTATCTACGCTACATTAAATGAACGACATGATAATAGTACACCTAATTCTACTTGTGGTACATACATGAATGATTTATAACATACAATATTTGGTTCATCATATTCACTGATGACATTAAAACACTTTCACTATTGGGATTTTTGAATTGTCAAAGTTATTAGGAAGTACAACATGTAGCTTCACATCTATTCATCACCTTTCGTGTCCTTAGTGTACTACACCCTTTTGTTGTAAATTACTGTCCTTCACTCCTTTTGTCCTGGCGAAAATTTCGAAGCACTTACGTTATGGTTTCTTCATGGAACAGTTCGAGTCTAGTTGTCTTTACACGGTAAGTTTTCCCTAATAGTCAACTGGAAAATGACCGTTAAATATCGTTCTAATAGTCAACTGGGAAAGGATTCTTCCCACTGCAGGTGTTGGTGTTTTTCTTCTCAGCATATCATTTTTTTAGGATTTTAGAGGCACATAGAGAATGTATTCTCGCGTAAAATTGTTCATTTGTGCCTTTTGAAACGGGTTGTCGTCCTACTATAGTGACTCTCTTAATATATTGTCTTTAAATTCAACTTCGAACCTCTTCAACTATCATTTAACTTCAAATATCGTTAAATATCGTTTATCTTGTACTGCTCGATGGTGTTCTCAGAGTTAAAGTTCAAATTGTCTTTAATTTCTGCTTCAAATATCTTCAAATGTCTTTAAGTGTCATTTAACTTCAAATATCGTTTATCGTGTGCTGATCGATAGAGTTCTCAGAATTAAACTTCAAATTGTCTCTAATTTCGTCTTCAAATATCTTCAAATGTCTTTAAGTATTTTTCAACTTCAAATATCGTTAAATATCGTCTATCTTGTTCTGATCGATGGGGTTCTCGGAATTAAACTTCAAATTGTCTCTAACTTCGGTTTCAAATATCTTCAAATGTCTTTAAGTATATCTTAACTTCAAATATCGTTAAATAGCGTTTATCTTGTTCTGATCGATGGGGTTATCAGAATTAAACTTCAAATTGTTTCAACTTCAGTTTCAAATATCTTCAAATGTCTTTAAGTATCTCTTAATTTCAAATATCGTTAAATAGCGTTTATCTTGTTCTGATTGATGGGGTTCTCAGCATTTATGTGATTATATAGTTCGTTAAGGCACTTGTTACTGAGGTTCAAATATAGTGTTACCTGATACGTAATATGGTTCATGGTCGAAGAAACGACGATCTATGGTAAATGTTGTTTTCGTAGACGAAGTTTGGATGAAACTTGCCTGGAGTTATGGTGAGTACTCTTCGTTGGTTGAGATATGATGAAACTAGATGTTACTGGGTCGTATCTGTACTGGGCGGCTTGTTGTAATACTCAATGACCAAAGTGTCTATTTACTTTCCTGTAATAAAAACAACGCGGCAGAATCACATGTTCTTTGAAGTAAATACACATACAATAATTCACGCATTAACTGGGTTATAATTTCTTAGCTATGAGACAGAATTAAATAAATACACTAATATTAGTACTCACAATGAAAATTTAAAAATTTGAAACAGAGATGTTTTCAAATTTGTTTTGAGAACAGAAACATCGATAAAGGGCTTATATACTTCTTCAATACTTATTAAATAAACGTTATTTACCCTACATTATTAAGTTTGAGGTCTAATTTTACGACTTATTTCATGCCTTCATTGTTCGCGCAAGTCCGTGCTGTTTAAGAAACGCATGTGCAGCGTCATAACCGCACGGTTTTACGCAAACGATACTACAATGAGGGAACAAGACATAAAAAGGACTAGTGGAGACCTCTATACCCACTAGTTTTCTGATGTCTTCCCTATTTCTTGGCTTAGACGTTCTCATGGGGCTCCGGGTTTAACGGCTGAAATGCAGAGGTTCTTAGTCTCAGGATTTTTCCGTAATTGCAAGTCAACATTGGTGCCTCATATTCGCTTTTCGAATAATGTCATTAGATGCAGGATTTCCAAGCTTGCCTCCGTAGATTCCAGTTAATGCTTGGCAAAGAATATAAGCATAATGAAGAACTGACATCAATATCTTTTTAGAAGGCTATTGTTTGAGCAAATTCTTCAGCACTAAATAAATAAATATTATATTAAAGTCTTATTAGAATCCGTTAAGCGAGAAACACCTTCACATTAATAGGGAATTCCTTGTGGGTTTTACTTAGTCGCCATTGGACATACACAGGGTTTCAATCCATATATCTTAACTGATTAAATGGTTTTAAAATTTTACATATTATTATTGAGATATAATTTCACATCCGCCGTGAAATTCTACATATAAACGTACCATAGGTTGTTTGGTTATAGTTACCAATAGTTGGCTATTGGTACATATATTACTCGAGTAAGAAACATTATATTTCTCGAGTAAGAAACACATGAATAAGCAAACTTGCGGCGCATAATTACACTGGTCGGCCTAAAATAATTATAATCTGCACTAAGATAAAATATTTCATATAATTAGACGCTTCTGTACTGATAATTTCTTGTTTTTTTTTGATAATATCCATCTTGGTTAGGACATGGGTCGATTTTTCATAGAAAATCTGAGGGGACCTGAGTCAGTATAGGTAAGATATAACGTGACTGACTTGCGAAAATATTTCACAAAAATTAGAGCACAATATATGTCATAGATAAACCAATGAAATTAAAGGACATTTTTGTCACAGAACTATAGAACAGTGATCTCTCTGTTATTGTATATGTCATAGATATAAACTAATGGAATTAAATTTTTCGCCAAGGAGCTAAAGACATTAATGTCTCTGTTTCTCTTTGGAAGTAATGTTTAACACAGAGCTGTAGGACAGCATACGTCATTGATATAATATAATGAAATTAAAAAGCTTTTCTTTTTTTTTTCTTTTTTTTTTGCCTCGGAGCTATAAGAAAGTAAACTCTCTGTTTCTCTTTCAAAGCATTCAGATCCAAAAACGAAAACCTAGCTCACTGAAGTTTCTATTCAACCTTTAAGTATTGCTTTGACTGGCCCTGATTGGCATAAGAATACTAATTTCTTACACTTGAAGGACTGAGAAATATCCCTTCCTACGGTCGTTAAAAAAATTACAAAAAAACAATGATGGGCCTTGAGTTCCTCCCCAGGCTTCCCACAAGACGTGGTCCAACGCCAGTTGTCGTTTTCAGTAGACCACTAGCTTCCTACCTTTGGTTATTTTCTGTGATCGTCAACGTTTTGACATTACTCGTATCATTTTATTTTATTTATTTATTTTTTTCCATTAATATTGACTTGGTTAACTTTACTTGCACACTTTTGAATTTATTATGGTGTTAAATTCATATCTTTGAAATTTGTCTTTACATTAATTAGGGATATTTCCATCTGTCAGGTTTTTTAACCGTTCTACCTGACTGTGTCGTTATTTTCTCCTCTGTTTCTTGCGGTTTTTTTCTTTTTCGGTTTGTCTAGCGAAATAAGGTCAAACTTTTTGTATTGTTTTTTCAAAAATTCTTGCCCTTTTAATTTCGTTTGTTTCCCGTGTGCGGCTGCTGAGGTCGGCCTTGATTTCCCTATTTCTTTAGCTACTATTTGGCCTGATTCACCATCAGACTCTTCGGAACTAGTTTCTGACGAATCCGGATTGGAACTTTTAGAGGTGGCACTTTTTGTGGTATCACCTGCCATTCCTTCGTAAATTTCTACTCCCCTGGAAGTAGAAGGTTTATTCTCTAAGTCCTCGCCTTGAGTTCTCAACTCGGGGGATTTGAAAGATTCTTGAGAGCTTTGGGAGGAATCAATAGTTTTTGCGGGGTTCCTCCATTGTTTGAAGGCCATGTCTTCAGGGGGATGGGGAATTCTTTGCAATAGGGATTCCCTCCGTGAAGTCCACGTCCAGTCGTGTTTAGGTTTGACCTTGGACACAGTTATATCATGATATTGACCTTGCTGGTCATCCTTTGGAGTTTTATTCCCGGGCAATGTACTTTGACTCGTTTTATGGGAAAATTTATTAAATCCATAGCTTCTCGCAGGTTTGTTTTAGTTAAATCTTTGGGAGGAGTTTTCTTTACAGTAATACCGGGGGTTTCTACAGCTCTGTTTAATTCTTCCTGTAAAGACAGGGGCCTTTCTATTGGTGTTGTAGGGGAAACCATATCGTCTGGAAATCTTTTGGGGGGACATGGGGTCGAGATTCTATCGGGGAAGAATTGGGTTTTTGGAGATATTGTATAATCTAAATCTCCCGCGCTCGCCGATGAATAACTTTTTGGAGTTTTTGGCGTTCTTATTCTTACTGGTATTAGGGATTTTTTCTCTGGAACAACTAGATTTTCCATAGCCAAAAATTCTTCGAAGTTTTGTTCATCACTTTCATTTTTAAAATAATCTTGTTTAAAATTGAAAGGTTTTAGCTCTGCCAATCTTGACCTAGGGGGCTCATTTTCCGAATCTGACGAATCAGTAGAGGAGGGCTGTGATACCCATCTCTCTGGAAATTTGGCTCTTTTTATTCGGCTAACATGCGCCTTGTAAGTTCTTCCACTATCGGGGTTTTCCATTTTAAAGGTATATTCATTATCGTACTTTTTGACTATTCTGTACGGCCCAGAATATTTGTTGGAAAGTTTTTTTCCTTCCGTTTTCGCCTCGTTCTTTAGGTAAACGAAGTCTCCTACTTTGAAATCTGTATTCCCCTTAACTTTGGGTTGGTTTCTTAGTTCTTGGTTTATTTTACATTTTTCCAACTCTTGCCTAACTATTTTATAAGTTTTCCTCATCCTATTTATGAATTCTTGTTTATAATCTTCTGAGTCGTTATAATACAGCCGAGACTCAATAATCTCATCATATGGGACTCTAAAATCACGACCAAAAAGTAAATAAAATGGATTGTCTTTGGTTGCTTCGGAATAAGCAGTGTTGATTACGTTAGTTAAGTAAGGTAAGAATTTATCCCAGTCGCTCCTATTGTCTTTTGTATAAATACTTAGAACGTTCGAAAATATTTTATGTCTGTTTTCTATTTTGCCATTAGCTTGTGGATGGTACGGCGCTGTCACCATTTTCTCTATATTAAGGAAACTCATTAAATCTTTTGTTACTTTTGCAACAAAATTGCTCCCGTTGTCGCTCAAAATTTTATTAGGAATGCCAAATTGTAAAAATAATTTTGCTAATGCCTTACTTGTGGCATAAGCACCTTGATTTTTTAATGCTTTTGCAAAAGTAAATCCGGAAAAATGATCTACAACCGAAAGAATACACGTATGGCCTCTGCTGGAAACAGGTAAGCCTCCATTTGTCCCGTACAGGTCAAATGAGATAATATCGAAGGGGTACTTTGCTACTGGGACCCTTCCCATTGGAGGATTTGGATAAGCTGGGGGGATTTTTCTCAAGTTACATGCTTCGCATGTACTTACAAATTCTTTAAGTTTTGTCAGTGCCGATTGTACGTAAAAGTATTGTTTTAACTTATGGAACGTTTTCATAACTCCTAAATGTCCACCTGTGTCCGAATGAAAATATTCAAATGCAGGCCCTATCAAGTTTTGTGGTAATACAGGGATTATCGAGGTTTGGTTTCTATTTGTCTCAGCAGTCACAATCCTACACAGTATTTCTTCATCAAGGTCGTAGTAAAAATTATCTATCTCTTTTCTAAGAGTTTTGAATTTATCCGGTAACGCCTCATCATTCACAAAATAATCAATTAGTGCTACACACATTTCGTCCTTTTTTTGCTTTCTTTTTATATTTTCCAAGGACAAGGGACAATAGTTAATCTTATTTTCTTTTACTGCGTCTTTGACTTTGTTTTTCTTACATCCATGTTTGCTTTTAGCATTGATAGCATTAACTTCATTTTCTTCAGTTTCCAACGGATCATTTTCTGGGTATCTACTCAAAAAGTCGCAAGCTGCGTTTTGTTTTCCCTTTAAATGTTCAAATTCATAATCTAGGTCTTGGATTTTCATAATCCATCTAGCTAGAATGCCCGTGGGGTTTTTAAATGTGCGCAGGTACTGCAAGCTTTTATGGTCTGATCGTAATATAAATTTTCTACCAATTAAATAATGTCTAAACTTGTCCAAGTGGTGGATAATAGATAGTAATTCTAAGTTTGTGGCGGAATAACTACTTTCGCCTTTTGATAAAGTTTTACTTGAATAGCATATAACTTTTTCTATTTGTTTAGGTGTTCCCTGTAGAGGGTTAGGGTTTTCTACTGGGATTGTTTGCGAAAGGATAGCGCCTATGCCCTTTGAGCTAGCATCAGTGGTAACGATGAATTTTCCGTTTTCGAAATCAGGGAGTGATAAAATTGGTTCAGAAGTGAGCGCCTTTTTGAGTTGGTCTAGGGAAGTTTGAGCTTCCTGGGACCAGGTAACATTATGGGAGTTTCCTTTCGTTAATTCCGTGAGGGGTTTCGCAATTTGGGAATAATTGCGTACAAATTTTCTAAAGTAGCCAGTAAGTCCTAAAATTCCCCTTAATTCTTTCATAGTTCTGGGGGGCTTGAGGTTTTCAACACATCTTATTTTATCAGGGTCTGGGGATATCTCTCCCTGGGTCACTACTACTCCTAAAAATTTAATTTTGGATTGAAATAAATTTACTTTCTCAGGCCGGCATTTTAAATTGCCTTGCCTGAACTTCTCGAACACCTTAGCTAAGGTTGCTAAGTGTTGCTCAGTGTTTTCCCCCACGCATATAATATCATCAACAAAATGAATTATATTCTTTAATCCTCTTAACAGGTGCAATAGGGGTCTAAATAACGCGCTTGAACTTGTTTTAAGCCCAAATGGTACCCTTAAGTATTCATAAGATCCATATTCGGATGCTGAAAATGCAGTTTTATGGACATCCTTTTCGGCTATTTTCACTTGGTGGTAGCCTTGGGTAAGGTCCAAAGAAGTAAAAATTTTGTTTTTGCTTGAAATTGAGTCAAGAATTTCGTCTATTCTTGGTAGAGGAAATTTATCGCTAACTACTTGTTTGTTGAGAGCCCTATAATCTACAACGAGCCTAAAATCTCCATTCTTTTTTGGTACTAGGATCACTGGTGCGCTATACGGGCTTATACTTGGGCGTATAATCTCGTTCCTTTCTAATTCATGGATTTTATTTTTTAACCACTCTTTGTGCTTATATGGCACACGATATGGCTGTTTTGCTACGGGATTACCAGTCGTTAAAATTGAATGCTGGTAAAATGGGATCAGCCCGATATCATTTTCAGATGCAGAAAATACATCCTTAAAATTCCATAATAATTCGCACAATTTTTTCTTAAGTTCCATATCCGTAATATGATCCATTTTAAATTTGTTTAAAAATTGCGATTTAGTCAAAGGATATTCGTTATTTGAAGTTTTAATACCGTTAACTAGGTTTCTTTTAGAATTTTCCCATGTATTTAAATCATTTTCCGTTAAAACCTCGATTTGGACTAAACAAGTCCCCTTTTTAATTGTAATTGTATCGTTTTCATGGTTATTGGTTACCCAAATAAAACCTTCCCCTTTGTCATAAGATATAATCTGTTCCTCGCATAACAGATTTTCGGGTATTTCAGACGGTGTCGCAAACCATATTTCTGATTTGCTAATTATAATCGATTTATTATAATCTGATTTGCTAATATATAACATTTATAATCGGCTTATTTATTCTCTGGCTATTGACATTTTTTTACTGAACATAAATTCCCTTGAGATTTAGTGACTTAATAAGTACAGAGACTCAGACAGAAACATTTAATTACCCTAGAGGATTGTATTCTTTATGGATAGCAGCGGTATGGCCGAAATGAATTCTGGATCTAGCTGCGTTGCCAGAGCTTGATTGTTGCGCTGTGGAAAGTGCGCCCGAATTTTTTAGAGCAGTGTTGCCACCTACTGTACTGACTGAATATAAGCCAAAATTCTAAAGTAGTTTCCGGAACAGAATATTGATTGATAACATATACTAGACAACAAGCAGAAGAGGGGAGGGTTCCTGCCGCAAGCGCCGTATGTACCTGCCGGTATTTAGTTACCCTTAAATTGCGGGGAATTGGTGAGCGGGTCCCGACACTTCCCTTGTTCCTAGTATTGTGTGGACGGAGGCATTTGAAGTCTTAGAGGCGTTTGTCTGTGCAAAAAAAGCAGAATTCGTCAGTCGTGCGCGCAACATCCCATGCTGCTGTGCATAGAGCTTGTTACGTCATGATGTTTGAACAGAGTGAGAATTTGCATTATTCGCCCGTGTTGAATTTCGTTCAGCGAAACAAGGAAGAGGGAATAGATGATGAGACTATCAAAAGATTTGGAGCGGAGTTTTTTGATTGCGAAGTGATTGTGATCGCAAAGAAATGGCTGGGCTTGAAGCTGGATCCTGATGCGCCATTTCAGAAGCGAACCGGAACGAAGGCTCCATCTAGTCACCTTGGTGATATCTTGGAAATGCTGAGAAAAGGTGATTCAAATTGTTTTACAATTCCGACTTTCGTCATTCGAAGCCCTTCGGAAGTGCCAGTTATCCCGGCTTCGGCTTACTCGGCTTTGCTCTCGAAAGTCAATGAACTGAACTTGCATCTAAAAACTATATCCAATCAGTTCGAGTCTTATTCAGCCAATTTTCCACCGCTACCCCAGCCTGGGGATGCTGCTTCTTCACTATCGAGTAGCCATGCTACAGTGATTGTTTCAAACCTTCCGCAAACAGTTTGCAACCCAAAAAGTCGAAAGGAATTCTTAGACCAATTGTCAGGTCACGAGTCAGTTTCCAGTGTCCGCCCACGAGGTGACAAGTTGTATGTCAACATTGAGAAATCTGTTATTTCGGATTTCTGCAATTCGATTAGTGCAGCCGCATCGGGTGCTACCACTAAAACTGTGCTTAAGCGTCACCTTGGGATTGCTAGAGGTATCCCTGAGGATTTTGACATTGCTGGACTAAATTCGTACCCTGGTGTGACTGAAGCCACTCGTTTCGGCTCTTCACAAACAATTAAGCTAGAGTTTTCGGATACATTCGTAAAAGGCAATGCCATCAAGAACGGCCTGAAAATAGGTTACGAAATATTCCGTGTGTACGATTTCATCAGTGTACCCCGTTGCTGCTTCAAATGCCGATCCCCAGATCACATGATGAAGGATTGCACCAGTCCTGTTGATAAATGTGCTCGTTGTGCCGGTAATCATACTGCCACTAAGGAAACGCCTTGCCAAAATAGCCCAAAATGTGCGAACTGCAACGGTGATCATACATCCTTTAGTTTGAAATGTCCAGTGCTCAAGTCTCGCGTTTCGAGTAGTGCCCGAAAATGATGCAGTCCCTTTCAGCTGTCTCGTACAACATAAATGGTACCAGAAGAAAAGAGCATGTTATTGACGAACTTGCATGTAACTATGACATTGTCTGTTTGCAAGAACACTTATTATCGTCGGCTAATACAAACCTGCTAAAACGTAGTGCTAATCACGTCGTTTTCGTATCGGCGGCACGAACTACTTTCGGACGGCCGTCGGGTGGGCTTGCATGTATACTGAACCGAAATAGTGTTGCTTGCTACTCGCCTGTGCTTTTTCACAGTGATCCTAACATTTTGGCTGTGCGGATTAACGATTTAGTGATCGTAAATGTTTACTTGCCTTGTGACAGAAAATCGGTTCAGTCTCTTAACAGATTCGCTAAGACTTGCAGTGTATTACAGAAACTTTTGGAATCCGTCTCAAATCAAGGTTATCGTTTTTTGATCGCTGGAGACTTTAACGCTGACCTGCTGTCATCGAATATTCGCTCGGATTTGATATTTGATTCGCTGCCGCAGTTTAAGCTGGTTGAAAAAACTTGTATATATTCTTATCTTCATCATTCCGGTAGTCAAAGTAATATTGATCATGTTGTTTGTTCTCCGGGCCTACCCGTTTCTACTGTAACTGTTCATGAAGATCATTGCGATTTAGATCACCTACCGATTTCGTTTGTTTTTCAAATACCGATTTGTACTAATCGTAATGCTTTACAAGCAGGACGAAGATGGGTTTTCCGTCGAAATTGGAATAAGATAAATTTATCGCTGTATATTTCTACGCTAGCTATGCTACTTGCTACAATTCAAGTTCCTTTCCACCTTCTACAGCTTAGTTGTAAGTCTTCAAATGATAAAAATACTCTAAATGATTATTATCTAAAATTAGTATCTTGCCTTAAAACAGCTGAATTGACCGCTGTACCACGGGAGCGAGTCAGGCGAAACACGCGTAAACCGGAGTGGTCGTGGGATCCTGAATTGAAATCGATTAAAAATAAAGCAAAGTTTTGGTTGCGGATTTGGGTTTCTTGTGGTCGTCCGTCTGAAGGGGTTATTCATCAAATAAAGCAAAAGACAAAATTAGAATATAAAAAATACCTGCGCTCGACTAAATCAAAAATATCGAATTTCCCGTTAAGTAAATCTGATTGGCAAAAGGTAATTAATTCTGAAAAACTTGATGATTCTTTTGCTACAAGCCCGATTAGTGCCGGTGCATGGCATAGTTATTACAGTAAAGTTTTTAGTTCAGTGAATTATCATGTCCATTCGGTTTTTTCGAAACTTCTCACTGCCGCACTTCCCGTATCGCTGAGCCAAACTCAGATTTTGTCTGTCGAGCTCTCTGTGGTTCAGCAGGCAGTAAAAAGGTTGAAATCAAATTCCCTCGATTGCGATGGCTTTTCTGCCAACCATTTAAAAGTTGATTGCCCACTTCTTTTTCAACACCTGCAGTTGCTTTTCCAAATGTGCTTGTGTGCGTCTGCGGTACCGGATAGCTTCCTATGTGGGTCTGTAACATCAATTCTTAAAAGAGGGAAACCTCCTAGCGATTGCTCGTCGTATCGGCCAATAACTGTGTCATGCAATCTCAGTAAAGTTTTTGAATATGTTCTTCTTCCGTCCATATCGAGTGCACATTTTGGCGAAAATCAGCTTGGATTTTCGTCTGGGGTAGGGTGCCAGCAAGCCCATCGAGTTCTAATTAATCTTCTTATCGATGCGACTAAAAAGGGATATGAACTCCATCTTTGCGCCTTGGACCTTTCCAAGGCTTTTGACAGCGTCGTCCACTCACAAGCTCTGTTTTCCCTTTTTAGTCACGGCATTAATCTTTCTCTGGTTTCTCTCCTTCGTTATTGGTATGCCAATTCTTTTCTACGAATAAAAGCTGAAGGGGTTATTTCCGATTCTAAAATTCCGGTTCGGTGTGGTGTCAGACAAGGTGCTGTCCTTTCCCCTTCTATCTTTAAACTTTGCATTTCTTCTGTTTTATCTTCTATCCCAACCACTTGTATTTTTCAGGCGATTAATCTTTCTTACATAGCGTATGCTGATGATATACTTCTAATTAGTAGGACTAGAAAAGGTCTTTCTGTTTCCGTATCTACAGTTGCAACAAACCTTAGTAAGATTGGTCTATCACTGAATTTCTCTAAATGTGAATATCTTTCGTTTAATAGTAATGGTAACTCGCCTTTAGATTGCGCTTCTTTTTCTGTCCCATGTGTCTCTTCTTTTCGGTGGTTGGGTATAAACATTGCTAAAAATCTTAAATCTCTCCGAGAACAAGCCGTGGCGAATTGTAAGAAAAAGATCCAAGTTTCTTACTCCAAAATTGTTGCCAATCGGGGGAAATACAGTAGGAAGACCCTTGCTAAATTGTATTCTGTTTTTACTGATCATTCAATTTTGTTCCTTTCTGGTGTTTATCCCATTCTTGGGCGAAAAAATACCCGGTCATTACGTTCTTATTATTTTCGGTTCTCGCGTTTTCTACTGTATTTGCCTCCGTGGTACCGGAACCGTAACCTTGTCTCAGTTTTTGGGCTTCCAGATATAACTGAAAAGCTAGTTGAGCTTGCTGACAAACTCCCCCAGACAGTGAAGGCTCTCCCAGCTCATCATGGGTTTGTACGCCTCCTTCATTGATTTAGTGTCTTTACTGTGTATTTAGTCGATTTGTATGTATTTTGTGTCTTACTTTTTTGTGTTTTACTTTTTTGTGTTTACTTTTTTGTATTTTGTGTCTTACTTTGTATGTGATTTAGTGTCTTTACTGTGTATTTAGTCGATTTGTATGTATTTTTTCTTTTCTTTTATTTATACTCCGCTTTTGTTACCTTAGCGGGTTAAAAATAAATTATTATTATTATTATTTAATTACTGGCTCGATCATTTGTGATATTTGGATTTTTTGCATCGTTTTGGGAGGGACTTTTGTTTTCCTTATCGCAAATCCGTAATATTTCTCTTCATTTTCCTTGTTTATTAGATTCATGCTGGCGCTATGCTGCGCCATTGCGGCATCTTGTGGCGTCACGTTGGGTTTTACTATGTTTTTCCACAATTCCACTATTTTCTTAATTTCATTTGATCTGTACTGTCGCATATCTCCTATTTTTATTTTCGCAGATTCAATACTGTTATTATTTAAATTTACTTTATTTCTGCGATATCTCTCAGGATAATTGAACAAATTTCTAATTATGCCATGTCTTTGCGAGACATGGGGTTCAAAATACTTCGACATTATACCACTAGAAATTTTGTTTACTGTTATGTTATCTTCGTAACCTCTGTTACGATTTCTTAAGGTAGAAATTTTTTCCCCCACCTTAGCTGGGTAGACCAACCTCTCGTTGGCTACGTCTAATAGTATTCTATTAGACCTTAGAAAATTTGCCCCTATAATAGCTTCATATGGGAGATTATCGCATATAATAAAATTTGTCATGAATGTTCTATTGTCTCTTTTTAAGTTTAGGCAGATTGACCCTTTTGCATTTAATTTATGGCCTGTAACACTTGTTAAATTGGGATTATTAGGGTTCTTTTGTCGCCTAATGTGCAGAGGCAACGTATTAAATACGCAAGAGTTTATGATATTTACAGTAGCTCCACTGTCAACTAAGGCCGTAAAGTAAACGTTTTCTACACAAAAATCATTAAATATAGGTAACTTGTTAATAATATCACTACAAGAAGGCACTAGTATTGTTTTGGACCTATTAAATATCCCTGGCACCCTCGGGGTCCAACTTATGTTTCTGAGGGGCCTGAAGCGTTTCCCTGAGAATTTATTTCATTTGTCGGTGCCTGTAATAGATATTCAGACGTATTAGGTTCCGTAGGCATATTTAAATGATTTACGTCTGCCTGTCTTCGCCATGTATTATTATGGTAACGTGGATGTCTCGTGTCAGTGCCGTTTGCTGGCGCTGTTTGCCAGTGCTGTTGGCTTGTAAAATTTTCATTTCTCATCGGCAAATTTTCATGATTTTTATATTGCATTCTCGCATTATATTGGCCTTGGCGAGTATTTGGGTTTTCAAACCGGTAATTAATTTGCCTGTTGGGGAAAGGGCTATACAAATTTGGTTGGTACGCATTATAAGGTACTGATTGGCGCAATCCCCCCTGGCTATAGCCTATTGCACGACCGGTGCTAAAATTTGTTCTTCTGAACAAATGGTTACCGTAATTTTGCGTATTACCGACAGCATTTCTTGGTATGGGATTGGTGACGTAGTGGCACTCTCTTGCTATGTGGCCAACACGATTGCAGTTATAGCACCTTATTATTGTAGGGTTAATGGGCTGAAAACGTACTGTTTTCTGCCTAGCGGGTTCTGGCGTTTTGTTTCTTTGTGCTACTGGGGAGTTATCCCTTGAAAAGAAATTGGGGGATGTCTGATCGCCCTTAAAGATTAGGTTCGCGTTTGAGTCGCCTAGGCTGTTTATTTTTGTATTACTATGATTAGCAACCATTTTATCAACTTCAATTAGTCGTTCTACTTCTTGGACTGCAAGATCCAACGTCTGAATATTCTTGGATATTACTACTCTATATAGTTTTGGGGGTAGCCCTTGCAAAAAGGTATTTAGTATGACTTTTTCATACAGTTGCCCAGAACCACTTCCGTATTTTGCTTCTACAGAAATGCGTATATTATCCAGATATTCCCTTATATTTTGTGAAAAGTCAAAGTTCACTACTCCATGTTTTAATTTATTTATTGAACTGGTTTCTATAAATCTCTCTTTGAATGCTTTTAACAAGTCATCAACCGTATTTATTGGCAAGTTGGCGTTATTTCCTATGGTATGTTCGACCTGTTTTAGAAAGGTTAAGGCCTGGCCTCTTAATCGTAGAAGCAGCATGTCTTTTAACGCTCCAACGTCTGTTTTTGTTAATTGTACAAACTGGGTCAATTGGATATTAAATTCGTCAATATCTGATTGACCATTGTATTCCGGGATAGATTTTGCAATCTCTATATTTTTTGCGACTAACTTTTGCACTATTAGTAATTCATTTAGATCGTCCATGTTTTCGTTTTTTTTGCGTTTATATCAATTTAAAATTTT
This sequence comes from Artemia sinica, assembly GCA_027921565.1. Taxonomy (NCBI): domain Eukaryota; kingdom Metazoa; phylum Arthropoda; class Branchiopoda; order Anostraca; family Artemiidae; genus Artemia; species Artemia sinica. Next base: position 24,368,144 of record CM051267.1, on the reverse strand, counting down.
ACTTAACCTATTTTGGGGTAGGCTATTATCTCCTATGAGATATCTAAAGGGTTTCCTATCGTAGCCTAGCGGTTATAGGCCTAATCAATTTTCTTATATGTCTGTATCTTTCCAAAAATTAAATTTGAATTACAAAGTTTAAATAGCCTAACTAGTTCGCAGTTTTCCTCCAATTTCCGACACGCGCCATTTGTAGCGATAAAAGAATTTATTGGCACACGATATGGCGAACTAATTAGCTATATAGGCTAAATACAGACATGTAAAATGGAATAAACAGAGATAAAAAGGGACAATAGATTTATTGAACTTACATACTTAGTTGTACAGCAACGGGTCACTTCTATGATAATAACGGTAGCCAAAATAATTTCGTACTAATCGTTTCAGAGCTGGATAGAGATTCAAATTAAAAAGGCACATTTACCCCACTCCCAAACGCAGTTCTTTCGTCCTGCGCCCTAGGGACTGCCTGCCATTGGCTCACGTGCCCCAAGGACGCGAATCCTCGTCCAATAATCTCTTAAAGATTTTTCAGATGATTCAGGAGTTCACACAGTTTTTTGCCTTTTAAACTTCCTTGGAAATTTTATGCATTGCATTTTTTTTTGCTACAATTATCTTAGCGAAATTCGAACGACTAGCGCCGTTGTCTGACTGAAGCTAGAAATGCAATTTCTCTTTTTGCTGATTAAGGACTTTTCATTTTTGCGACTAGATTTAGCTTAATTATAAGAAATCGGAATTATCTTTAGAAAGGAACTTTATTTTGGTATTTCAAATACGTCGTGTTTTACTCCCGGTACAGTAACGAGAAGATCGATCAAGTGGATTGCTTCCATTACCTAGGTAGTATTATTAGTAACGATGGTGTATGCACTGAAGATGTTAAAAGTAGAATAGCCATGGCCAAGAGTATTTTTCACAGTTCAAAAAAAGTTTAGAAGAATAGAAACATAAGTCTACGAACAAAAATTAGAACACCGGAAACTACAGTGATGACAGTGGTTAAAGCGCCCATGAATCATGGGCGCTACGAAAGACGGAAAAGGATTAATTGGTTTTTTCTAAAGGAATTATCTACGGAATGTTTTTAGTACCCGTCTGACTTACTGTATTTCAAACAGTTTTGTATGAAAACGTGATTCTGTCCCGCTTTTTAGGGCTATAATGAGAAGAAGGTTGGGATGGCTAAGACACGATCTGTGGATGAAGAATGATAGATTCCTAAACATTGTCCTTTTCGGTCAACCATCTAGTACCAAACAAAGAAAAGGTTGTCCCCAAATTGGATGGGAGGGAGTGGCGAGGAAGGATTTAAGGGAAATCGGAACATGATAGTAGTAAGATTGGCTTTAATCCTATCGAAGCCAAGAGGTTACGCAGATTTTCTATCCACTTATCTGAATAATGTTCCACATACCTATCCATCCAGTGTTTTCTAGCATAACGATTATCAAAATTTGCTGCGAAATTTTGTCCAATATATAAATAGCAGAAAAAATAATTTAAAGAACAAGAAAAAAAATGTTTTGCAAATATTCCTTTTAATATCCAATAAAAAAGCCATTTCAATTAAAAACAAACAAAGATTAATTAAAAAAAAACTTCTCATGAAAGTAGTTTTAAAACAAAAGTAAAGAGCTACATTAAGCCTACAACGAGCGGAAATAAAGTCAATTTCTCGTGTAAAACAAACATAAATCACTATCAATAAATAAGTGATACCCAAAGTAAAGAGATATTATAATAAATAATCAATTTCCTCTAAAGCAAACTGAAACTAAAGTAAATAAGAGGAGTATAGTGAAAGTCCTTTATGCCTTGAAGGGACCAGAACGTCATTTCACTTTACTGAAAACGAAATAAGTTTAAAGCTTTTTCTCTTTTATACCGCTTATAAATAAAAATAATAAGCCTTTGATGGATAAATATCAATATATGGATAAATATCAATCTTGGTTAACAGAATCTTGCTTTTTCTAATGTTATGGGCAATAACTAACATATCTTTTAACGTTATTTGCGTTTATCTTAGGCTTAATATAGCTCTTTAGTTTTGTTAGGAAAACTTCTTATGTGGAAGAAGACTTAAAGTTTCAAAATAATTTATGTAAGAGCCATATTGTGCTTTTCATTATGTGTCGGCTCTTTAACACAATTTTGACTCTGTATGGGATTTAATATCTCGGAACTAAAAGAAATTTATTCCGAGACTAACCGATTGCTTTTGAAATTAAAAAACATGGCTTGTCGAAAGGCATGAAAATATTTGATTTTCGCTTAAAGAGGACTTACCAAAGTCTTCATTGAAATACTAAACATAGGATAATCAATTTCAGTAGCCTAAGTAAATTGAAGACCATTTTCAAGGGATATTTCTATGGTTTTTATAACAGTTCTCTGTTAATCCTGGCCTACATCTATATCTGGCCCAGTCAGGGGGGGGGGGCTGGGTAAAAATAATAGATTAGGGGAATTCTTTTTATCTTGCAACTTAGCTGAATTAGTTAAATTAAATTTTCAGGAATAAATCCTGGGCCTGAGCATAAAAAAAGCATCAGATGATGTTGTCACTTTCATCCTAGCTAAATTAAATGGCCCACTGCAAATTTACCATGAAATTTATTCACCCTCACCCCCCTAATGTGCAAATATAGGCTATACCCTGAATTGGAATATACTCTGAAGTGTCAACAGAAAAGCTTTGAATTGCAAAATGCAGTAGGCTATTATTTTTGTTGATAGCATTTGAAAAACTTGAAATGGTAGGAAAATGTTTATATATGAGTTGCCTGATAAATAAGGTTTGAATTGTTATAAATAAGCATTTTTGGAATATATTAGGCTACTCTTGAACAACCTATTTATAAACTAGTGATAGGCTATATTTTTTTTTTTACCACTTTTCAATGATCTCCAAAACCTGTTAGAGTTTTGACAAAACAAAATTTATACCTTGGTTTTATTTTTCTCTGTTTTTAGTTTTGAATATGCAATTCCTATTGTTTGGGTAAAATTTTAAGCCATATCAATCAGTTTTTTTCTAAATTTAGGAAATGTATTCACAGATCTTTAATACCTTGTAAGTTAAGATTGAACAAAACTGTAAAGCTGAAAATAGTTTTCTTGTACGTCATTTAAGCAGAAGATCTATTTGCAAGGTTTTACTGTTATTAAAAAAAGATGGTTGAAGGTTATCAAAGGTCAGTGCCCTCTAGAGAGAGAATGACTGGATGTAGGTACTTCCAGGACATACTTTAGTCTTTAGGTACATCCCTGAAAGTTTGAGTTTCCTAACTTAACTACAACCAAGATTGCAAAATGCAGCTTGTGTAGAATTTCACTGTAGATTGTTAAAGGTAGAAAGTTGATGTAGATGCTTCAAAAAGTGTTACTGTAGATGCTACAAAAAGTATTTCCAGGAAATCATTATGGCTATGGGAATTTTTAAGAGTTTCATTCATCTACCTTAACTATTTTTCAAGATAGCAAAGAACCCCTAAGCTAAAATTTTACTTGTGTACTAGGACTCAATGGTCATGGTAGTAATCATTGTATAAGAAACATTATTTAATGAGGATATGAATAGCACTAGAGTTTTGTTACTATAATGTTCAGCTTAGAGAGACCATGTAGAAGAGTGTTACTGGCCTATTTATATTGAGAGTTTGCTAATACAAAGATTCAGCTAATACTTAAACATATTTATTTTTATTAGTGATCAGATTCTACCATTCTTTAAGGACACTTTTAATGACAAAGCTGGCTAGTGAAGGTCCATGTTTTTGAAAAGAATTTAGAAGATTGGCATCAGAATAATTTTGTTTATTAATTTAGAGATCACAGCAATTTCTAGTGCAAACCAGATTCTTGAAACAGGATTGAGAATTGTCAGAAAAACAAAGAATTTTATATAGCTTGTCTATAAAACTGTAAAACACTAGTTTATATAGTGCAGGCATCACTTCTACAAAGATTTAGAAGAGTATTGTAAAAAACAGAATTGTAATACATTGAAAAAATAATACAAATGGCATATTTAAGCTTCTAAAGAAAACACTAGGGTTTTATTTTTTCAGATGGTGATGGGAGAGGGGAACCTTTGTATTTGCACATTCAAATTTCTATCAATATTGCCCAACTAAAATAATTTGTCACACTTTAATGCCAAGAAAATCTGGATAACATAAGTATCCTATAGATAATTTCCAAAGAATCTCATATGTCAGAATCAGTAGTTACAGATATGAATCAAGTCATTCAGGTGGTTATTTAATAAAATATTAGATTCCTAAACCCAAATGTTCTCTAAAATATGCAATGCAATAAGCTTTAGTTGCAAAATTCTAAACTCTGACTGTTATTTGCATTGCATTGGCTTCAAAATAGAAAGGTTTTAAAACAACTCATACACTGACTTCAAAGGTGAATTTGTTCTTGGAAGTTGGGAAAGCACAATTTTTCCTGTTGTGACAAGATTAGGGGGCTTAAGGTTCTGTTAAGTATGCTTGAAAAGATAAACCTTCAGATTTTAAGCCTGCTGAATCCATCCAAAATACTGTCACATCAACTCCAAACCTGAAGTCACTTGAAGTAGAAACAACATTGTTGAAATCTGAAGTATTAAAGAGAAATCTTCACTGTTCTAGGGGCATCAATAAACCTTTGCTAAAAACAAAACTTAAATTTATAAGTATTTTTGACAAATTTTAAACTTAGGTTAAAAGTAACTTTATTTCACTTTTAGGACATGAATCTGAATGCTTAATCAAAACACTTGTATTTTACAAGACGCTAAATTTGATTGACAGCAACAGAAATAAAATCAGTTTATCCTTATGGTTTTATTACAGCAGTGGTGAAAATTTTCCTTGTGTTTTTTCTAAACTAATAGTCTATCATAAAACTCATCAGCCAATTCCAAACTAAACACTATTCTGACAAAAGAGTAGTATTATTTGATTCCCTATTCAATACTATTTCCTAATACATACAACAACCTCAAGTAATGAGTTTATTAAACCTAGGCTCCTACAACAAAAATCAATATAAGTGTAAGCACAAGCAAAGCAATCAGCAAACACTAAATCTCCCTTCTTTTAGCCTTGAACAACATGATTCCTGGGTACACCATTTTTTTTTTGCCATACTGTGCCAGAGCAAAATATCACTAAAAATTTATCTACCTCTCAAGAATTTGCTAGATTTGCTTCTATAATGTGTACTCTAGGTACACATAGCACTTGTGTACTAATTAATTCTACTCTCACACTTCACTCATACTCTTCTTAACAAAATACAAGAAGGCACTGGGCTCACTTCCCTGGTGTGTACTCTGGGTATACACAGTGCCTACTTCCACTACACATAACTATTTACAGGCTCAATCTCTTTGGTGGAATGATCACTCTTCTCTTTTTCAGCAATTTGTAATTCTGACACAAATCGTTTAAATGTCTATTGGTGGATTTTTTCAATACTTGAACCTCATAAAACTAAAATAATTGAAGAAATCTTTAATTTCATATTGTAGATTGCAATCTTAACTTACAACAAAATTATAAGTACTTTTGACAAATTTTAAAGTTAGCTTAAAAGTGACTTTATTTCACTTTTAGGACATGAATCTGAATGCTTAGTCAAAAACAAAGAACAAAACATTTTAACATTGTCAGCAACAAGACAGTAATAAGACAATGCTGGAAGGCTCTGGACAATGGAAGCAAGAAACCTGTTAAGATTATTAGCAGTAATTTCAGGGGATTCTGGTAGGCTGAAATTAAGCTGCTCTAGACTCCTACCACACAACTTTTTACCTCCTGGAAACCGATTTTTTGGTTTAGTTAAACATTTAAACACTCTAAAACTGTCATTAGGCTTCAATTAAGCGTTTTTTTTTTGCGACCAGTGCGTCAATTCTTGTAAATGTAAGAGGTGGGAACAATATATGTTTTAAAATAAGATGGGGGAGCGTGTGCAAATACCAATTTATTTTATCAGTAATGAGGACAAAGGCTTTTTCATACCTGGAGGTAAAGCAATGGATGGGGGAAAAGATAGGCATAGGTTCAGAAACAGTACATGGCAGGTGGTCAGTGGTGCCATTTCAGAAAACCTCAGAGGGGGGGGGGGGCAAAGATCAATTTTGGGCCCCTGTCCAGATCCAGGGGGGGGGTTACCCGGTTTGAACCCCCCCCCCCTGGAATTTGTAACCGAGTTGAAAATTAGTCAAAAAAATGGTTCTGATCAGCTTACACAGGATGTTAGACAAAGTCCACGGGAAAAAATCGGGTACCCCCCCCTGAACAAAAAATCCTGCATTCACTCTTGCAAGATGGAACATTTACCACACAAATTAAAAACTAATAGTTACGTCAGTTATTTAAGCAATGGACATCTCCTTGACTTCATTTCTTGCAAAGTCGTCCACAAGCTTTTCAAAATCAAGCTCCTTCACTGCTGCTGCCTTTTTAGAGAACATAAGGAGCAAATGCAGAAGTCGCTCATTGTCCATTGTTGTCTAAAGGTAATCCTTCACTAATGTCAACACAGAAAAAAATTGTTCCTTTAAGCATGTTGTGAGCAGGAGTGTGAGGACTACTCTCACGACCTCAGGAACCTAAGAATAACCTTCTTTCAATCCTCCTAGGCTCTCGAAAAGATCTAAAGCGTTTGCTAGTTTCTGTGGAAGCTGCAACACATATGAACAAGCTATCAAAGCTTGACTCTTCAGCCTTATAACATTGATGCCAGCCTTATCAAAGTATGTTGTGATCTTGAGAAGTAAATTTGTGTTAATGAAGTCTTCAGATTCGAGGTTAAAGCATCGTGTGGCTTCTAGTACTGGCAGCTGGACAGAAAAACGCTCTTCAAACTCATTTACCACTCTGGCCGAAACCTCATAGAACTTTCTTTGCATTTTCTCTTCTGTTCTTGTGCCCTCAGATTCAGTGCTGTGCTTTCCAAGTGTTGATGTTGTCTAATAATCCCTGAGTCTTCCAGTTATCTTCTGAACTCGTTTTGATTTTGCTAGTATGGTTGAAGCAAGAGCGCTTGTTTTTGTTGTGGTGATTAAAGTGCAGGCGTCTGAAATGATCAGATCTGGGGCCTGCAGTTGTTTAAAACGAGGGTTGATCAGTGCAAGAACTTCGTGAATGACATGCAAACTGAATATGAAGGGAAACAACTCCAGTTGATTCTTAAGAACTGTAGCTTCTGCTGCTTCCTCCCTGTCAGAATCATCTTGAACAACTGACAGAACTATGAGTATGCAGTCATATCTTACTAAAATTTTAGCCACTGATCTATACCAGTAAGACCAACGTGTCACAACTGTCCTTTCAAGTGCTTGCACGAAAACGTTGGCAGTTTTCTGGGCCTCTACAAACAACTGGTATTGAGTGTTGCTGTTGGAGACAAAACCATAAACTGTTTGCAAAACTGAAAATACTGACTAAATTCTTTGTGTTTTCTTTATACAATCACCAATTTACAAGGTTAAGTCTATAGGAATGGCAGTGAGTGTACACTGCTTTCTGTGCTTTTTCCTGGAGACAGGCCTCTACTCCTGAAAAAAAAACAACATCTGATCAGTACACTCGCCCCATCATAGCACTGTTGGACACATTTTGACCAGTCAAGGGTGATGCCCTTTATTTTGTTGTAAATAAAGTCGTCCAAACTCTCAGCGTCAACCATTTGCATGTATTAGTTGTTAATACATAAATATGTATTAACAACTAATGGCCATAGGCCTTGCAAGACTTGTCCTTCAGGTCTGGGTTGATTTCTGTTAAAAGACCTACCGTCTCAATGAAATTCCCTTGATTCGTACAGGACTCTCCTTCATCATGGCCACAAAATGCAAGACCTTGCCGTCCAAGTAAGGCTGTAGCTTTTAGCAAAGTCTTTACATACCGTCTGTTCTCTAATATATCCTTTTCCCGTTCTTTGGAGAGGCACAAGGCAACAGATTCTTCCGTCTCTGTCTGAATAGCTTTAAATTTGGTCCACAAAACGGTACATGCTTTGTGCTGGTCGCTGCTTTCGTGCTGCCTTACCAGCTCTAAAATGTCTTTCCACTTTCTTAATCCAACGTTGATGAATGCTCTTGCACCATATCTTTTGCCTGATCTTAGCAATGATCCACTGAAGTGTCGGCAACAGATGCAAAATACCGGGTCCTGTTCTTTTAAATATTTGAGCCATGGATATGCCAAGAAATAAGAGCTGTTGAATTTTCGTGTGCGATTCCTGATAGTATAGTCAGGACAGGATAGTCAGTCAGAACTGGTTGACAGGGGGTTATCATATGGGTTCATGGATATATCTTTACTGTTTATGATGGAAGCCGTTCCCTCTGCTTGTGGTTGGTGCAGATATGTCTCCCCAGGATTTGGTCTCATGTCCAGATACTCGTTTGGCAGTAAAATCTCGGTCACCGACGGATTTTCCTTTAACGTCCCGGCATCACTGTCCTACAGAGTAACAATCAGAAATTGAAATTTAGGAAAATAAGTTTTTTCAACTGAAAGTACAGATAAACAATGAAAAAGACAAAAAATTAATGCACACATGAATGGGGCTGCACCTTTCTAAATCCCTCGCTCTTTAAACTAATGTCTATTGCTTTGACGAAACTTTTATTGTCATTAAGCAGCCCTAATATTTGTGAAGTTTTTCTTAAAGAATTGAGAAAAAGCTCAAAAATTAGCGTAAAGAAAGAGGGGCTTAGGTGGGGGAAGTCCCCCTCATATATGGAAAAATTTTATGTATTTGAACTTTTAATATGGGTCCTTACCTTTAGTTAAAAGACTTGTTTTTTTTCTCTTAAAATTCATCCAGATGGGATAATTATTCGAAATTTTTAAGAACAGGAGGTCTTCTAACTAAGGAATCAATCATACAAATTGAGAATCGTTTGTTAGCGTTCAAGTGACAGCATTGCAATTCTGTTGACGAAACAAACTTTAATTAAAGTAGATTTACTCAGAGTCGGCTTGAAAAACACAGCCAATCGTCGTTGCATCTTCACTTCTTCTTCTTTTTGTTGGGCTTTTATTTTCCTTTTTTTGCACCACTCGTACTAGATGAACTCATGGTTCAGTTTTCAGATTTGAGTCAACACTGTTTCTGTAGTGTAATGGTTATTTCAATGTCCTAACACAAAAGCATTTTAGAGGCAACTGATATACACGTGAAAGTACGGTTCTTTATTCAAAGAAGGCTAACAAGACACTAAATCACAGTAGAGAGAATATACAGTAGCGACAAAGGCTATACTCTCTGTTAAAAAAAAGTGAAACACATTTAAAACTACACAGGATTCATACTCTGCCTTCGCGCATGCGCGATTCTGATGTACACATCACGGTATGCCTATGGAAAAACCTGTTTTTTGCCAGGCAGCAACTGAACTAAGCTTGTGACGTATTTGCTCAGACCCTATACTCGTGGTATGAAATGTGTATCATATTTGGAAAAAGAAGACGCTACAGTATACAGTGCACTAAATACAAAATGAGAAACGACACTCCAAGACCCTAGTCTGGATACCCCCTTTTCCCGGATGTTGCAAATGACTTTACTGGCTGACCAGGTTCATAAATTATTGGAAACATTATAATGTGACAGGCTGAATCTGACAAAACCATGCCAAAGGAGACATTTTTCAAGTGGGGGACTTTGCTGCAAATCTTTGAGTGTCTTCAATTTGTTGCTTTCTAATGATCTGGTTTTTGGTTTTTCAGGAATAAATTGAAAGCAACAAAAAATTTAGAAAAGGAAGAATAAACTAAGAGCTTCAGAGTTGAAAATTGGGCTGCTCAAAAAATCAGGGGGGCACGACTGCCCCTCCCCATCCTCCCTCCAAATGGCGCCACTGCAGGTGGTGTCTGGATGGGGAGTGTCTTTTGGGGAAAATATTTTCTGTGCAAGGGTTTGTTATTGTATTTTTTTTTTTGCAAAAAAGAAGCACAACATTCCTCTCCTGTGCTCAAATGTAATTCAGGGATTATTATTCTCAGGGCTCTTTTCTGAATGGATTCATATTTTTCTGATTCATCATGGGAGATGCCAGGATGCCAAACTGGACAAGCATATTCAAGATGCGGGTAGACACAGGAAGTGTAGATCCTTAAAGAATGGGTGGTTTTAAATTTATTCAAGAGCTTAAGGAGAGAAGTGGATGCATTAGCTCTATAGACAATGTATTTAGCGTGGATATCCCACTTTAAATTAGAAGAAATTTTGACCCCAAGTAATTTAAAGGAAGACTCAGAATAATCTGGTGGGATAGGGGTGAGGCTTTAAGGAAACATATTGGCATTATCATAGATTTAGAGAGGTTTACACTCATGCCTAAGTCTGCAGTGGTGTCTGCAATATCATCGAGGATACTCATAGGGCTGCTTACTAAGTTTCTGTAGCAGGTTTCAACAACTGTTAGGTCACTCACAAATTTCCATCTGTCACGAAATTCCTTAGCAATGCTATTAATCATAACTGAAACAATGAGGGGATCTAGAAGAGTACCTTGGGAGGGGACCTAGGAGAGTACATTGGGGTACTCTGTTGTGGACAGGGAGAGGACTGGAATAATGATTCTGATATTTGACTGTCTATGAACTACTTGATAAAAACAAGGCAACCAATTTAACCAGGAAACAATCAATATTGAACTCAGTTACAAGTTTCTTATCTAATATATTGTGGTTAATAAGGTCAAATACTTTTTGAAGGTCAATGGAAATTAAATTTAGCCAGCAATTAGGTTTTTTGAGAATTTTCCCAATTGAGTCAATAACTAAAACAAGGTAATGGGAAGTAGAAGTGGATTTGAGGTTCCTAAATTGCCTGAGGTCAGTAAGAGGTAGGATTTTTTTTTTTGCCAATCTGCAAGGAATCTATATATTTTAGAGAATGGAATGAGTGAAATAGGATAAACAGCTTCAAAACCAGATTTTCTATCTTTTATTTCAAGGGGGTTATGAACTGTTTCCATATTTGTGGATAATGGCTTGACTCATTAATCATAGGCAGCGCAATCGCGGTGCCTAAGTAAAGAACAATGTTGGCACAATGTATTATTTATTTTTTGTTTTCCATACCAGGGCACTTCGTATCAAAGGAGTTGTCGTAGAAATTTAGAAAAGGGCTCATTCAATTGGAAATTGGAGTGGTTTGTGCCCTTTTTAATAGTCGAAAGTGATTGGAGGGCAACTAACCCCCCTCTCACGCCCACCTTTCTGCCAAACACATCCAATCAAAATTTTGAGATAGCCATTTTGTTCAACGTAGTTGAAAGTTCTGGAAATTAGGTCTTTGAGAATGACAATCCCCTCCCATAGCCCTCAGGGCAAGGGTTGTAAGTTATGCCCTGGGGAATATTCGGTTTTTATAGAAAGCGTTGTCGTAGAAACTTCAAAAAGGGTTCATTCGATTGGAAGTTGCAATGGCTAGTGCCCTTTTTAATAGTCACAAGTGATTGGAAGGCAACTAACACCCCTTCCACGCCCATCATTGCCCCAAACACATCCAATCAAAATTTTGAGATATCCATTTTGTTCTACGCTGTCGAAAGTTTTTGGAAATTATACATTTGAGCAGGACACTCTCCCAACAGTCTTCAGGGCAAGGGTTATAAGTTATGCCCTGGGGGCATATAAGGTTTTTATTGAAATCTTTGTCTTAGAAACTTGAAAAAGGGCTCATTCGATTGGAAATTCAAAGGGCTAGTGCCCTTTTTAATAGTCGAAAGTGATTTGAGGGCAACTAACCTCCCTCTCACGCCCACCTTTTCCCCAAACACATCCAATCAAAATTTTCAGATAGCTCTTTTGTTCAACGTAGTTGAAAGTTCTGGAAATTAGGTCTTTTAGGATGATAACCCCCTCAGAGCCCTCAGTGCAAGGGTTGTAAGTTATGCCCTGGGGGCATATAAGGTTTATATAGAAAGTTGTTGTAGAAATTTCAAAAAGGGCTCATTTGATTGGAAATTGAAAGGGCTAGTGTCCTTTTTAAAAGTCGAAAAGGAATGGAGAGTAATTAACCCCCCTCTCACGCCCACCATTTCCCCAAACACATTAAATCAAAGTTTAGAGATAGCCATGTTGTTCAACGTAGTTGAAAGTTCTGGAAATTATGTATTTGAAAATGACAAACCCCCCAGAGTCCCCAGGGCAAAAATTGTAACTTATGCCTTGGGGGCATATAAGGTTTTTATAGGTAGCATTGTTGTAAAAACTTCAAAAGGGGCTCATTCAATTGGAAATTGAGAGGGATAGTGCCCTTTTTAATAGTCAAAGGTGATTGGAGGGTAACTAACCCCCCTCTCACACCCACCATTCCCCCAACCACATCCAATCAAAATTTTCAGATAGCTCTTTTGTTCAACGTAGTTGAAAGTTCTGGAAATTAGGTGTTTGTGGATAATAACCCACCCCCCCTCCAGCCCTCAGGGCAAGGGTTGTAAGTTACTCCCTGGGTGCATATAAGGTTTTATTGAAAGCGTTGTCATAGAAACTTCAAAAGGGCTCATTTGATTGGAAATGGAAACACATCCAATCAAAATTTTGAGATAACCATTTTGTTTAACGTAGTTGAAAGTTCTGGAAATTAGGTCTTTGTGGATGACAACCCCCCTCACAGCCCTTAGGGTAAGGGTTGTAATTTATGCCCTGGAGGCATATAAGGTGTTTATAGAAAGCGTTGTCATAGAAACTCAAAAAGGGCTCATTCGATTGGACATTGAAAGGCCTATATTTTGTTTAACATATTTGAAAATTCTGAAAATTAGGTCTTTGTGGATGACAACCCCCCTCACAGCCCTAAGGGTAAAAGTTGTAATTTATGCCCTGGGGGCATATAAGGTTTTAATTGAAAGCGTTGTCGTAGAAACTTCAAAAGGGTTCATTTGATTGGAAATTGAAAGGGCTAGTGCCCTTTTTAATAGTCGAAAGTGATTGGAAGGCTTGACATTTTTGTAGTAAAGATTGATGTGGGTTCATTGTATTATTCTTTTTTTTTGTTTAGACCAGGGCACTTCGTATCGAAGGAGTTGTAGGTACTTCGAAAAGGGCTCATTCGATTGAAAATACAAAGGGCTGATGCCCTTTTTAATAGTCGAAAGGGATTGGAGGGCAACTAATCCCCCTCCCACGCCCACCCTCCCATTTGCCCATTATGTTTAAAAACTAAATGTTGCCTTAAGATTAAATCAAAATGTACTGTGTTAATGCTAATTCCCAATAAGGCATCTCAGCAGTATCCCAAGAACAACTGAGGGTATTATGTTCAAAATTTCGGGGCTACTTCTGCTCTTAAAATTTAACCAAGTCAAAATAGTGTAAGTGTATCCAAGCTATCAAAGAAAGTAAAAAAATTTTTTTACAAATAGTATCAAGTTTTCCATTTTAGGTCAACTAGAGGAGGTATGAAACTAAATTAAACACAAGTTTTTGTGTCCAGATTTTTAAAAGGGAGTATGTTGTTAAAAATTGCTGAAAATTTTCTCCAGCATACAAATAGCAGGCCAAACTATAAAGTCTTAAAAAAACGAAAAGATTTAAAGTATTATTTTCTTTTTCCCTGAAAAGACTATGTCAATATAAAACAAATAGAAATTAATTAAAAAAAGTTTTTCCACAAAATAAGTTTTCAGAGAAAAGTAAAGAACTCCATTAAACCAAAAATGAGCAAAAATATAATCAAATAATCTACAAAGCGTGAAACTACCACAAATCAGCATCGATAAATAAATGAGACCCAAAACGAACAGAAATTACAACAAACAATCGAGTCAAACTCAAAACGAGTAGAACTTAACATGATTTGGGCTCAAAACCCTATGCCTTCCCAAGGCCAGAACATATTTGCACTTTACTGAAAAAAAAATACAAATGAATTTGCATTGTCAGTTTGATATACATATAGTGATATTTAGTAATCAAAATGTTAATATTATTTCATTTATTAAAGTTATAAAAGTAAAAACATTTATATTTTCCCTGTTTATTTATCGCGTATCATTTTGTGGAAAAAGTTTTTTTTAATTAATCTCATTGAAAAGAACCAACAAGGGATTTGAAAGGAAGTCACTGACATTGCTAATAAGAGGAAACAGGATATCCAAAGGGCAGACACTTGTTTTTTGTAGTTTCCCAATTCTTCTTTTGATCTCAGATGGAGAGGAAAGAGCAAGAGAGATCATCTGTTGGTAATTGATAAGACAATGCTGGAAGGCTCTGGACAATGGAAGCAAGGAACATGTTTAGATTATTAGCAGTAACTTCAGGGTGGACTGAAAATAAGCTGATCTAGACTCCTACAACACAACTTTTTTATCTCTGGAAACCAATTTTTTGGTTTATTAGTAAACAATTCTTCGACCTTATTCTTGTAGTAGGATCAAGTGGATTTACGTATTTCCTTTTTAATTTCTTTTCTTAGTTTATTAGCTTCATCCAGACTACCATTTCTGAATAGATTCAATTTTTTTCTAATTAGCACTTTTATGGGTTGATTAATGAGTGGTTTGTTGCTGCAACACTTCTTAATTTTTTTTTCTCTCAGAAAGAAATTAGACATTTATCATTTAGTTTCTTGTGAAAGGTAGTAATTTTTTTCGTCAAGATTATGCAAATTATACATATTGGACCAATCTTCAGTACTCAGCCATGTTCCAAAAGAAAGAAGGCCAGCATTTTGAAGGGTATGGTAAGAGTCAGAAGTTACTGAGAAAAAAATGGTTAAAATTAGAAAGGGGGGCAGGAGGAGGGAAAGATGACAACTCCCACCCAATGGAGGCAAAGGCTGAGGAAGGATTGTAAAAATTATTCATACCAGTAAAAATGAAATCTAGAGAGGTGTTTCCCCTAGTGGTTGGTATTTTAACTATTTGCTTAACTTTGAGAGCGGAGCAAATTGGATCTATCTTAAGGTCATTGAGATCTCAACCAAAGAAATCCTGCATTTGGATACTTAGAGATAAGAAAACCAGTGCTGGTCTGCAATTGCTAGATAAATTTACGTTTTGCATCAATATTTTAATTTGGTGAGTAAAAGAAGACAGATTTTGCAATAATATAGTAAGGACATGGGAGTACTTTAGGTCTGATAGTTAGCCAAAAGATTGCATTATACTCAGATAAATTAGGAGCGGGAATAATTTTGAGGTAAAGGTTGCATTTAGTAAAAAAACAGGACACAAAGTTTGATAAACTCTGAATAATTTAACAAATGAAGAGATCTTTGGGCATGGGACTGTACCTTTATAACACCTATAAGATCAATTTGATGTAATTCTGATAGCACTTTTAGTTCAATAAACTTGTCAGAATTTAGACTTTCTGTGTTAGTGACTAAAAATTTGGGAAATTGAAAACTATTTGAGAATCGTGACTGTTTATGAATTTCAGTAGTTCTTGGGCTGGGTCTTAATCTTTGGTCATGGAATGGGGGGGATAATTTTAGGGGCAGACTATTTATTACAGGATAATTTTCGCATGTAGAAACTCTCAAACCAGATTTTTAAAGTCATCTTGGTAGGGTAGCCATTGGGGATGAAGTGGAAGGGACAGGGGAGGGGTTTCAGAGTGATCCAGCAAGAATTTAAATTGGGAGCGTTTTTGATAGGAGGGGGATGGTAGGGCAGGATAGTGCTGGGGAAGGGAAGTAGGATGGGTAGTATCTGAAAGGGGAGTGGTTGGGTTTATTTCAGCAAATGATGGGTGGAGTCTAGAACTAGTTGGTAAGTTCTTGGACGCACGAAGAGGAACGGAGTCGTAAGGAAATGGATTTTTTGGAGGAATGTGAGTAAGGGGGGGGGGTGGTGCGAATTGAGTAGTGATTTGAGGGGTTGGGTTTTTCGGAACTGATTTTGGGGCTGCTGATTTTGTGACATACTTGGGTGTCCATCATGTTTTTGAGCAAAGGGGCAGAGAAAGTGGTGTTAAAGGTGGTTCAGGATCATCATTCAGAGAATGGGGGGACTATCAGTTTAAATAAACATAACCACTCACCGACTGCACTGCACTGTTCCACTAGCAGCACGAAGTCTACACTCTGGGCATATGAATTTCATGGGCCTTGACATAATAGTGAAACAAATAATCCAGATTATAAAGCTCGGAACTAGTCAATGACTGAATGGGGATTATAATAACTTCCAAACATGTTTCAAAATTTACCAAGCATAGATGTTTACAGGTCAAATCCCAGCAAGAGACTGGTCACTCAGTTCTTATTATATTTTTCAAAATATTTACTTTTTGCGTATGGTTCAGTGAAAACGAAGATATATCTAAATTAGATTCCAGCCAGAATTTGTTATACTACTACTACTAACAACTCACCTCAGCACCAAGCCGCCTGAGGCCAACACAGGTACACAAACTCCTCCATCCCAATTTATTGAAAGCCTCCCTTTTTACACTTTCTCAGGAAGTTCCAATTTCCGTTAAATCTTTCTTTATGACTTCCTCCCTCCCAACTGTGGACGACCTGCTCTCCGTTTAGCCCTAGATGGTTGGCAGAAAAGGACAATCTGTTATTCTTCATCTGCAGAATGTGCCCTAGCCATCTCAACCTTTATCCCATTATAGCCCTCGAAAGTGGGATTGAACCACACTGTTTTTACAGCCTACTGTTTGAAATATGGTCAGTCAGCCGGGTATCCAGCACAATCTGTAAGCAATTTCTCTGGAAAACATCTAGCAAATCTTCATTCACTTTTTGGAGCGCCCATGGTTCAGAACCATACTTGACCGCTGTCATCACTGTAGCTTCGAATATTCTAATATTGGTTTACAGACTTATCTTCCTATTCTTCCATACTTTTTGTAACTGTGAAATAACACCCTGAGCCTTGGCTATTCTGCTTTTAACATCTTCACTGGTCCCACCGTCTTGACTAATGATACTACCAAGGTAAGTGAAGCTGCCCACCTGATCTATATTTTCGTTGCCTAATGTCACCTTTTCATCTTTACTTTTTCCTAGCCTTAGCGACTTAGTCTTCTTAACATTAATTTTTAAACTTATTCTAGTACCTTGAACTTGCAAAACCTCTAAAAGTTCATGGCAATTTATATTTAAACTCAAAAATAAAGGTAGCATTCCTATTTGCACTGATATTCTAATGCTAAAGAGGAATGTCTAATACTGTAGGCTTATTTATATTAACAAGGTGTCATGGCTTTTCCACACTGGTTCAATAAATGCAACAGAAAACTGTTATGACTTGCACATTAAAGGAATTGACCTTTTCTTAATAAATTATGCTAATGATATTCGAGCATTACTTAAATATAGACTGGATTAGAAGATAATTTCTATATATTGTCTGAGGAATATGAGAATATCAGGTTTAAGTTTAACCAGAGTAAAACTGAATGATTCAGTTATGAAAACAGGAAGCATTTCTTATTTTTTTTAACTACTTTTTTTTAACAGTTTTAAACTCTTAGAAACCTCATTAGCTTGAATAGATCAAGTGATGTCATCTAGCCAACTTAAAGGACGACTAAACTGTTCATGGCTCTAGGTTTATTTACACGAAAAGGGAACCAACAGTTTCATTGAACTCAAGCTTTATTAATTGCAGGATCAAACCTTGAATAAATTGTAATGTTTCTACTGTGTCTGTAACTTTTTTCCAACTGGACAGAAGTTGAAGTGTGCCTCAGGTTATGGGAGGAATTCAGTCTATCTTGTGAAACAAGTGATTTTTTTCAAGTTTCCTTATATAGTAGCATAAATTATTCATCTCATGGTTGAATTTAGTAAAGAGATCAAATATATTTCTATTATTATGTTCCCATATTCCTAGGTTTTGGTTCCAATTTTCATTGTGCCTCGGAGGTTTATTTCTTCCCAGATTAAGCTTGAGAGAAAAAAGGCAAAGTTAGAGCAAGAAGAAGCTACGCGATTGAATGCTAGAAGGAAGTTCGAGAATGATGTTGTTTCTATACTTGCAAAAGGGTGAGTATCAATATAACTTTTTGGCTTTTCTTATTTTCATATTTACTGCTTTCCTCATGATATTTTGAAAATTCCTTTTACTGAATGTTTCTTTGCTTTATAATGAATCAGTATTGATTGTAAACAAAATATTCTTATGAAATTGTATTATGCCTAAAATGAATTCTATCAGTCAATTTTGTTGTGTTCATCAGTGTTGACAAAATTGTATCACAGATTGAATCATTGCTTTCGAATTATTTTTGTTGCTTTTTTGCTTAGCATTAAATTTAGTTTTAAAGCACTATAACAAAAATGTTCTATTATATAAATACTAGAGAAAGGTTTTATCTGAAATAGTTGTTTTGCTTCTTATATTGTATATTTTTTTGAAATGTTTATTATATGTGATATCAGGGTTGGATCTAGGGGGGGGGGTGCTAGAGGAGGTAAGCACCCCGGGCGGTAAAACCAGCTTAAATTGTATTATTTTTTGACAAAAATTATAGTATTTACACTATTGGTGACGTGGCAAAGCCGGAAAAGTCTACATTTGCCCTCCTCCCCCCTGAGAATAAACCTAACTCTGGTTTTGTGTGATATAAAGTAATTTAGGTTTCAGCGAGGTTAAATTAGGTTTGCTTTTTTTTTTTGGTACAATTCCTCAATTTTGTCTATTATTGATAATTTAGGTTTCAGTGAGGTTAAATTAGGTTTGATTTTTTTTTTTTGCACAATTCCTCAATTTTTATATTATTAATTTTCATCTTCTATAATTTGAAGTACAGAAGACTCATCGAAAAAAATCCGATTACATAATATAGGTTCTTATAGACTGATTAATTTAAAACGTTTGATGGCAATGACTGTAATTGATAAATAATTTCTCAATTTGCATGAAATACCCATGAAAACTGTTTTTTGTTTACCTTTAATTGTTTTATATTTTATAATCATACAGCGCAGGGGAAGATTGTGGCACTAGGATTTCTTTATCTAAGATGTGTCCAGGTGGCTCCTCCCCCAAAAAACAATGGGGCCTAAAAATGCACCTTTTTGTAGTTTTGACCCAACCTCCCGAAATCATGTATATAATGCTGACCATTTAAGGTCTTTTCTTGCATTCCAACTGTTATTATCTTCACGTTATGTAGCATTTGTCCTAGCTGAGTGGTTAGCATGCTAGAGTTGAAAGCCTTTGTCCGCGAGGACTGGGGTTTGAGTCCTGGTGTTGCTGGTCATTTGGTTTAGAACGGGGGTCAGCGGTGAGACTCTGTAAACCCAGCCAAAGTTGATCCAGCTCTAAATGGGAACCTGGAGAAATCTAGGAAAGGTGTGCGAAAGTACAGGATGGCTTCCCCCCAGACCTCCAGTGCTTTTCCTGGCTGAAGGGCCATGAAACGGAAATCAGCACCACCGGTAGGGACTGTAAAGTCCAATTCTATATTATTTACCTTTCTTTATGTAACATTTTAGTTGTATCCCTTGATGAGCCTGAATTAAAACAAAATAGGTTTTTTTGGCCTTATAATTGTTTTCGAAGTTTTTCTTTGCCTCTCACTTTTTTTTTCTATTGCAGATACTTAAGACCTTCAAAGCCTTATGAACCAAAGCCAGGAGTCCAAGAAAAAATTGCAGAATTATCATCTAAGTTTGTTACCACTGATTTTGCTGATACCTCGTTCAAAGCCAAGTTTTTATCTCTATGTGCCTCAGAATTTTTACATGAAGTTCCGAATTCTTTGCTGCATCAAATGAAATCCCTAGGTATTCCCTTTTTATTTTGCTAAAATATTGATGTTAACCCTGGCTCACTATAGCTTATTCCTAACATCCTCATTTTAATTGTCAATTTTTGTGTGAGAAAAGTAGTAATATTAGATGCAAAAACAAACAGTTTTCTGGACATTAACAGAAACTAAGTACAGTATTTCGTTGCAGTAGTCTGTTCTCTATGTAGATCTTCTGTTGAATGTCAACAGTCTCTTTTTGACAATTCTACATCTTTTTCTATTAAATTTTCAAATAATTATGTCATTTTCCAATTCTTTAGGGCTCCATCAATTCGAGATATGGATTGTAATTTGTAGAAAAGTCTATCTAAGGTTGCTTGTAAGGCTGTTTTTTACCAGATGAGAAGTCTATCCAGAGATTTATATAGGTTTATTTGGATCTTGTTTAATTGTCATTATAAGTTGTAATTTTTCAGCGGGTGTTATTTTGTCGAGAAACGCAGAACACATAGACTCTTTCAAGTTAGCATACGTAATACGTGACGTAATGCGTAATACGTTATACGTAGACGTAATACGTGAATAATATAGTCCTTTGATTTTGCAAGCATAGCTGCAGTGTCGCAAGGCAAAATGTATAAGTTGACAGAATAAGTTAAGGAAAAAAATAGTTTAAAGGACGCATAACGTCAATTGTTATGTTTTTATGGATTCGAATTAGCAACTGTTTTTTTTTTTTGAATTGCGATTTCTTGACTTCTCTTCCAGCAGCTACAAAGAATTTAAAAATCAGATTAGCAAGGTCGTTTTTGTATCTAGTTCCTAAATTAGTATGGTTAACAACCCTTTTATGTGCCTCCAAAGGCTACTACACTGTTTGAGAGATCTGCAAGTAGGTGCAGGGAGTTATAACTCACCCAAGCATACCATAACTCACCCACGTAAGTAAACAAAGGTCTGAGCCTTGGATTGGAGATTAGAGGATATCCTTACTTATTTAAAAAATAAGTAAAAATCAGATTGATCCCAGGGAACAGGTAATGAAAGACGGATATCTGGCAGGTTTTTGTAGAGAAGCAGAATGTATAAATAGAACTATAATTCAGCCCCTAAAAAGTGTACCTATTGTGTGGTCCTTGTACTTATACTTATGGGGGTCCTTGCGCCGACACCTCATACGTGACATTTTGGGCGAAATTTAGTTAACGTATCTTCCATGTGGTTTCTCAAGTTGAGTTGAATTGTGTGACCTTCAAAGATACCCGCGATTTATTTAAATAGATATAGCAATAAAGAATATTTTTATTTAAATGTAAAAAATTATATATGTACATATGGTTTAGAATTCCTTAAGTTGTCCACTTTCTTCTATTAGTCTTAAATTGACACATTTATGAATAAATTTCACTTTTTTATCGATTATTTATCTGTGGTAGCACAGTGGATTGATCCCTGCTGCGGCATGGTTGGGTAACAGGCTTGCTACTTGTCTCTGTAAAAAAGATTAATCAACTGAAGTGCCAATTTGTCCTTTATGACCAATCGAAAAGTCCTTAGATTAGTTTTTCTCCAGGAAAGTAGACATTTTTCCTACATACGAGGCGGGCATGTGAGGACAGTGATTTGTGTCTCTTATTCACCTGTCTATATATTCATTTACCCTCCATTTGCTTTTAAGGTGAAACATAACAAAACAGAAGACACTTACGAAAAAACTAAGGTGAAACCTAACAATTCCATTGGATGTTTTTCTTTACTTGGCGCTCAATAAAAACGATGATTTTATGTTATACAAGACACAAAAACTGATTTTCCATTTAGGTTACATTATATTAACTGATTTTGAGTTAGGTTCATTTGGGCTCAGTAAGCGTGCGTGCTGATTTTAAAGGTTGGATTTCAACTGTACCTTTAACTTACGACACAGTTAATCACACATTTGCATCTATAAATTTACAAAGACCGGAAACTGCGAATAGTTGACGGTTTTAATATGTTGTAAAACTTCACAGGTAGAATCTTCTGCTGGGTGGACTATAAAAACCAAAGCACAAGTACAAAGGAAAACATTCTTTGGAAAAAACTCCAGTTGGAGGGTAGGGTTGTAGTGAGATAAAAGTCTTGCAATCATAACAAGGGGTTTTAATAACTGAAGGATGAAATAGTCGGGGAGTGCAAAATTAAGCATTTGATGACCTATATATCCTTTACTGAATGCATATGTATTATGTAATATTGGTAAAATATGTATTACGTATTATGTAATATTCACCTGTCTATAAATTCATTTACCTTCTATTTGCTTAGTAGTTGGATGCAAACTAAAAATCAAATGAGTGTCATTCATCTTACAGGTGCGATAAAAGACACGATTAGAATAGTATGAAGTTCAGTATCG
The DNA here is from genome assembly GCA_027921565.1 of Artemia sinica. Classification (NCBI taxonomy): domain Eukaryota; kingdom Metazoa; phylum Arthropoda; class Branchiopoda; order Anostraca; family Artemiidae; genus Artemia; species Artemia sinica. Next base: position 24,346,052 of record CM051267.1, on the reverse strand, counting down.
TTTAATATATTCATTGTTTATACCTTAGATGATCAGGGATTAGCAATATATGACCCATGGGTCGCAAAGTTACCAATTTACTAATTTCAAATGGCCTCTTTTAGTTCCGAAAAACAGGATTTATTTAAACCCCGGATAAAAACAGGATTTATTTAAATTTTAAAAAGTTAATTATAAAACAAGAAAATGAAACAAACATTTTGAGAACAAGACAATGAAGATAATTATTGAGAACAACATTTTAGATCAATGACAAAGTTACAGTAACGATAATAATCGAATTATAGCAGCATTCCTCGAAAAAGTTCTAACCTTTTTAGGTGTGTGTCGTTCTCCCAGTTGTAGAGCATGTTCAGTAGTAGCCGAGAGATAGTAACGCATCCCAACATACGTTATACAGTTATCCACGTGAATTAACCAGTGTTATTAAAGAAAAATGTCATGTTGGATAAACTAGAAGAAAATAGGGGTTATTTCAAGGTGTATGGACAGAGAAGTATGGATGTATCAAAAAAGGCAACAAATTGATACGTACATTTGTAATTACCGCAAGAACTTAAAAATTAAGTGGCAATATTCTTCAAAATAGAAAGATCCGAGTGAAATGATAAATGAAGGTTATTCTTAAGGTATTGTTTAACGTATATTAAATTTTAGAAAACGAAACAAGTTGTGTTGAGTTTTAGTAACAGCTGCGATTATGTATGCCTGCCAGCTTTGTTGAAGTCTTAAGAATGATACCAAAGGACACTGTTTACACACAGTTAGTTTAAAAAAAAACATTTATAAATTTTCCCAAACACTTATTTAAGGACTTCTCAAATAAAAAAAAACAAATGACTGAAAGAATAAAAAGACATTATTGTCAGCTAAAACTGTTCAGCGTTGCATGAAAGATAAGGCCATAAATATTGACGAACAGGTCAAAATGATTTGGTACCTTGTGACGTCATTAGCATCACAGTTGATGAAGGATCAATGGAAATATTCCGAAGAGGCTTGGAATTATTTTAATGCTTGGTTCTATAAGCAGTTTGAATGTCAATGAAGAACTGGGCGCTCTTGTTGCAATGAATGACACGATCAAGGGCAAGCACAAGAGCTTAGACATTTCAGAAATGGGCAAAAAGTGTTGGATTTGAGAAACTAATTGAAAATCAATTGGTGGCTCACTTTGATCGTTTCATTGAATCATGCATTAAGAGCATTTACAAAGGCGTTTGAACCACTTAAGGACGACGGCAACAGGATGAAGGGGAAGAATTTTGTAATATTATAAAAAGATAATAGCACGATCAAAATTAATACAGGGGTGCTTCAAAGTTTTTTCTGAGGAAATTGAAGCAAAATATGAAGATTTGCTGTTACATTCTAAAATACTAAGTCATGTCGAGGGAAAGTTCCTCGTCAATCTGTAGAGTGCTTTGATGATGAACAAATAATTCTCAAGGGTATCATGCAAAAAATTATCTTGAACTCAATAATAAATAATGGTTTTGAAGACTTGTGTTCCTACTAGACATATTGAAGCCTTATAGGGATTTCAACGTACAACTCCAAGGAAATGACCATACAATTTTAAAAATATATGAGAAATGGAATAGTTTTATTTTGGAACTAATACTATTTGAAATTACATACAAACTAAACATTTCATTTCTTTATCTTCTTAAAAAGGGAACATGAAAAGGAAAATATCGATCAGAGCAATCTAAGTTCGTCCGGAAGTTAGATTTTGTCATTAAAAGTGAACGATCTCAAACTTTTTAGACAAAACACGAAATGTTGACATTTATTGTAAAGCCCGACGAAATAAAGAAAATACTATGAATTTAAAGCATTTTAAGTGTATAAAAAAAACTTATTTAGTATAGAAATGATCTATTTATAAAATCCAAAATCAAGGACAGATAAATTTAAGAAATTGCCACTTAAAATGTGAGCATGTATTCTCACAAATAAAATTTGATTCTAAGTAACAACGTAAGAAGGCTAACTACCAAAAATTCATAGTAGATTATATTTATTTATTTTACACAAATATAAAAATAACATTATCCAGCACCTACTAAGAACCCACTGAAGAATCTAGACTTCGTTTTTTTTATAACAAGAATAATAATTCGAATTTCTACCTAAAGTTTGAAAGTATGTTATGATTATTTTCTTGATCAAATCTATCTTTTCATCCCCGAAAAAACTTCCTTGAAGTGAAAATACCACCGTCGCTTTAATATTTATATTCCGGTTGGTTTTGATATTGACCTTAGATGTGTGTTTTAGATTGTAGTATCTTTAGATGTTTATTATTTTTATATTATTTAGGGTTAATTTTTTTTATTCATGTTTTATTCTCGTCAATTTTTTTAGACGATGTAATAGATTTCTACAACACTCCTGTTGATCCTCGAATACCACTTGAAAGGATGAAAGACATGGAACTACCACCCAATTTGCATATAAAACAAGATTATGTAACATTTGATCAACGTGAGTGGCCTATTTATTCTTCTGTAACCATCATATGCATAGTGGCTCTGACAATTCAGAAGGTTTTTTCTGACGTTTTTTGTCAATCTGATATTGATAAACCATCCCCATAAACTGAGTATCCTCAATCGATTGGTCTGAATCTTTTTGTGTATTCCAGTAGTTTCTTCATATACCTATGTATTTCTAGGTTTCTTTTTCAAAATGTTCTTTATATATGTTAGTTCCAAAAGTAGTCAACCAATGAAGCCTATAGAGTCATAATTTTTTCCTTAACTCGAAGACTCAAAATATTGCTTTGTCAAACAGTTACTGTTGAAAGTAAAACAACTTTTTTTTTCCAATGTTTGCTTTCTATTTTTTGAATTTAAAATTTCCCGATTTTTAGTTATTACAGCCAATATGCGCACAGAGGCTTATATTTTGCGGATATTAATTGATATTTTATGAGGGAGGAATGGGTACGGTACGCCAGCATGTAACATTTTAGGCTCGAATCTTAAAGGACCTCTTTGGATTAAAAAATATTTTCTGAAAATCCGCGATAATTTCTGATTCGTACGATTTTTTTTTGTCTCAATAACAATGGCGCAAAAAGTTTGAAGGAAAGTAATAAAAAACAATAAAATCTTATATTAGAGGCTCGTTTTGTCGCCGGGATTTACTCCAGCCCAGAGATTGTATAACTATTTTTAGTCCATATCTTGTAAATTTGGAACAGGACATGTGAAGTGTCAGTAGCTTTTGATGTTTCCGCATCCTCTGGCTTCAGGTCCGTTACAATTTTCCATTCTCTAGTAGACAATAATTCAAGTAATTGAAAACTAGGTGATCTATAGTTATGCTTAAGATATCTATGGTACCCTTTTGCAGGATAAGATGAGATATTTATTAAAAAAAAAAAATACTATCACAAGTCCCGAAGGGCCAAATTCAAATTTTGGAGTCAATATATCTTTAAAAAAAATATACGAAAACTGGAAAATTTAATGTTGATACAGATTTGACATTATGCTCCTTCTTCCGATTTTACTCTTGTTTTTTCTATTATAACAATGAGAAAGTTCTTTCTCTTTTTTTTATATAGCTGAAGGCTATTTTGCACAAGAAAATTAGCTCAAAATAGATTTTGAGCTAAATATATAGAATTATATGAATTGCTTATAGAATTAATAAAATTATATGAATTGCTGGCAAGACTCGCCAACACGAGGACGTGTGCTAATTGGTTTTGTTAGTGGGAACTTGATATAATATTAATATATGTATAATTTTTGTTTCTTTTTTTTGTAATGTGAATTCTGAAAATGATTCTGTACAGAATCCAACACAAGATGAAATTTATAACAGCTGTGAAGATCATCATCATTTTGTTTCATTGGATAAAGAGGAAGAGGATATGAACCTTACTAAGTTTAGATGGACAAGAAATTTACCAAATAAAATTAAAATAAAATTGATAGGGGATCTTAAATATGTCAACGGTTTGAAAACGTAAAGAAAGGCTAGTTTAAAACAAAAAAAAGTCTATAACTCGGTTAAGAGCACCCCGAACGATCCAATGAATTGTCCGATCGAGGCAGTGACCACCGTGAGGCGGCACCACCCGACCGAGACCCATATCCAACTACGAGCTTGTCTAAGGGCGAAAAAATGGGGAAATTGAGAGAGTTCAAATTATAAAGAGTGTCTAAAGTGAAGGAAGGGAGTACTATGAAGGCAAATAATTTGTTCAGATCATTGGCTGTGTCCAAGGACTCTTCTTGGAGATGAAAATCAACATTATTTTGGATTTTCCCATGGTTTGTTTTTGATTCGGCTATGTCTGGAGTAAATCCCGACCTAGAGGATATCTTCCTCTTTTGGATAAAGAGGAAGAGGATATAAACAGCTACTAATGTCGGTGGACGATTGCGAACTGTATACCTACATTGTAGTTTTTTTTTCACTCAAAATAAGCAAATCATAACCGATTGCAGAGAGAAAAACCGGTTTTTGTCAGCTCTTACAGAGCAAAATTCTTGACTATGTTCCGTATAATTAAAAAGTACCGGAGATTCTTTATAGTTCTGACTGATGTAGATTTGCGTGGGGGATTGGGAGCTTTGAACCGTAGGGCCAAGCGTTGGGCCCTCCAATTATACACACTAAAATGCTTGCATTTCTCAATGCTAGCTGTACAATACTACAATACTAGCTGGAGACTGTAAGCAAATTCTCGATGTCTTAAAAGAAAATGGTAATAAGCTAGGCAATATCAACAATCAATTAGGAACTTACTGCAAGGGTCGATAATCCGGAAAAAGAACATTCGCTACATAAAAATAAGATGAATAATACTGAATTAAAAACTGGAAAGATTGAAAATGATACGTCTTGCCTATTTTTGTGGGTGGTCTCAGGTGGCTTGGTGCTGCAATGAATTTTTAGTAGTAGTAGTAATTTTCGTCTAGTTCTTGAATGCCTCCTTATAATTACAACATCCAATATTTTATTGTAGGCTCTTGTAGACTAATTTTCAAGTCAGTACATTTATAGGTGTAAGACATAGAAAAATAGAACTACTATGATTTTTATTTGGTAAATGTTGAAGAAACATTTTTGCATTAATCCTATTCATTTTTATTTGAATATGTCATGGGGCCATCCCGTAACAGTCGCATGTAAACCTCGTATATCACAATTTTGGTGAGAAGCAGTTTTGAAATTAAGTGTTTAAACTGCGTTGGAATGTACAACCTTTTCTTCCAATCTGATAAATTATGCTCTTTCTGTGTGATATTCATTGCGAACTGTCTACTTTCATATATTTATACTGACATGCCTGTGACAATTTTCCTGTGCTATTAACATTTATGATCAATAGAAAAAAACACAATTTTTTTTTCTTCTTCGGAGAATTTAGCTGTGTCTATTTGAGACAAGCCTACGTGTCGACCATGATTTGCTCTTTGGTGACTTCGAATACAGTAGTTTTTTTTTTTTTTTTTTTTTTTTTACTGTGAGCCAAATTATTTACTTCTGGATTATTTACCAAACAAGTGTCATGTTTCTGCTTCCCAATACAAATCTCTTTGTCAACTCTGGAGTGTTAACAATTTGCCTCAGCTCGAAACCAAATAAACATATATTTTTTTATTAGTACAACCTAGAATCAGGAAATGAAAAAAAAACCGGAGTAGAAAACGAAAAAAAAGAAAAACGTATTTACGCTGAAATTTAAATACTGGTGACTTCATAAACAACTAAGCCATTGGTGAGTCGCAGAGATCGCATTGAAGCTCTATTTTCTAAATCAAACACTTTAGTTGATTGTTCAAGGATTCCATTTATGGATATTTTTCTCTTGACGAGGGACGCATCACAAGACATTTTTTTTGTGGGAATACCAATTACCGACAACTGGGTCAATGCAGGGGTCCATTCCTGAATCTAAGAGACATCACACTGCCTGCGAGTGCACGGCGGAGTCGAACACAGCAAGCATGTCGAATAATGCACTTTTTATTATTATCCCTAATTGTCGATGAGCGTATTCACAGTCAATCCCAATCCTGAATCAAAGTTGTTTGTCTCCTATTAAAGCATACAGTGTAAGAGAGGACAGCAGAAACTATCTTAAATGCTTTGCTAATAACTGATGACACATTCATCGGGCTGTAATTGTTACAGAGCAATATGTCTTGAATTTTTTTCAGCGTTTGAATGTGCATCAGCCGTGAAATTTGGCAAGTCCGAGTCCGTGCTTGATGTACATTTGAAGCAACGAGGCTAAATACTCATGTGGAAGTTCTGTGCCGTGCTTTAGGTGTCTCGGATTGATCCTACCAAGCACCGGAGACTTGTTTTTTACGTTTTTCTCACTATCAGCTTGGTATGCTGTTTGGACTTCAACGTCAATCGAAAAGTTTCAACACTTGTTAGGAATAAGGGTATCCCCCAAAAACATCACTGAATAGTCACTGAATAGATTACCATGGTTTATTATAGTACCTTTTTTGGCTTTTCATTTTGTCGTACTTCGGAAGGGTGGGAAAACATGGTGGCAGACCAAACACGTGTTGAAATGATAAGGAAGAGCAGAAGAAGCAGAACAAGAGCGAAGAAGTCAACAGAGGCGATCTAATAGTCACATTGGGATTTATATTAAAATTAAACGTTTTATGTAAAAGGCTCATAAGCTTGAAATCTATCTCAGCTCTTCCTCTAGAGCCAATATTTCCTTTATAGAGAATGACACTAGTGCTTTGATGGTTAGATCTCTTAATATCCTGGCAAGGATTAACCGATGGAGATTTTTTCTTCCATGTTTTTAAACTTTAGCATCAAAGTGCGTAACTTGGTCAAAGCTTTCGAAATTCGTGGTGATATTCTCTAACAACTAGTTAACTAAAAACGATTCATAATCATGATTCATACAAATTCATACAAAAGCCGTATATTTCATAAAGCCGTATATTCATAATTCAAAAGCCGTATATTCATAATTCATACAAAGCCGTATATTCATAATTCATACAAAAGCCGTAATAGACAGAAAATGAAACAGATGTTACTTCGGACATATAACATTAATATTACAGATAATTCATGTTATATTTAGTCATATACACATAACTTGAAACATAAAAGGAAAGAAGAAAAAGGAACTGAAGGAATCAAGGAAAAGGAAGAAGGAAAGGAGAAGAAGAAAAAGAATGAACTGTTTCGAATTAGAGGAAATTTCTCAGCAGAAAATAATTTCAATTGAATCTGGAAGGAGGAACAATTGCAATATGTTGGAATATATGTTCTCTTATCTCACAATTTTTATCAAGGTCTGGTGAACAAGTACACATCTAATAACAATAACAACAAATCACAACTCTATTCAAGAAAGGGATCTAGGTGGATCTTATGCTTGAATAGTCCAGACAATAAAGCTTCTACTGCAACAACTTTTATGCAAAGTCTTCTGGCTGTTGGCCACAGATGTCGGTCTTCAGGACAAGATATTACCTACGTAGAAGGAGATGCACTTCGAGGCATCCTTTGAAATTCAATGTAGCTACCACCAGCACATTCAATTATTTCTGAAAAGACAGATGGCTTTTAATAGGAACTGTAATAAAGGAACGCTCCCCTTGCAAACAATAAAGAAATACCTAATTTTTGATATGAGCATTTTACCTGTCAGTTGCTGGAGCCGTTTATTGACACACCTGATTTTTGTTAGCGACTAGAAAGTTCAACACTGAAGTTGAGTAAGTCTAATAAAGTTAATTCTGAGATATATATTCCGAATTTAAGCAACTGGAACCAACAGAAATTGGTTATAGTTAAACTTTGATAATAATTGTAGAAGACCGATAAATAACTGCGATAAATATGTAGATTTTTTGTATTAGACTTTTGCTATAAATATGCAACTCTTTGTTGAATCGTTGGGTGAAGTAGCCGCATATTTTGTCACTAAGCTAATAGGAACCTAGTTCACCTTTAAAATAGCAAATAGCTTTTTCAGTTTTCATTCCTGCACACGAGCTTTAGTTCTAGGGAATGAATGCAAAAACACTTGAAAATCTGTTTATAGAGGCTATGTTTTTATTTTTACAGAGAGCGACACGATGTTTCAAGGTTTAGATGCTTTTCCGAATCGTTCAAGAATTGTTGCGAGTTTAGCATCCAGAAAGAAAGGAATGCAGCACATTAAGAAAGAGCCAGTATATCCATGGCCATTAGAATAACAGTATTATTAGTTTGCTAAATAAATGCGTTGTATTCTTGTTGTTTAAATAAGCCAATCTTTGTTGATACTGTGGGTGATATGTTTATCCATTGATATGTGTTTCTATCATGTAAAGGAATTGCAGGTTAAAAATGACAATCCCAGGCCTGGCCAGAAAATAGAGGCCAGAGGTCACAGCCAGAGTTACGCTTTACTTTACCCAATATTTGAGGAAAAAGCCCATCAAAACAAAATTCTAGACAAACTTAGAAAGATAAACCAGGTGACAATTCACTGGTCACCAGTTTTAGGAACTGCAATCTATTATTATTTTCCCCAAAAGTATGAATTAGTAAGTGACTTAATCTAGGTTAGTACTTCTATATTTCCGTCTAATCAAAGTGGAACAACGTTTAAATATTTCACGTAAATGGTTACAGCAGAACTACTATATCTGAAAGAAAGGTAACAGGATAAAGGTCATCCGCCATGAAGCTGGAGCTGCTTGATTTCCTTATTTCGATTGTTTACAAAAGCAGCCGGAGTAGCAACTACGGCAAAAATAGAGAGCCCTGCTAGTTTATCCTGCTCCCATCTAGAAGTATAGGCTTAATCCCCTATTGAACTTCCAGTTATTAAATGATGAACAAACAATGAAAATGACTTTTTGAGTGTAGTAATTACTCTTTCCAGAGTAATCAAATTTTGGGACAGTGTCTCGAATTTTTATGCTGGTAGATCCCCTCGAAATTAGTTTTAGGTTTCAAGAAACCTCTGCACAATATTTTCTATTGTAGTTGGTTTGTTTTCATTTTATCACACTCTTTCTCGCCAGGCCTTCTGCTGAATCCTAGTGCTCCGGAGACCTAGATATACTTTTTTTTTCGAGGTGACCGTACCGCAGTAGTGGTCGTAGAATATTGGGATAAAGCTCATTTGAAAGGAATACTATCGAACTCTGGATAGCTAATTCGATCCTTAAGTGCATTGAACAAATACAAAGTTTGTGTAAAAAATATTTAAAAGGGACAGATTCGTAAGTTGTATAAAACAAATGTACACAAGAATTTTGTACATAGAAGTTGTTAAGAAAGAAAACTATTGGATTTGAAATATTTAAGATGCTTTTCAAATTTCCTTACACCCTTTTATGAGTGATTTATGTACACCAAGAGCTTATCCCTTGTGCAAAAAAAGAAAAAGAAAGAAGTGAAAAAGGCTGAGCAGTGCCCAGCAATTTTTCGGGGTTACACAATCTTCTGTTTATTTTTTTTTTTAGATAACAGTACAGCTTTCAATTCTATAACTTTGCTGTTGATTCAGAATTTATCAGACCAGACAACCGGTGAAAAAAAAAAAAAAAAAAAAAAAAACACTTTAAGACTCATTGAAGTATCTTCAGGTAAAATTATTTATTTGTTTTAGTCTGCCAAAGCTACTTCAATATCTGGAAGTTACGCCTTTAGTCTGTATGACAAATTCATCTTAACCATCAAACTTATTCTTTTCCTTGTTTTTTCTCTCCTTTACTACTTCAATTACTCTTTTTCTGCAGATTCTGGAGCTTATATTTGAATACTGAAATTTATTTTAAACATTTATAGAGAAGATAGGTCCATATTTTGCGTTGTTTCTTATAGTATCGAAAATTCGTCTGATTCAAAATATAAAACAACATTTTTGAAATCAACTAAATTTTCCATCTTTATTGAAAAAAAAAAACGCGTACATGTTATCAAAATTGCGAAGGATCTAGCAAAACCAAGTTTGAAAAGCAGTATCCAGCTTCTAACATATAAGAGCCAAACTTTTAATTTAATTCACACAAAAGCCGTAATAGACAGAAAATGAAACAGATGTTGCTTCGGACATATAACATTAATATTACAGATAATTCATGTTATATTTAGTCATATACACATAACTTGAAACATAAAAGGAAAGAAGAAAAAGGAACTGAAGGAATCAAGGAAAAGGAAGAAGGAAAAAGAGAAGGAAAAGTAAGAAATAAAGGAAAGAAGAAAAAGAATGAACTGTTTTGAATTACAGGAAATTTCTCAGCAGAAAATAATTTCAATTGAATCTGGAAGGAGGAACAATTGCAGTATGTTGGAATATATGTTCTCTTATCTCACAATTTTTATCAAGGTATGGTGAACAAGTACACATCTAATAACAATAACAACGAATCACAACTCTATTCAAGAAGAAAGGGATCTAGGTGGATCTTATGCTTCAATAGTCCAGACAATAAAGCTTCTACTGCAACAACTTTTATGCACAGTCTTCTGGCTGTTGGCCACAGATGTCGGTCTTCAGGACAAGATATTACCCACGTAGAAGAAGGAGATGCACTTCGAGGCATCCTTTGAAATTCAATGTAGCTACCACCGGCACATTCAATTATTTCTGAAAAGACAGATGGCTTTTAATAGGAACTATAATAAAGGAACGCTCCCCTTGCAAACAATAAAGAAATACCTAATTTTTGATATGAGCATTTTACCTGTCAGTTGCTGGAGCCGTTTATTGACACACCTGATTTTTGTTAGCAACTAGAAAGTTCAACACTGAAGTTGAGTAAGTCTAATAAAGTTAATTTTGGGATATATATTCCGAAGTTAAGCAACTGGAACCAACAGAAATTGGTTATAGTTAAACTTTGATAATAATGTAGAAGACCGATAAATAACTGCAATAAATATGTATTTTTTTTGTATTAAAATTTTGCTATAAATATGCAATTCTTTGTCAAAAGCTGAGACTATTAAACTAAAATAAAGGGCAACGTTTAAAACTAAAAACGAACATAAATTATCCTATATAAGGGGGAGCAGGGAGGCTGCCGCTCCTCTTAATCCCCCCCCCTTTTGAAGCTAAAACTTAAATATATCATAGATACTGATCATACGCCCCACAAAGCTTTACTTTAGCACAAATAGCCGGAGAGATTAGGGGGGAGTCAGCCCCCCCCCCCCTCATTTACAGAATAATTTCTATCCATTTCAAGTTTAAACGTAGCTCTTTACTTTCTCTTAAAAAAAAAAATTTGTTAGGCATAAGACGGCTGAAATGAACTAGGGCAAGGAGGTGGAGAATAGTCTTGATTTGAGCTAGCTACTTTATATGACGACAAAAAAAAGTGCTTCAATACCACTACAGAGATTTCAGAATCCGGCTAAAAGACCATCACAAGATCTAGTCGAGTCGAATTAGCTTCTTATGTCAAAGCAAAAGAAAATAAAACGGAAAAAAAACAAACAGTAGACAAATGTTAAAATTAATTAAAAGAAATAAATCAAACAAAAATGTCCATAAAAAGTCAAAACAAATTAGTAAAACACAACATTCAAAAATAAGAAGACTTAAAAACGCTTATAGAGAACTAGGTTCTGTGTGCAGCCTCCTATCTTAATTTTTCCAACACCTCAAGATGTTTCTTCGCTTGAGCTAAAGCAGCAATTGGCTTTAACTTTAGCCTTGTTCGGAATGCCACGGGCTGGACAACATACTGCCATTATTAACCAATGCAGATTTGGTGGTCTTACACATAATTTCGTCAAACACTTTATGTCTGAAGTTTTAATGCTAGTTGGAAAATTTAATCACGCATAAAGCTTAAAAACTTAATATTGTAAGAAACCTCCAAACTGTTGAATCTCTGTGAAACAATCCATAGGATTTTACTCACTTTAGAGAATAGAATAATTCTATAAAATAGCATTGATAAATAGCTTCTAAGATACCCCAACTTGTTTGCTTTTAGCTTTCTTTTGCATTTATAGTTCTATGACCCTATTCCAACTGTCAAAAACAATACCGTGACCTCAGAGCAAAATTGTCCTACAGGTTAAAACAGTGAATAGTATCTCTACAACGTAACACAAACCACGTATTATGTAATATGCGTAATAACGTATGCATAACGTATTACATATTATAAAGTATGTATTAACGTGTATATGTAATATGTAGCAACGTATGTAATAATGTATTACAAAAACAACGTATTACGTAACATAAAAATAAATGTTACGTAGCATCTCTATATGGAAAACTAAGATTCCCTATCAAAAAGTAGTTTTTTCTTAAAGAACCTGAACGAAAAAAAAAACAAAACAAACAAGCAGTTGTAGGTTGTTCTCGCTCCTAAGTTAATCTCATGTAGGTTAATCGAACAGGATAAATTTTCAGAACGCAAAGCTCATTTTTATGTCTTTTAATTTGCTCCGAATACATGATTTTCAGTTAATATTAGAAATGTAAAGGGTATAAAAAGGTGAAAAACACCGAAGGAAGTTATTCTAAAAGAACAAGGTTTTACACCATCAAGTTTAGAAACAGAGGAACACATTGACTCCTAAACAACATATTAAAGGTTGAATGTTTTTGTTAAGTATGGAAAATGCATTGAACTCTGCTGAATAGTTTTTATGCCTTTGTATGATGGTCAAACCATCACAGTTTGAAAGGCAGATGACCATTGACTCTAAGTTCAATTCAGTTTTCCACAAAGGAGGACCAGTTCTTCTTAGAGCTTTAGAACAATCAGAGACTCTACTTGTGAAACAGTCTCACCCAAGTGGTTTGGCTTTAATCTCCTTGGTGGAGATCTTATGCAATCAGCAATGCTGTCGTAAGACTCCCACTTAAATATCAATTTTGCAGAAGGCTTTCTTGCGCAGTGTCTAAAACAAATACGAACAAATTTACTTTTGTATACAAAAAATGAGAGAATAGTGGTATATTTTAGCAAAAATTATTCAAGTTAAAGATAGTTGTAAGTTGGAATTCCGAAAATGGTTACTGCGACCTCTCTTTTTTCAGTTTGTTTACAAGGGATACGTATGAACCAATATCAAGTTTTTCAATTATCGTTCAATTTGGCTATGAACATTATCCTTCCCATATAAGACTACTTCAGAATACTTCAATTTTATTTCTTTGATGAGTGCTGTCTTTTCACAAAATTCTGCATCACAAAACGGATGAAACTGTTTCACTTTCGAATAATTCAATGGTCATTTGAAATAGTTCTCCAAGATTGAAGGCTGGTCTTTCACGATCCTTTCCTAGAGAGAGGTTACTGTACTAACCGTTATTTTTTCAAAACGGTCAAAACCGTTATTTTTTCAAAACGGTCAAAACCGTTATTTTTTCAAAACGGTCAAGACCGTTATTTTTTCAAAACGGAGGGCACATGTTTATGTCTCTAAAAAAATGCAGTGCTAAACCCAGGCACCAAAATATCTTTTCCCAAAGACAGTCCTCTCCGCTTATAAACAGACTTCGATAAATTTGCATCAAATTCAAACTAGAATCTTACCTTTCATTTGACTTGGATCTGGCTTTACAGATGGGGTTACGAAAACTGTCTGTCCAGTCAGTAGAGGACTTCGTGCTGCTGCATTCAAAGTTCTTTTTAAGTTGAATCCAAATTTCGCTTCCATTTCTTTATCCTCTAGTATGAAACTATTCAGGTCTTGAAAAAAAAAAACAATTTTATTTAGGATTACTTATTTTTACAGAATCAGATTAACTAGAAAAGCGTTTAGCGTAACCGAAACAAGAACATGAATCTTATATTTCACATTAAAACAGAAGAACAACTCAATATAAAAATTGCGAAAAGAAAAGAAAGAAGTGGACATAAAAAGAGTTGACAAAATAAATAAATAAATAGTAGCAAAACAAAACAAGAGTCAGTAAAACAACTCACATTGCAATGAGAAACAGATTGAGCTTTTAAAGATTATTGGGTAAATAATTCAGATTGCGATAAGGGACAGCACTTTTTCTACTTATGCATTAGCTTGATGTTATATTTCATTAGAGTTTCGACCCAAAAAACTATCCCAGAAAGGAGATGAAGCAATACTGAAAGGTTGGTGCAATCTCCTTCTCCCTTTACAAAAGCGGCAATCTTCCAAAGGTGAAAATATATATCTCTTAAATATCCTATTTGATTACTCAAGGACAAAATCACATAAAAAATTAGCTATGATCAAAAATTAGCTTGAAAGATAAGTTTGAACGGAGTGGTACATGCAAATACATCCTAACTCAATTATTAACAAATCAGCCCCACAGCTAAAACACATAACGGAAAAACTACCCTCACATGTAAAGCAACACACTAGCAATTAAATTAAATTCTTTAAACATTTAGAATGATTAGTCTTAATTACCAACTTGCAAAATTAGGAAATGTCCAGTGTCGTCTTAAAATGTACTTTAATACTGAAATAATCATAAATCGTCGAAATGTTGAGCCAGATTTTGTGCACAAGATTCCAAGAAAAATCCATTATTTTACCTTCTGATGGTTTCAATTTACCAAGTTTTACGAATTTTAACATAAAGCCCTTCTGCTAGAAGGTGACTCTATTTCTGTTGAATATATTTTTAAAAGAAAAGAATTGAAACACATTAAAAAAGTGTATTTATATCGTCTCATCAGAATGTCATGATTTTGTTTTATGATAGAAAAAGCAACTAACTAATACGTCCAAAATGCTATATTTCTCATTTGGGTGCAGCGCTCAGCCCTACCAGCGTATGTTGATTTTCCCGTTAAAGAATGGTTATCAATCCTTTTAAATTTAATAGCAACAGGTTTAAATAAATGATATAGAATTGATTCCACGTGACAAACATCAAGAAAAGTTTTAAATGGATTTGCGGTGCTGAACACACTGTTTCTCGAGTACTTTCTCTTGTCCCCTTTCCCAATAGACAATGAGAACGATCCACATACCTACACCGTAAGATTTACCCCCTTTTAAGTAACCCCCTTTTAAGATTTTAAATAATTGGCAATGGGACCTGAACGTCAGCTCCAGAAATAGTCTATGGGCATAAATTGTTACGTAAGGGTTTAAAAGAATCAGATTAGTACTGCCATTCACGTTTTCTATTTAAATAATAATTGACAAAGGACTTTATTCAGTGTTATTCCTTACCACCCATGTTCACAATACGAACAAAAGCAACCCAACCTCATGAAGGCAAAAAATACAGAAACAGCATGAAACTTCATGACGTGTAGAAAAATGGCACTTCTCTGGCAAAGTAGCCTAAAACTGGTCATTTATATTATCAGCTTTCTTTGATATAGGCAAAAAAAGGTTTGCTTCGCATAGATAATATAAAATTTTAAAGATTTAACGTTATAGATATAAAATTAACGAATGAAATTAAAATAAAAAGTTAATAGTATATAGAAAAAACACCAATCATTACTGATAAACTAAAACATTAAAAAAGAAAAGAAAATTTTGTTTGCAGAGCAACAGAACATGCGAATGAAAACGTTGGGAAATGATGGGCGTGGGGGGGGGGGGGCTAGTTGCCCTCCACTTTCGACTATTAAAAAGGGCACTAGCCCTTTGAATTTCCAATCGAATGAGCCTTTTTTGAAGTTTCTACGACAACGCCTTCTATAAAAACCATATATGCCCCCAGGGCATAACTCAAAACCCTTGCCCTGAGGGTTTTTTGAGAGTAATTCTGGGAATTACTATGTAATTCCCATGAAATTTACTCAGTAGGATCATTTTATATGAATTATTTCGGATCAAATAAACGAAATTTCAATGTGCGAAATATTTTCGCGGTGAGAAAGAATCATAATCTAAGCGTTATAACAATAGCTTTGCAACCATCTGTATTTATTAAACAGTAAGTCAATGGTACATGAAACCCCTACACTATTGGTTAAATATGGCGATTGGATCTAGCAGCTATTAAAGCAAATCACATAATTTAAGCCAAGTCAAAATTTAGCTGTTCAACATGGTAATCCATTTACTTCAGTTTTCAGTAGCCTAGAATCTAGGTTGTCATTTGCTAGCTCAAAACTGTATAAGATCTTATTATAATATCCCTGTCGTAAATACTTGATTTTGTTTAATTTTTAATTTTTCTATTTTTGTTAATTGTCTGTCTACCTATGTAATTGATGGGCGTCTGTAACAAATGGGAGAAACGAGCAACCGAAGCCTACAGGCAAGCGCATTCTTCGAATAGCTCTACGATTTGAACAGTCAGTTGGTTTCCAATAATCAGCGGGAGTATAATTTCTTTTTTAATCCTTAAACCTGAAGGCGATGTAACATTATATACAATTTAAAGAGATTGCGTATAGTCAGTAGCTTTAATTAAAATGTGATAAATTTATACATAATTTGTTAAGTATGCTCTATTTTGTCTCAGGGCTGGAGTACTCAGCTGAAACTTTATGGATAAGTTCTTTTTTTGAAAGAGGTGAGGAGTGAGGAGATATACAATCGTCCGACAGGCTCTTTAAAAAGTGATATGATTTTCATTTAAGCTAAACACTGTCCTATTAAATACCTTTAGACTGTTCTAACACTTAAACAATTCCTTTTTTAAACGATACATGGCCTCCTGTTTCTTTTAATGATCTTCCCTGTTCTTTTCGAATGCTCTGTTGCTTGTTTTATTGTTTGTCTTAATTAATCTTCTTATAGTTTTATCCTTCTCTTTTTCGCTACTGAGTACAGCCAATGGGAGGTGAGCTTAAAATATTAATAGAGCTCGAGCATTAGGCACTAGTTTTCAACATCGTAGCATTGAAATAATCCTTGTTTTATTATTTTTGACCTGAAAGAAGCCTTACAGCTATCAGAAATGTGAACCTTAAAGAAATTCTCTCTGAGTTTTTTCCTATTCGTTTTTTCTTAGTTTTACACTTAATCCCTTTGGTTTTAATACATCAAAAGAAATACTAGAAGCTGATTAAATTCAAGATCATATCCTTGATGAGTAGTCCTATTCCTAACCATCTTCTAGAACAAAATCCATTTAAATAAAAAAGTATTTTTTTAGCAGTGGCCAAATGGGATATATCGACCGAATATACTTACCAAGAAGAGTTTTAGACCTTTTCGATTCCTTGATCCAAAGAGTAGTCACGATTGGTTTTCCCCTAGCAATGGTACACAAAAGCTTGCAAGTCCTCCTAATGTGTGGCGTTACCAAGACAGTGCAGTCACTTCCAGATTCTGTGACGTGTCCACCTGAAAAACAAAACCCTAAATTTTGTTTTATTATAGCCATATCCTCTGTTCACCTTTCGACTCGCTATTCATTTGGAAGGATTTACTTGACTAAGATAATTTTTTAATCGTTGGCATCGTTACGGATTAAAACATAAAATATCATCTTATAGTCTAATTAGTACTATATATCTATCCCTAACTTATCAGAGACTCCTTACTATACTAATGGCAAAACCACGCCACTTTGATTTATTTTAATTATAATCGCTGCATAATCACATACAGGTAGAGTTCCTTACCCTTAAATGTATTGGAAACATATAAACGTAGATTAATTACTTGTATTTGCCTAAAAGGCATATCAAGAACCAATAATAGGCACAACAACTAGCAACAGGTGCCTACCACTCATCGAAAAGATGACTTAGGTGAAACAGCCAATTGTTACTTACAATTTCCTGCCTTATCTTAAAATGTACCCGATTTTTGTTTTGCAATGCGTGCCAAAATAATGAAGTTGTCAACCCCTCAAATTACTAAAATGGCACATCTAACCCCCCTAAACCAAGAAGACGACCGTGCTCTAACAATTTATTCTTAATTGAACGTTCCTTGAACTTGTTGAACTTGTGTAGCGAAGGACGTGGCACCGAATTTTTCGTACCCTTACAAGAATCGGAAGCAAATACAGTTAGCCAATACAGTACCAACTAGCAAAAAACAACAATCACTCACCTAAAGGAGAGCAAAGCCAGACAATTGCTGCTTACACGTTCTTCTCTTGTCTCAAAATTTTAATCAGATTTTTTTTCTAGTTTGTATCACAAAACTAAGGACATCCCCTCCTCAAAATCTTTAAAACTGTGCATAGCTTGGACGAATTTTTTCACACACACACAAAAAAACGGATCTCATATACTGATCAGCTCGTCAAGGACTATTGATCAATATATAAAAAAAAAAATATATATATATATCGGTCTTGCATCAAAAGTAGAATTTCTTGCTGCGGACCAACTTTCTAATACCACTACTTATAAAGGCGCAAAAGGAAAACTCAATTTCTTTGGCGATTGGGCCAGGTAACCGTCGCATATCTTACGT
Source organism: Artemia sinica (assembly GCA_027921565.1). Taxonomy (NCBI): domain Eukaryota; kingdom Metazoa; phylum Arthropoda; class Branchiopoda; order Anostraca; family Artemiidae; genus Artemia; species Artemia sinica. Next base: position 24,327,728 of record CM051267.1, on the reverse strand, counting down.
ATTTTGGATTTTAATCCAACTTTGATTTGAAAACCTGCTTTGAACTTGCCTGCTTTGATTTGAACCCGCTTGTCTGCTTTGATTTGAACCTGCTTGCCATTCAAATAAAAGCAGACATGGTTTTAAACATGGTTAAATGGAACAAAAGCTTAGGTACATGGCTTCCGATAGTCCCCTCCGACATAGACTATAAAAACTCTTCTTCAGCTCAAACACTGTAGGCTCTGGCTCAATTACTATCGAAAACTATCCTCTTTGGCCCCAAAGAACTTTTACGCAGCTTTCCAAAATATAATTTTAGATTAATCAATCCAGCCTGAGGTCCACACTTTCCGTAAAAACCACGGAGGTTGGAGCTTTATCAATACGTAGCAATAAGCTTAAGCCGGCGGACTGGAAAGAAAAATCAGGAGACAAAAGTAGTGTTGCTCCAGCAACACAGTTAGATAATGGAAGGTTCTAACTTAAAAAAGAAATTTCACTGATGACGGTGTTTCCCACTAATGATGTTTGGCCTAGGGACCCTCAAGCAGATAAATCCAATAGTGCTCGCATTCCCCTCCAGTGTGTTCCCTGGGCCGAGAATGCACTACTTTATTAGCCTTGATGTTAGGTTCTAATAAATAGGCCAAGGTAAGTAAACAAAATTTAGAGCAACCAAAAATGTATAACGCCTCTACTCTTCACAACTTTGATTTTTTTTTCTTTTTATGAACAAATTAATGCCTTGATTCTCTGATGAAATACAAAACTTCTTTTTTCTTGCTCAAAGGAATTAGCTCAAAGGCGTGACAACGAAGAACCGTTAAAAATCAGTTTTGATTTCTCTAGCCAATCACTTTCATCTAAGGTCTTAAAAATGAAAATAAAACATCATAACGGCAGAAAATGCCAGTGGTAACGCGGAAGCATTTGGGTTCGTTCTTCGTCATCAGAGTAGTAAAGTCTCAATAGTTAGCGGTAAAAAAAGGGGAAAAAAGAAAAAAACATAATAAAGGCAGAAAATGCCAGTGGTAACGCGGAAGCATTTGGGTTCGTTCTTCGTCATAGAGTAGTAAAGTCTCAGTAGTCAGCGGTAAAAAAGAGAAAAAAAACATCATAAAGGTAGAAAATGCCAGTGGTAACGCGGAAGGATTTGGGTTCCTTCTTCGTCTTAGAGTAGTAAAGTCTCAGTAGTCAGCGGTAAAAAAGAGAAAAAAAACGTCATCAAGGAAGAAAATGCCAGTGGTAACGCGGAAGGATTTGGGTTCGTTCTTCGTCATAGAGTAGTAAAGTCTCAGTAGTCAGCGGTAAAAAAGAGGAAAAAAAAGAAAAAAGCTATACGATTATTCGTGGTATTTATCGTTTCCTTTCCCCTTATCTGTTTTTTCAAACCATAATAGCTAATAAGATCTTCATAGTTGTGTCTTCTTCATTTGTTGTCTTGAGTGTAATAAAACGAGTTATTGATAAAAAATAATTATTCTACTCTGAACACTGGAGAAACGTGACCGTTTCCAAATGCCTGCCGTGATTATAAAAAAAGACGTTGCTCGACTTTTCTTAGGGATTATGTAGGTTAGTTTTTTTTAAATGGTTTTCTTTAAGTGACAAAATTATGAAAAGGACTAAATATATTTACCAAGGTCAACAATAGCCTTTACGTCTTCTTCGTAGCTGTAACCAGTAAATGCCACCTTAAATTTTTGAGCAGACACTCGCCGAGGACTTCCGCCAAGTAAGGAACTTTCTTGGCTTGATACCTGTAAATATACACACAAATGAGGTTCCAAGTATCTTCAATAAGTTATGAAAAATATCTATTAAATTTGCTTCAACTGAAAAAGAATAACATATATGTATACTGCCGAAATTGATTCTATAAAACAAAAAATATTGATTTATAAGGTTCAAGTACATAAAATAATTTCAACTAACAAATAATTCATTTAACAAATAACAAATCATCATTAATTTAACTATTAAAATTCATGTAACAAATGTTCCAATAACGAACAATTCTGTTTGTTATATGTTTACATATAACAACATATTGTTTAAACATATCTTTTAAACCACTTTATCAGCCTTTCGACACTAACATCGCAAAACATTATTATAAATAATGTTCTAGCATTGTTTCAACCCTTTCTAGCATGGTGTTTCTGTTCGACACTTTGTCCCAAATTACCGTTAGATGTTTTCTTTTGGATTTTAACGAGTTCCTTCTAAGCAGAGGCGTACCAGAAAATTTTAACTTCAAGAGCCAGAAGGAGGAGTGTGTTCCAGTACGATATTGATATTTGCCATTGTACAACTAAAAATACGTTTTTGGATTTCTCCCCCAACCCTCAGATCTCAGTTTTGACTGTTAGTACATACAATCTTAAAGCATTCTGATATATACAATATTTGAAGGCCTATGAAAGAATATAGAGCTCTTTGAAATTAATTGCCTCTGGGGTCAAAAAGGGTACGATGGTAAAAAAGGCCTTGTCTATACTGAGGCTTTCGAACCATCAAGCTACTTCGAGAAGAGACAAAATCTTTGCCTGGATAAACCATTTGAATAGTTTTTTAGTTTTTTTTTTCTCTCTCCTTTTTATCAGTTTGTTTTTCGAGCCACTAGCTTAGCAAAGGCTCGTCGTGTAGAAGTGCATAAGGGCTTCTTCAGTTGTTCATTAATGTCCTATTACTTCCTAAAGAACAACCTTACGATAGGCGAGTCTTCCCGATTAAAATCTAAAACAACCTATGAAATACTTGGATAAAGCTTTGATAATGATTTAAAAAGGAAATCATATGTATGTAGTTCGGTAAAAGCAGAGAGTATGTCACTTAGAAGCGTTTATGATTTGAAACAATTTAGCATATCTGTTGATAACATAACAAGTGATGTATTTCTGTTATGTTCGACCTTGTCTTGAATATGCTTGTCCTGTGTTTAACAAACATTAAAATTATTCCTAGGCCCACCTATTCTGTTTATGAAGAAGGACAAGCCAATTAAATCGACTAAATTAGAGTTTTCCCTTTCCCTTTGAGAGAGACATAAAAAATTATTCATGACACCAGTCTGGTGAACTGAAAGGAATTAGAATGTACCATAATTACGAGGATAGTAAGTAGATTGATCACAGACTAGTTCTGAGAGCCTAAGGAATATCACTGTGTAATTGAAGAAAAACGAAAGGCACACATGAAAAAAATAAATAAACAAAGTAACTTTAAAATTCAGCTATTGACAGAACTATTTGGTTAAAGAATAAGGATCCTTGCTGTGTGATATACCCTAGAGGGTGGTATCAGAAGGGAAGAAAACGTTGACATCCACATAGTGTTTCAATAAAAAATATAAGACTGAATCAAACAATGAAACAACATTTTTAGGATTGACCCAGGAATAATGCGCTTGAGCTCTCTCAGGATTCTCTCATATTTCTCGATAACTTCATTTCAGCTAGACCAATGTGTTGTATGAAGGAGAGATCTTCATCGAGAAGAATACTTAGGAGACAGAAATAGGGATCACTAGGTATACTGGGAGAACCCACTGGCAGATTTGAGAGTTAAAGACGGTGGAATCCTATGGTGACTGTATATTGCAATCACTATATGGTGGCTATCAGACCTATTATCTAATAATAGTTACATAAATTACTATTAGTGGGAGAAGAACTAGACGTATTCGAATTTTGGACTATATTAGCAATATTGCAATATTAGCCTTTGATTATAACTAAGAGATCTAAAGTACTTGAAACACCAACTTTTACAAGAATCAATCAGCATTGGGAAAATGTGTACTTAATATGTTTTGATCTACGCCATATTACAGTTCTATTAATCTTTTATGATTAACATTTAGTTCTAAAGGGTGATCCTCTTAAACACTCCCTGAATGATCACGAGTCAAAAAAGGTGGAATATGCCTATATGTTTTAAGTTGGGGGCCTGGGAATGTTGGAGAGGCCATGAGACTAGCAGCCCCACTCGGGGCCCTCCAACACAAAGATTGGAAATCCCTACATAGCTCTGGTTTTAACAAAATATAGCACCAGTCTCAGATTTTCAATGACAAAACTCAGAAATTTTCGTTTACCATCTTTTGTTAAAACAAAACGTCATTAACCATACTTATGTTAGCCACAGATTTTTATCAGCAGGCCAAGAAATCCTTATAAACATTTTCGGTGAAAACTTACAAAATTCATAAAACAAGTATTTAATATATTTCGAATTAAGCAAGTCATAACGAAATCTTAACAATTTTCAATTATTAATATTTAAACATTTACGCATTTACGATTAAAAAATAATAAGGCTCCAGATGCTGATAGTTTGGTAAATGAGTTTCTTAAATATGGTGGCTCTGAGGTTAGAAATGAGTTACTGAAGATTATGAATATGATTTTTGGAGAAGGGGAAGTACCTAACGATTTTAGGAACACCTTAATTAAGCCACTTTATAAGAAAGGTGATAAGAGTGAGTGTGGTATTTTTCGAGGCATTGGTCTGGTCTCTGTAAGTAGCAAATTACTTAGTAATATGATACTGTTTAGACTGAGAGATGCTGTAGCAAGGTTTTAAGAGAAGAACAGTGCGGTTTTTTTTAGAAAAGGTAGAGGATGTGTCGACCAATTTTCACTCTTAGGTTAATATTTGAGAAGTGCTGAGTTGTCAAACACCTTTGGTCCTCAGTTTTATAGATTATGAGCAAGCGTTCGATTCTGCTGATAGATGAGCTTTAGCAAAGGTTTTATCCTTGTATGGTATACCAGACAAATACATTAAAGTGATTAGTGCTATGGACGAGAATAACACGGCTGCGGTTAAGGTAGGAAATGAGGTTAGCAGCTGGTTTTGTATTAAATCAGGATTTAAGCAGGGCTCAGCGCGTCCCCAGGTGGCGGATAGGGGAACGTCCTACAGATATGTAGGGTACCTCCATAAAGGGAGGCGCGGACCAAGGGGGGACCTAGCCTCTGGGGGTCCATAATTGAAATTGGGGTACCCTCGCCCGGGGGTCGTAAATACAGGCGAAGGAGGAAGAAGGCCCGTCTGACGCAAACTGAGCAGGGCCCACCGGCGTGTGGACACGTCCCGCTAGTTGCGAACCATCTTCCAGCAATGGGTTAAATTGTATGGTACTACAGGATACCATCGTGGGAGGCTCCTCTCCAGGAGGACAACTACGAAAGGGTGGAAGATCCAGGATTGGACAACGGCCTCTACAAGTTCACGGAGAGGAGCGGCTTGCCGCCGTCAATGAATCAGCCAGGAAACCATATCTTTTCAAAATATGAACACAGGCTCAAAAGATAAAAGTAGATGTGCTACCGCGTCCGGGGAAACCGACAACCTCTGCGATTTGATGCTAATAAGGAATGTGAATGATGATGATGAATTTGCTACCGCGTACGGGGAAGCCGACGACCATCATAGGCCTAGGACGACTCCCAGACGGGATGAGAGTTTAAAATCGGCGTAAAACACTCTCAATATTGGTACACTAAATACCCGGACTTTAGCTAAACCTGGCAAAATTGATCTGCTGTTGAAAGAGATTCACCAGAATCTCGTTCATCAGTACCTTCATCGTTCATCAGTACGATGAACGTACTGATGGTGTTCATCAGCAGGGTGTTCATCCTCTCTCCGGCCGCCAAAAGGTCTTTAATGACCTTCAATCCTGTATCGGAAAGAATAGCGACCATCCGCCTGAAAGGGCCCATCAAAAATCTCTCAGTCGTCCAGATATATGCCCCGGATTCAGCTCGTAGTGAAGAGGAGTGTGACCAATTCTACTTTCAGCTACAAAGCGTCACTGACCAGATCCCCAAAAATGATATACTTATCGCGTTGGGCGACTTTAATGCCATAGTTGGCAGTTGCCATGCTGGTCGAGAAGAAGTCATGGGCCTACACGGACATGGCCGTCTTAATGCAAGGGGAGAAGGGCTTATTGACTTCTGCAGGGAGAATGAACTCTACATCACCAATACTGCCTTTAAGCAAAGACACCGCCGAAAGGTAACATAGAGATCCCCTGATGGAGTCACCGAAAATATGATTGACTACGTCCTGATATCCAAGCGTTGGAAGTCATCTGTAATGGACACTATCTCACTTCCCGGTGGAGATTTGGACGGACCACACACTCCTGATGTCCAAACTCAAGCTGAGGTTAAAATGTCTCCCAAAAACCACAAAAATCGCAAGATTCCGAACGGAACTCCTCCGAGACCCCACCAAAAAAGCCACATACAACTCTAGCCTGTCTACCAAATTCCGTGACATCCGAAGTACATCCACTCCACTCGCAACTCCCAAAGAGATCAGTCGCTTGGCTGAACATGCTACCTCTGCAATCCTCGAGACTACAAGCGACATCCCTGGTAGAAAAGCCAAAGACGAAAAGCTTTGGATCACTGAAGAAATAATTAGATTATGTGACCAGAAACGCCTACATAAAAACAAATCTGACCGAAACAGCCGAGATACCTATTAAAACATCTCAAACGGAAAGTTGAGCGTGAAATCAGGAAGGCATTCCTCAACCATATCGCCAAAAAGTGCAAGGACTGTGAAACTCAGTTCAGGAAAGGCAACAGTCACAAGCTCTTCAAAATAGTCAGCAAGCTATCTTCCAAAAAAGATCCCTCAACGCCCGTAATCCTAGACAAGCAGGGTGACATCAATGATGCCAAGATGAAGCTCGAACTATGGAAGGAATAC